>CM075484.1:1460000-2060000 GCA_037950665.1 Hypophthalmichthys nobilis
CTGAAATATTCAAACGGTCTCCTCATCCTGTTCATTTTTAACTCTCTTCGACAGATGCTGAAACTATCCACCTTAATTTGCAATGTGGAAATGAACTATTTTCTTCCAATTCATTAGCGCCTACAGGGAAATAAGTAAATGCACCATTGGTTGGGCAAACTTTTAACCCAACCGCTGGGTTAAAACAACCCAATCGCTGAGTTTGCCCATTTTTAACCCAGCTCGGGTTGTTTTTAACCCAGCATTTTTTAGAGTGTAAAGTGTCCATCAAATGCACTCTTCAGAATCTCTTTGGAATTAGTTTTTCACATACTACATACACTTTAAAATTGCTGTGTTAAAAATAACCCAAGTTGGGTTGAAAATGGACGAACCCAGCCCAACCTGCTGGGTAGTTTTATTTAACCCAACCCAACTAACCCAAATTACTGTATTTCTTGCTTAAAATGAACCCAGAATAGGTTGGAAATGAACATTTATTAATATGTTTAATAAATTAACATTTATTAATACGTTTATTCAATAATAATTAAATGATAAACATTTATTAAATTGATTACTAATAAATTTTCATGGTAACACTTTATTTTAGGGTCTTTTAACTAGTTGCTTATTAGCATGCATATTACTAGAATATTGGCTATTCATTAGTACTTTTTAAGCACTTATTAATGCCTTATTCTGCATAACCTTATTCTACATTCTTAATCCTACCCAATACCTAAACTTAACAACTAACTTACTAACTATTAATAAGCAGTAAATTAGGAGTTTATTGAGGGAAAAGTTGTAGTTAATAGCTTATATGTGTTCCCTATACTAAAATTTTACCATTTTCGCCTTTTGAGTATAATTGTTGCCTCTTGTAATTATTTGTCGGATTTTTAATTTATTTTGGGTTCATTTTAAAACAGCCATATAGTCATTTTTAATCAATAGTTTAGTTAAATTAAAATACCCAGCAGGTTGGGTCAAACATTTAACCCAACGACTGGGTCAAAACAACCCATTCACTGGTTTTGTCCATATTTAACACAGCTTGGGTTGTTTTTAACCCAGTATTTTTTAGAGTGTAGTAGGGAAGTATTCGATTTTGGATGCAGCACATGTTTAGAATTATGACTATACATTACAATAATATTGTAAGAAATACCAGTTTGCAATATCAAGCAGCATGACGAGCTGCTTTACAGCTAAAATAACTGGAATCAGATGACACAGGAAGCCAGACACATTTAATTTACAAACAGCCACACCCACTCTTATATTAAAAATGAGGTGGATACCTCATTAATATTTAATGAGGTAAGAGCTGGGGCAATTTTTGAAACACCTTGCTGTAACATTCTAACACCACATTGTTTATTTTAGTATACTCTTTGACGTTGCAATTCAGTACTAACAATGCAAAAGTGATTGAACCTCTGCAGCAGGGTTTCATAACACAGGTGTTCAAAAAAGTGTATTTTGAAAAACCCTTTAGGCAAGTTTGACTTTCTTTTTCATCTTTTATGGTATGGATTAGCTGCTTAGCTAAAGTCAGAACACAGTGTTTTTTCATCATCCATTATTGAAGAGATCCATTTAATCCCAGGATAATCAAAATCAAAGGGTGTAAAATGAATGCAATATGTCAATTCGT
Organism: Hypophthalmichthys nobilis; assembly: GCA_037950665.1. Classification (NCBI taxonomy): domain Eukaryota; kingdom Metazoa; phylum Chordata; class Actinopteri; order Cypriniformes; family Xenocyprididae; genus Hypophthalmichthys; species Hypophthalmichthys nobilis. The sequence continues at coordinate 1,461,643 of CM075484.1, forward strand.
CAGATACTGATGGTTATAATTTAACAAGGTGACTATTATATGGGTACAAATAGCATGCTGACAGGTTTAAATCCATCAGCTGGTCAAAATACTTCTGAAAACAAATTAGTAATGGCTTACAAAACCAATTACACAGACTCTCTGTTTTTCAGCGGAAAGCTAAGGGACTAAAATTCAACCAAAATCTTCTCGTCTTAACAAATGAATCTGTCTTGCATCACTGCTTAACCCTCTGATCAAGGATGGCATATCTTAAAAGCCATGCAGCCTCACCTTGTTCGATATATGGGGAAACTTGGACTCCAAACAAGACGCATACTGTACCATCTCAGGCTTTTTCGTTAACTTAATTGATTGCTCCTCGCGAGTTGAGAAAGGATCTATATCTGGAAACATCTTTCGGAATTGCTTCCCTTATGTGTTTCTCTCTTTCTTGCCCTTTAACAAATCCATTTAACTTCTGCAACCTCTGTAGTCACAGACATTGATGAGATTTTAAGCTGGACTGAAACTTTGGATCAAAACCGTGGGATAGATTTGGGTGCACGTCCTGCTGGCTGTCTCTGATAGCTTGTTTTGGGAGCTCTGGTAATCTGTTAGCGTCATCTATCACTTAGCCGTGGCCTTCATGCCTGTCAGAACGCTGAAGTGTTGAGTCAATAGACAGTCCTTGGTGATGTGGACGGCACCCGATAGCTCAAAAAATCAACCACCTGGAAAGCATATTGGGAAAGTTTGAAAAGCTCAATTGAACATGTCATTTCGACATAAATTCTAACGAACTCTGATTGATATTAAGCAGGTTTAAAACCTGATAGTAGAAGCTCATTTAGACATCTTAATACTGGGTGATTGTCAGAATTTTGTCAGATAATTTGTTGAGATATGGCACTGCAGATTGAATGCAGCAGTGAGATTTTACGCTCAAAAAAGACAACCTAGGCTCTATACATATAATTCACTGCAGTTACCAGCTGAAACGATCACTAGCGACAGAAAAATACCAAGAAATTGCTATTCCTTTTCACACAAATTATAATTACATTGGTAAAATACTGATTAATAATGACATTCTGCGCAGTTCCTTGCACAATGACCTCAAAACACTTTTACCATAGTGCATGTTTGGTAAACTAATACATTTTGATGTTTGCATCATATAACCAGCTCCTTATGTTCGGCCTTTCTGATGTAGTAAATTTGCTCAATAGTTCACCTGGAAGGTGTCGCTAACTGTGCAACTTATTTTGTAGGAAAGTTTTTCCAATTTTTCCAATGACTTTGTTCAAAAAAAGAAAAAAAAAAAAAAAAGTCTTTAGTTGAACTTTGTTCAGTTGTGGACTGTGGTTCTACACAATGGCAATTTCATTACATTGTAACATACACTACCAGTAAAAAGTTTGGAATCGGTAAGATTTTTAATGTTTTTAAAAGAAGTTTCGTCTGCTCACCAAGGCTGCATTTATTTAATTAAAAATACAGTAAAAACAGTAATATTGTGAAATATTTTTACAATTTAAAATAACTGTTTTCTGTTTGAATATATTTTATAGAGTAATTTATTCCTGTGATCAAAGCTGAATTCTCAGCATCATTACTCCAGTCTTCAGTGTCACATGATCCTTCAGAAATCATTCTAATATGATGATTTGCTGCTCAAGAAACATTTATGATTATTATCAATGTTGAAAACAGTTGTGTACTTTTTTTTCAGGATCCCTTAATGAATAGAAAGTTCAAAAGAACAGCATTTATCTGAAATACAAAGCTTTTGTAACATTATACACTACCGTTCAAAAGTTTGGGGTCAGTAAGAATTTTTATTTTTATTTTTTTGAAAAGAAATTAAAGAAATTAATACTTTTATTCAACAAGGATGCAGTAAATCAATCAAAAGTGACAGTAAAGACATTTATAATGTTACAAAAGATTATATTTCAAATAAATGCTGTTCTTTTAAACTTTCTAATCATCAAAGAATCCTGAAAAAAAAAATATTGTACACAAATATTTTGTACAATTGTACACAATAAATGTTTCTTGAGCAGCAGATCATCATATTAGAATGATTTCTGAAGGATCATGTGACACTGAAGACTGGAGTAATGATGCTGAAAATTCAGCTTTGATCACAGGAATAAATTACTTTATAAAATATATTCAAACAGAAAACAGTTATTTTAAATTGTAATAATATTTCACAATATTACTGTTTTTACTGTATTTTAATTAAATAAATGCAGCCTTGGTGAGCAGACGAAACTTCTTTTGAAAACATTAAAAATCTTACTGATTACAAACTTTTGACTGGTAGTGTATATGTACAGCTAGCAAGAGCTGTGAAAGTAAACCATGCTCCCCTGGCCTCAAGAGGCACGCTAGTGGCTGCGGTCTTTAGCATCCTTGTTAGTGCGCCCAGCTCCCATGTCAGAAATGCTGGTGTGAATCCCACTTGGAATGGTGCAATTACAACCAGAGAAGTTACATTGGTGCCGTGACCCGGATGGGAGTGAGGTTTAGGGGGGTGAGTGTAACGAAGGGCAGCTAGTATGAGCTGTCCGAGTAAACCTCACTCCCCTGGCTTCAAGAGGTGCAATAGCGCCGTATCCTAGAGGCTGCGGTCTTTAACGTCCATGTAAGTGCGCCTGTCTCCCATGCCGGAAACACCGCTTTGAATCCCACTCAGAGCGGTGCGAGTAGAACTGGAGGGGTTACATTGGTGCCATGACTCAGATGGGATTGAGGCTTATTGGGGTGAGTGTAACGGAGGCCAGCTAGTAAGAGCTGTGTGAGTAAACCTCACTCCCCTGATCTCAAGAGGCACACTAGCGACATATGCTACAGGCTGTGGTCTTTAGCATCTATGTAAATGCGCCTGTCTCCTAAGCCAGAAACCCAGGTTCAAATCCCGCTTGGAGTGGTGCGAGCAGAACTGGAGGAGTTACATTGGTGCCGTGACCCAGAGGGGAGTGAGGTTTAGGGGGTGAGTGTAACGGAGGCCAGCTAGTAAGAGCTGTGTGAGTAAACCTCACTCCCCTGATCTCAAGAGGCACACTAGCGACTGAAGCTAGAGGCTGCGGTCTTTAGCGTCCATGTAAGTGTGCCTGTCTCCCATGCCAGAAACCCCAGAAGCAGAACTGGGGGGGTTACATATAACCATGTTTAGTTCTAATGCTCTTTAGTGTGATGTTGTTTGTATTCTATTCCTGCAATCCTGTAATAGATTAGGGTGGTCAGACTTTGAAGTGTTGAGCATACACATAGAGCAGGCTTGTGCGCTCCACTTTATATCACAAAAAATATGCATCAGATTAACATGAAACCATTATTCTTTGTTTCATCATATCCGATTGATTATTGTAAACTGAGGTTGGTGTGTTTAGATGAACTTTCTGGGATGAATTGTATCTTAATAAAACACAACAATTGAAACTGGCTACAGCAAAAGTTACGCCACTATTTGAAGTTTCATATTTTTTTAACATGGAAGTGTGATAAGGGCCTATTGTTTCTTTCATCAGGTCACAAAGCTGAGATGCTTATTAATTATACAGCAACAGACATGAACACTTCATCATCCCGAAAACACTTCAAATCGCTGACCCCTTTCTTGTCTGTGGACGTAGAATTAGCACCGCATTTCATTAATTACTGCACAGTAACTAATTATTGTACTTGTACTTACGTACTTTCATGCAATAAAACAGATGTTTAGACTTCCACCTTGTCCATCCTGAGGTTCCCCAGATGTCTGGTTGTTTAAGTTACAATTTTATTCTACCCTTCTAATAAGCAGTGCTGTTTTTGCAGGCATTCCGCTTCACCTCATCGCCTTCACTGAGCAGAACATCAGTAATTCGCGGCTGCTCTCCACCGTGTATATGCTAATGACTGCATTCACATGCCGCGCGCAATACCTGTGTGGCTCCGCTCCACATGAGAGCCTCTCCTTTCGCTTCGAGTTGATTGTGTGAAGAAGTCCGAACTGACAGAAGCGTCTTTCTCACTTGGCCACACATTCCCTCGGTCTCACATACTGTAGTATACATGCATTCTTCGTCTGTTACTTCCTCTCCACCTTTCCTTGCTTTTGAATGATTAAATCATGTCCTCAAGTGTATCCTTGAACTAAGGGAAAAGTCAAGCAGGCTGCAGAAGTTGGTTCAGTTTTTCAACAGCACTCCAATTTGAATGCACAGGAGAGGTCATTTCCGAGTGAACAGAGGCTGATTAAAAATGAGCAGAGCGTTTCTTTTGCTTTGTGCTTTGGACATGATGTTGATCCTGCCAAGCAGACAATCCCAGAGCTGAGATCTGAGAACACTGAATGTTTTGAATGTCAAAAATGTATTGAAAAGCAGAAATTATTAGCCAGTATTTGATTTGAATGAATTAGGAATTAAATTGTTCTCATGTTCTCATAATAATAATAATAATAATAAAAACTCTGAACCATGCAATTTGCCACCCCTGTATCAATGCATGTTTCTACTGGTTCATCTACTGGTGCATTTTTTAAAATATAAATATCAAAAGTGTATGAATTGTGATTTTCATTTCAAAATTCAAGGTGATCTCAGTAGTAATCATAGGTATTCATAAAGTGTGGGTCTTGCACACATAGATTTTGGTACTTCTCTATAGACACTGAAACGTAATTGTACGTATTGACAGCCTCTAACATGCAAGCAAGCACTATGTATATATATATATATATATATATAATAGGGGTGTAACAGTACATGTATTCGTCTTGAGCCATCACAGTACGGACGTCACGGTTCGGTTCATGCAGTTAGACGACGAATACAGTCAGTCACAGGCGATCCACACTACAATCCAGAAGGGGGCGCGCACAGTAATGCTTTTTAGCCTAACCTATTTTAACCTATTTTTTCATTGTCTGTTTCACTGTAGACATTTTTCAAAGAATATCTGAAAAGACATCAGAACTGACAGCTTGTGAGAGATCCGGTCAACCATCCACCACATTCTCAACACAAACATGTAAGTGATTTAATTTGAATAAATGTGCATCTTTTGATTTTCCTTGCATTGCTTCCCAAATCTGCGCTTCGTTTCTTATTATCTGAGATCCTGCTCATCAACGGAGTGTAAAAATGCCGTGATATTTACAGAGGCCTGGATTGACTGACACTGGGTAGCAAAGCAAGAGTTATACTGCTGTCATGCTTTTCCTGGTATTTAAAGGTTTTCTGACATTTACAGCTGTGCAGTGACCCCAGAGCACAGAGGTCACATCTCCCTCTCTCCTTTCATCTGTTCTCTCTCGTTCCTCTTTCTGTCTTTCACCTCATTTCGTTTTCTGTTTCTTGCGATAAGAAGACACCTTTCCAGGCATTTTACAGAGGTACACCTGAATCCAAAGTTTGCATAATATACAGTACAGATGTCTCATATACAGATGTCTCATTAACAGACTCAAATCTCGCTCTCTTCGGTATGTCATACGCACCGGTTAAGAATTAAAAAGAGACTAAATGAAATATAACTTACAGCAATACCAAGAAATACAAAACCTGGAACAAGAGCTAAATTAATTGCGATGATGCAAGACAGATCTTTATTCGGAGAATAATGAGTCCAAGAGGCAGACTTCAGGCACCCACATCAGCGATTAAGAGAGAAAAATGAGGCTTTATAATTAAACATATGAGAGACTTGATATCCCTCTAGATGCCATTACATCTGCAATTGGCAGATTTTAAGGTTTAATCGCTCGGTTAAGTCCAGCGCTTCAGTCTCTTCTTGTTTCTCAATCTTGTTTAATGTGTGAAAGTTTATTCAGAGGTTTTTTTTTTTTTTTTTTTTCCACAGATGGAAAATGAATGGAAACGCTCTCATGCAAAACAGGAGACAAAGTAAACTAATTTGATTCTCTCTCCGGTTTGGCTGTGTACATAGTGCCAATCAATTCTTTCTCATATTGAGTTGAATGCTGAGAACAGAACAAGCAATCAGAAAACACATCATCCACCGAGAAGGGAAGGAAGGAACAGACTGATTTAATAAATCACTGATGGGTAGAAGTAACACTGTTTCAGTTTACCAGTCAATCAGCTCTTATGTTGTGTGGTTGTCTGTCAGGACTCACATAATGTTGGTGCTCAAATGTAGATGACATTATCCTTACATGAAAGGGCTTTCTTAGTTTCAGTAAAAAGTAAATAAAATACAATTTAAAGCTCTGCTGCTACATATAAGATATTTACTGTGGCATCATCTATTTTCGCCCCATTCTAGAATAAGCATGCACACAAAATCAAATATTCTTTTATTTAAAGTCTGCATGAAATGGAAGTTGCACTAGTCTTTTCTTCTCTATTTTGCTGTATATCTGATTAAAACGGCTTCAGGAACAAGAACAAATATAGGGCGGGCTTGATTTTGTCTGTGGGGAATTGATTGGATGGTTGTGGTTTGCTATTGGTGGATCTCATGTGAGTGACAGGTTGCCCCGCCCTCGTCATCAGAGAAGAGATGTTGCTGCAAGAGTAAGGGGAAGTTATTATGATTCATGATTACGAGAAACATGAATTTAACACAATAATGATGTTCACTGATAAATCATTTAGAATAAACACTGCAATATTGTCAATTTTGATTTCATGGTGACTTTAGGTATAGCAGTCTTTGTAGGCGTGATGTCTTTATTTTGCAGCAGCAGGATTCTCTCTGACGGGCTGCACATGTTGTGATGTGTTGCTGGTTTGACGGCTGCAAAGAAGAGGAAAATTTAGGACAGGACACTATCAGCCCTGGACAGACCTCCCAGTGGTCATTTGCTGAGTCAGACAATGAAGGCACTTAAAACAAAACAGCCGAGCACAACACTCTTATCATGCACAGAAACAACAACCTGCGCTCGAGGAGAGGCGGTAGAGACAATAGGCATTACATTCAACGATGACATTCAGAGAGAGAGAGGGGTAGGGGGAGGGAGAATTAGTTTACATGTGCGTAATTTAATTTCTGCTCTAAGATGGATATATTAATATAACGTACATCACTTTCTTGGTCCCAGTATGGCATAGAGAGTTATTTTTAATCAGGTCTGTCTTCTCGCAAAAGTAATTAAACAGTCTGTTTCATAAAAAAAAAAAAAAAAAAAAAAAAAAAAAAGCATGGTATAATGCCCATATCTTCAATAACAGATATCCAAAATGACAGTTTCATCAAGTACTATCAATAGTTCTTTTATATCCAGATTTCCTAACCAGACTCATTATAATTATGCAATATCACATGTGCAGTTGTATAACGGCATATACCCAGATGACCTACTACTTCCGGCATGCATACAAATCTTTTTTAAAGCCTGTGAAGTAAGTTCTTCATCAGATGTAGTACCTGCTATGACAGTATGTGATTCAGCTAATGAGACGCCCCAGTGCTGTTGTTTTCTGGGAATGCTGCTCAACCAATCAGATCAGAGCACTGGAACTAACTGTTGTATAAATGGGTAAATCCCCCCTGAACATAACTGACTAATGGAGTGACTAATGTCTGTATGGGCACAAATCTGTTTACAAAAGCTAATACTGCTGCAGCAACCACACTGTGAATTCATCACCCGCAGTGTCAGATCTGGTGAGTTTAAAGGTCATTGTATATATTTGTGAGAGACGTTTTCTTCCTTGTTAATGCATCTAATCAGGGGTTCAATTGGGCCAGAACAGTCCAGAATGGTGTGCCGGCATCCATCCATCCATCTATCCATCCATCCGTGCATGTATGCATCCATCCATCAGTGCATGTATCCATCCATCCATCCATCCATCCGTGCATGTATGCATCCATCCATCCATCCATCCATCCATCCATCCGTGCATGTATGCATCCATCCATCAGTGCATGTATCCATTCATCCATCCATGCATCCATCCATCCATCCGTGCATGTATCCATCCATCCATCCATCCATGCATCTATACATCCATCCATCCATGCATCCATCCATCCATCCATCCATGCGTCCATCCATTTATCCATCCATCCATGCATGCATCCATCCATCCATCCAACCATCCATCCATCCGTCCATCCATGCATCTATACATCCATCCATCCAAGCATCCATCCATTCATGCATCCATCCATCCATCCATGCATCCATCCATCCATGCATGCATCCATCCATCCATCCATCCATCCATCCATCCAGCCATCTATCCATCATTCCATTTTCTGCCAAATATGTATAAAATATTACTAGGGCATGTCATATCTTACCTGAATGACCACCTGTTCCCCCATTTCCAAAATCCCAATTTAACCCCTGTTTGAAAATACAACCGAAGGCAACAGTGTGTCGGCAACAGCTGCTATCCTAACCTGCTAATGAATTATAATAATTGCCACTGCATCGCAGCATTGTTAATGAGGTGAAGAGGACATACGTACAGTAGGAAGGCATGATGATAAAACAAGCTGCACACCATCCCTACACTGACAGCCACAGTGAGAACGTATGTTTCTGGCTGCAGCCCGAATGACAGATTGTCAGTGTAATCCTCAAATTACAGTGAGGTTTTCTCGTGTGTGCAGATGAAGGATGATGACTCATCACACTCTTTCACCATTTCTGAGTGCTTCTCCACGCAGGTACCATAATTGGATCAATCCGATGTACTTGAAGTCAATGCATAATGAAGATTATATTTACATGAAAAATTTAATAGTTTCATGGTGTAACACTATAATATGTGATAAAGTCCAAGGGGAATTGATACCTTCAACTCTCAGTTAAGCACATAATGGCCCCAGTGCTGTAACACCATAAAATGTGATAAATCCAAAGTGAGTTATTACAATATATGTGAATATGCCTATAATAGTATTAATTCACTTTGGACTTTATCTCATTTTATCATACATTATAAATGATGGAAAATAATTGACTGCATAAGTCTTCTCAGAGTTAGAAGCGCCTTTGGATACACTCTGAGTAAGTGTCTATCCATATTGAACATGTTCACTCTGGACTTTTTGCCCATTCTTTTTCATAAAATAGTTCATGCTCCATCAAGTTGGGAACAAGCCACTCCAGGACATTTTTAGTTTCAGTGTGTTTTCCTCCACTAAGTTTCTGCTCTTTTTCCACATCTCCAGCTACATCCATTTGTACTCAGTAGTTGTTTCCAAATCCTTTCTACACAGCATGATCCTGCCAGCACTGTGAATCAATGCAATTGAAAACTAAATACATTGTTATAAATAAACAGCCCTGAGTCACAACTGTTAAAAAAATAGTATTAATAAACTTAATACCATAAATAAACATACCTTAAATCATTTAATCCATGAATCCATCCTCAAAAACGTTCAGTGAATCTTAATCCAGATTACATATTTACACCAGTAGGTGGCGACAAGTGATTGTCTTTATGAGTCACTGAATCGTTCATTCAACCGATTCGTTCAAAACACCAATTCATTTGAGAATAAAACTAGTGGCTTTGATTGCTTCACTGAATCATTTCTCCGTCAGATTTGTTTATGTACGCTGATTCATTCAAGGCTGAAATAGGTAAGTACTTTTGCTCAAAAACTTTATTTTATTCACATTTTCTTAAAACATTGTATCATTCAGTATTGAATAACCACCGCTGTGTGGTCCTCGGTTTTGCAAGCTTTATTTGTAACTCGTTGGCGGAGCAAAATCAGAATTATACACAATAATAATGGCAATATTGTGTATAAAATGTAAGTTCCTCAGTTTTAACTTACTGAACTGTTTTATTACACTTTATACACTTTTGCTTCTGTGATATTTTGCTTACACTGTAAAAAGTAATACGCTATTTCTACTCCATAAAATTTTGGCAACAGATTACAAGCAAAATTATTAATTAAATTCAACAAATAGAATTGAGTTAGAATTAATCAAATTAATTCCTTAAATGTCAACCTTTTAAAACGAGTAAAATTTAAACAAAAATATCTGAATAACAGACAGACGTCAAAGATGAATTAAGAACTCTTTATTTTTTTATTGCCAACACTGAAGACACCTGATGATAACAAGCAGAATCACTAAAGGAAAGAGAAACACAAGAATTAACTGAGGTTTAGATGTTGATGTTGATTTAATTGAAAATGTTTGGTTGGACAGTTTGACTTTGCTTTTTATGTCAGTTTGTGGTTTTTGTAATGGTCTTTGCTAATTTTACACATTTTAAATGGTTGACTTTTAAGGAACTAAATTGATTAATTTTAACTTAATGCTTATACGTTGAATTTAATTAATAATATTGCTTGTAATCTGTTGCCACAATTTTATTGATTAGATAGAGCGTATTACTTCTACAGTGTACTGTAGTATGTGTGTGATTGTATGCAACATGATCTAATGTTTGAATTAATATGCATTGCTGATTCAGGCTACTGCACATAAAATATATGCTTTATCACAGGGTTTCTCAATCAGATCCTTTTAGATGTCTCATTAATCTGACACAGGAACGGATTATGGATTGAAAACGCCTGCTTTATTGTATGAGTTGTTTACAGTATTTTTTCTCATCTTTTTCATGATGGACTTATATTGTTGGTTTTATTAAATTCAGGTCTTGAATTTTTTCCCTATAACCATTCCCTGTTAGCTATTGTTTGAAGAACCTTACCTCAAATCTGTTTACAGCGCTCTTTGATCGTCACAGAATATTGGTTCCTTGGAAATTCAATTAGAGTTCTGTCTAGACACATCTTTATTTTTCTGAAATCATGCGAAACAGCTCAGCTGTGCACAGCAGTCGTGTGACTTGCAGGACAGTTGGAGACTTTAGAAGTAAATCTAGCCAGTGAACACAGAGTTCAGTTTTTGAAGAAATGAATCTAATAATGAAAATTCAGTCTTTATTTACTCACCCTCACGTTCTTAACAACTTTCTTCAGTAGAAGAAAAAATTTGACCATTAAAGTGGTCCATGTGACTTTCTGAAAACTTCAGAACAGACTGATATTTATGATTTATGATGATATTTATATAATGTTCACTTGGTTTCATAGCAGGTTTGTGCAGGACTCATTTCCATTCATAAGGATACAGTAGCTGTTCCAAGGTTGTGGCAGGTAATGTTCCCTACAGAAAGCTACACAGTTGATGTGTTCTTTTCAAATTCATTATTAATCTTGATGTCCGGTGGCTCCAGAGGACCTCAGCTGATTGATTGAGGGCTGAAGCAGGAGCCATGCAGCACATGCCACACATTCCACAGGGAAACGCAAGATTTGCTTTCAGCAATGCTTCACTATGCAGTTTTGAAGTTGAAGTAGTAACTTTAAGGATGTTTACCACCCACACCAACCGTGACAGAAAACCTTCAGTGTATATGCAGTGTTTTTTTGTGAAAACCAACTGTTTATGAGACCATGAAATGACAGGAAGTATCAGTGTGAAGGCTTGAGTGGTCATTCAGTATGAAACTCATTCAAAATTTAGATTTTTTTTCCAGGCATTCTCCTTTCTTTTTTTAAGCACGGTTCATATTATATAGGGAGCAGGATTGTGAAAACACAGCCATCCATGTAAAATATTGCAGTGTTTACCCATCTTAAAAAGGCATTTAAAGAGCAACAATCACTCAAAATGAAATGTTCTGGAGGTTTATGTAAAGAAGGAACTACCACTGCTGGAAACTACTGTATACATAATGATTTTGATGCCCACGTTTTGTGGGAAGTGCATATATGAGCTGCTTTTCAGGTGTATTCAAAGGCCCTTTGTTCTGATAGGAAGTGTTCTCACATCAGAATGAAACTCAACTGAACAAACAAGCAAACAAAACAAACAAACAAAAGAGCATCTAAATACAAAAACTAATTAACGAGAAGGGAAATCATGACAGTTTTGATTACTGTTCAAGACAAACCTTATTTACATCTTCTCAGTGTTGACTCTTTCTTCCCAGCATTGGATGTTTGGATGATTAGATGTTATTCGTGTGATGGTGTTGGGTAACTAACTCAATACAGTGATGCTACTATGTTAACTAATTTTCAGTGTAGTGTGACTGTAGTTTTCAGTGTAACAATTGCAGTGTAGCATGAAAAAAGTGCTACATTGCAATATTTTGTCACATGATGCTCTATAGTTGAGTAAAGTCAATATTTAAACACTCTCTCTTAAACTGTCCTATCACTCCAGTTTATAGGACAGCTGTTCACCACTATGTTTTTGATTCAGTTACATAAAATATGGTTTTTCTAGTTCATCTGCAAATGTATGTGTTCAGGTTTAATGCTGTTTGCCACCCTAATTGCGATCCTTATAAATACTTTTATGATTACAAAAACAAATCATGTCATCATATTATAGTTTATATATTTAAATAAATAAATGTATACATACATAAATATTGGCCACTTATATACCTTAAGTGTAGATACCATTCAAATGTTTTAGGTCTGTAAGTTAGGGGTTCAAGCACTGAAACTCTACTGTAATTGATCAAATTTCCAAAGATCAGCATTCTCCACTAAAAGTGATCTGCAGACCGAACCGTAAGTCTTAGAGACTTGAAACTTTGCGGGCTGGTAGTACTCACACCATCTACAACGTCACCAAGGCTCGCCCCGTTCGCCCTGAAGGGGGCGCTACAGCTGTGAAAAGTATGAAATCGCTAGGCGTTAGGCATAGGCTCAAGTGTCTTATATTGTTGGAATCCTTGGCACAAGTTGAACAAAATGCATGCTTCGGATTCAATTGCTGCATCCGAAATTTTCAGGTATTTTGGATTTTTTGAAAAACCTACTTTTGAGAACTAGTCCTAGGTTTTTGGCCCGATTGGAACCAAACCAGTTCGGCAAAATTCTCCGGAGTCTGATTGTCAATAATTATCAAAAAAAGGTTGAAATTTCAATTCACGGTCCCTAAGGGCCGCCAAAGTGTTCGAAGTGGGTGGAGCCACTTTTTCTAAAATGGCTATAACTCGTGAATGGAATGAGATATTTTCTCCAAACTCAGAACACAGGTTTATGGGCTCATTCTTTGGTCATGCGGAAAAAAAAAATCACAATAATTGGCCACTTGATAACACTATAACAGGAAAAAAACCTTGAAAATGGTTGTAACTACTTGACCGTTACTCTGATTGACTTGAAAATAGGCATGGAGTGTTTTTGTCCAGGGTGCAATGAACATCTATGAGGACACTGACGCATCTCAAAAAACATGGCCGCCAGTTTCATTGAAGCTTGAGCACCTATTAGACAAGGTTAACGTAGGCCAATCGGAACAAAACTCGCTGGGCTTGTTTGTCTCGTGGCCCTATAGGCCTGTGAGAAATTTGAAAGAAATCGGCCTCCGGGAAGTGCCTTCATGCTTTTCATGTGCGTAAAGGATTGTATATCACACAATTTTTCACACACGGCCACAACATTCGTCCCACATGGTAGAACTCCTCAGTATGAGCAACTTTTCCTCTAGGACCACCTCTGTCCATCGAATTGTTCATTAAATATTGGAGATTATTTCAAAAACCAACTTTGGCGACCTAGTCCTAGGTTTTTGGCTCAACCTTAACAACCTTAACCTTAAAACGCTTTATGAACCATATATTTCCTATGGTAAATTGCCTGTATTTGCTGTAAATGGTCTTTTCTATCTAAGATCAAGATGCTTATAGGCTTGCTAATTAAAACATTATACCTTTTTATGCATGTGCTAAAAGGCTTTAAAGTGCTTGAACCCTGATAATTACTGCTCACGGCTATATATATATGTGTGTGTATGTGTGTGTGTGTGTTTGAAACCAATTTAAAATAACTGACAATGACATTGATAAATACCTATAAGTATTGTGGTATTCTGCCATGTTTCTCACTGACAACTTGAACAAATTGGGGCTCAAAGAAACTCCCGGGCTTCCAACTAGCATTTATGACTTTGTGGTGCTGTGGTGAATAAAAATACTCATTTCTTTTTAGCAAATCTAACTGACCCCAATCTTTGGCTTTAGGTATTTACAAAATGGTAACTTGACTTTAGTCTAAATTATGGCAAACTAGAGGTTTAAAGTAGCTTCTTGAACATTTTTTTTTTTTTTTTTTATATATATAAACTCTGGGAAAGTTATATGTTGAAATATCGCACGATACTAGAGCACTGAGTGAATGTGTTTTAAACTGAGCAGAAATGATCAAACTGAATGAATCTGCTACCCAGTGCAGAATATCTGTCTACTCAGCATTTCCTGCTATTAGTGAGTGTATGAAGGCTATTCATGTAAGTTTGGCGACAATCAGTAGCTGTACGTTTGAAGTGACAAACATGAAGAGAGATGAGCAGGTGAACTCGGACCCACACTTACACAGAGTGACACAAAGAGTCAATGTTAGTTGCAATGGTTTATGCTATATGCCATCTTACTGAACTGTAGCATCATACATGTAAACTCCACACCGATTATCTTTTACATGCCAAAGAAATTACAGAAAACATTTATTTTTATTTTTATCTGAACTCCTTATGAACCATATCTAATCAAGGCCAAGCTGTTGATTTGCAAAGATTGTGCTCCACATTCAATCACTGTTTGTTTTTTGTTTTTCTCAAATATTCAGGTCGGTGTGCACCGTTGAATAATTTATCTTTGATAAATTACAAATTGACTAAAATAAAGACTTGAGAAACAGTCTTTGGGGAAATTAAATGTCTTGGGATTTCCCAACGAACTTGGTTTTGTCACAGTGCCTGAGGTGAGCTTATGCAGCACATCCCAACACATTTAACAGAAGAGACCGTCACAGAAGACATCACAAAGGACTGAAAGCTTGTGAGGAGCGTCTAGGGAGGCCTTGACGTATAGTTGAAACACGCCATCAAGGGCACTGAGCAAACTCGCAGGACAGCTGCGATGGGAAATGGGGCTCATAGAGGGGAAATTATTTGTTTAGGTTTTGCAGTTTTGTTGAGTGGCCATTTTTTTGTTCACTTGTTTTCTGGTCAGCGGAAAAGTGTGTAAATTAAACTGTCTGGGTGAAGTCATGTTGATCAATCAGAGAAATGGATTTTTGTGTATGAGCCTGGCAAACATGGGTTTAGAAAATATTTCCATTAACTCACATGCAGAGATATCAGAGCACTTTCCAAACAGGAAAAAAAAATCTAATTTTATTATTGGTGAAATGATTATGCTTTACCACAAACAAGGCCCTGTTTCAAAGCTGCTTTGTAGAAAATCAATTTATGTGAGTTTTTTTCCTAACAGCCTTCCAATAAATATTAGAACAGGAAAGATTCTGCTGTGCCATTGATTGGTTTTCTTACCTAATATCCCAACTTGGGCATCCTTGCAAGAACGTTAAATTCAAAGAACAATCATGCCATTCTTATAATGCATTAAAGCAATATTCCAGGTATGTTACAAGTTAAGCTCAATCGACAGCACTTGTTGATTACTAGACAATTTCTACTTCACTTTACTTTACTTTAAAAATGCAAAAATCTAGGTTACAGTGATGCAGTTACAGTGGAAGTGAATGGAGACAATCTGTAAATGTTAAAATGTTTCAATATTATAGAAACAAAAAGTAAACAGTATATATGTGTTAAAATGATTTGAAGTTATATCCATTTTGATAACTGCATTACCATGACAATGTGGCATCTAAAACCTTAAAATGACCCTTTCAGCTTTCAAATAATACATGTTTTGTCAGAATCCATGTGCTCAAGTGTTTTTTGTACAATTATACACTGTAAAAAGCAATATGCTCTCTCTACTCAATAAAATTGTGGCAACAGATTACAAGCAATATTATTAATTAAATTCAACATATAAGAATTTAGTTAGAATTAATAAAATTAATTCCTTAAAAAAAAACAACCATTTAAAATGGGTAAAATTAGCAAACACCATTACAAAAACCACAAACTGACATAAAAAGCAAAGAGTCAAACTGCCCAACTAAATGAAACACTGATCATCATAATGGTGACCAAACATTTTCAATAAAATCAACATCAGCATCAACATCTAAACCTCTGTTAATTCTTGTGTTTCTCTTTCCTTCAGTGATTCTGCTTGTTATCATCAGGTGTCTTCAGTGTTGGCAATAAAAAATAAAGAGTTCTTAATTCATCTTTGACGTCTGTCTGTTATTCAGATATTTTTGTTTAAATTTTACTAAAATTTTACTTGTTTTAAATGGTTGACATTTAAGGAATGAATTTGATTAATTCTAACTCAATTCTATTTGTTGAATTTAATTAATAATATTGCTTGTAATCTGTTGGCAAATTTTTATGGAGTAGATATAGCGTATTACTTTTTACAGTGAAAGACATAATAATTATATATATATTTTTTTCCTTTCTTTGCTTTGCTTTCCGCTTTTTTAGTTTTTCCAAAAATTGCCCCCTATTACTTCCATTCCAGTGCCTCACTCACTATAACAACTTCTTCTGCTTCTGCTTTCGCTATTTAGTCTACAGCAGCCCAAAGAACCGCTTACAGGAAAATGATGAAATTTGGCACACAGATAAAGGACAGTCTGAACATTAACCACCTCAAATTTAAAGTCTCTAACTCATTCTCTCTAGCACCACCAACTCTCCAAATTTGCACTTGCATTTATGCTAATAACTTTTGAACCATAACTGCTAGAAACAACTTTTTTCCCTCTGATTCCTTGGCATCATATGACGTCATTTTCTATCATGAATATTTTTCCGTCATTTTTAACATTCCGTTTTAGACAGTTCATCCGATTTTCACCAAAATTGCCTCACATCATCTTCAGACAATGATGGCAAAAAATATTTTTGATAAACCAAACCGCCCTTGAATAACGCCTGAATGAATTCGATGAAGAACTTAAAAACGGATGTGAGGCTATATCTCTGCAACATTTTACCATATTGAGATGAAACTTGGTACAAGTTATCACAAGCATGACCTGAGGCTACTTGCAACGTTTCGGCACAGCGCCACCTACTGGTCAAGTTATATTACAAATGACTTATAACTTCTGAACAGTTTGCCCAAAAATCATGAAACTGGTCTTTTATGATTCAGTGCAGCATATTCCCCATTTCAGCCATTTTGGGCATCAACCATTTTGAATTGTGTTGTAGAATGCTGTATTTTACAAATGCATTACCGTATCATTACAAAACACATTATATGTCATCAGGACTATGCCCTAAAGGTACCTAAAAGTTTTGAGACAGCACCATCTCACACTGACGACACAACACCAATTTGGTAACAGCGCCACCAATTGGTCAAAAATTATAAGCTATTAAATCATATTGTTTATATGATTTCTCAAAAAAATCTAAAAATGTATTTAATTACCCATTATTGCAGTTGGTCTGATGCTCCCAGCCATGCTTGCATAACTCATCATGTCCCCTTAATTGCTGCTTGCAGCTATATTTATGATTTTGTCGATTAAGTTTAACTTGTATCAAACCCGTAATATTCCTTTAGGATTTATGCCTTCATCAGTGTTCTTGAAGCCTTTAAAGATGTAACATTGTCCTCTCAAGAATAAGTATTTTGAAGAAATCTGGACATGATTCTCAGCTCCATGCAGCTGTCACAAGTTTCTGTACAAAAATCTCAGGATCTCATCAAACCCTGTCATATAAGTTAGAAGAAGGTGGAAAAAGTTTTAAATATATAGAGGCAATGAGAAGCCTAATTTCGGTTTTCTCTCAGCATGGAAGAGTCCCGTCTTTGATGGCGATCTCCCACTGGACGCCATTTGCCTCACAGATGCATCAGAGACATCTGCTTCTTTCTGCAGCAAAGCATTTAATAAGCGAACGGCAATTAAACCTGTGCATCAAATCTGCTGTTATAAAATCAGAAGAAAAACTTGGACTGGAGGTGTTTTGAACATTGAAAATTGGACTAATTCTATTCCTAGTTCAGATAGCATTGAGTTTAATTACTCAATGAGAATTTCTTGAAGTCAGGCCAAAGGAGAAGCTATAATTTGTGTTTTGGAAAATGACCCGCCGTTGACTGCTTTCATCATTTTGTTTTAAGAGAACATGCATTTTATGAGAAATACAACTGGAGCACAGTGGTTGTTTTGCCTCTCTATGATGAATGAAGGTTTAAGGCAGAAACAGCATTTGCTGTTGCTCTTTAATTAAGTCATCTGTATGGAACAACAGGGAGGTCTGGGTGAAAAACACAACGCCTGTTTAATGACGCTATCTTAAAATGCAAACTTTTGCCTGGAGCAACCATCATTCCAGAGTGAACCCAAAACACATTTGTTAAATGAACAATTAGTGTGTTTATGTGTTCACAAAAGGTGGCAGTAGTTACAAATGTATGCAAATGTATTTTAAAAACATGATAGACTACCGATTGTTGCAAATATACACTATAAAATAAGTCTCATATATAGTATAAAAGAAGTCTCTTTGCTTGAGGAGGTAATTTACTATTGTTTCCTGTGAAATAATGTATACATTCACCGTACATTATTTCTAATAATGATTTATCTCATGGACAGATATTAAGAACCATCCTTCCATCCATCTATCCATCCATCCATCCATCCAATAGTTTAGAAACAAGTTTCACTCAGAAATTATCTATCATGTGTAAGTCTATGTATAACATAAAAAAGAAAGATAGAGCGAGAGACTGTGTGAGAAATAGCCATGGGAAGAGGTTAGTATGATGTAAAGTTTGACCTTTTAACAACTTAATAACATGACAGAGGACCAGCAGATTACTAGAGGGCAGAGAGAGGGAGCGAGAAAGAGCGATCATCCTTCACTTTCAGGTCTCGTTCTTCATCCATCTGTAATCCCCTTGTGCAATCTTTCTCTCCACTCCACTAGCTCCAGGGTCTCTGCACGAGCCTTTCCAATCCTGCTGAATCTTGGGAGGTCAGAGAGGCTGCCGGTCCCCGTCAGTCAGTCAAATCTTCGGCATGAGTGGCCTTCGTTACAGATCTCACGCCCGTCACTGTAACAATCACTCCATGTGACACTTCACTGTATGTATCTGCACTCATTGGCCATTTTGTTAGGTACACCTTTCTAATAATGCACTGGACCCTCTAATGACATGACATTGATTTAACAAGCTGCTGAAAGTATTGCTTAGAGATACAGTGAAAACACTGACATTATTAAAGTTTACATATTGTGACTAGCATCATTTTTGACAGCCACTTTGTAGCTTATCCATGTTGAGTCCACAGAATAGACGCTGACACAGTCAAAACATGTCATCTGAGAAGCACTAACTGTTTTAGTCAATTATTTTGGCCGTCAAAAGCTATATTGCCAAAATGACAGTATAGCGCATCAATAGGCAATTTGGTGCAACACTGACATTAGCAATAAGACACACAAACACCCTTTAGCACCAACAATCAGTGAACAGTCAAAGTCAGCAGCAACTGAATCTATTGACTAAATCTCTGCATGATTTATCCATCCATCATTCTATCGTTTAATCCATCCATCCATCCATCATTTAATCCATCCATCCATCCATCATTCTATCATTTAATCCATCCATCCATCCATCATTCTATCGTTTAATCCATCCATCCATACATCCATACATCATTCTATCATTTAATCCATCCACCCATCCATCATTCTATTGTTTAATCCATCCATCCATCCATCCACCCATCCATCCATACATCATTCTATCGTTTAATCCATCCATCCATCCATCCATCCATACATACATTGTTTAATCGATCCATCCATCTATCCACCCATCCATCCATACATCATCCTATCATTTATTCCATCCATCCATCCATCATTCCACTGTTTAATTCATCCATCCATCCATCCATCCATCCATCCATCATTCTATCGTTTAATCCATCCATCCATCCATCCATCCATCCATTCATCATTCTATCATTGAATCCATCCATCCATCATTCCATTGTTTAATCCATCCATCATCCATCTATCCACCCATCCATCCCTACATCATTCTATCATTTAATCCATCCACCCATCCATCATTCCACTGTTTAATTCATCCATCCATCCATCCATCCATCCATCCATCATTCTATCGTTTAATCCATCCATCCATCCATCCATACATTGTTTAATCGATCCATCCATTTATCCACCCATCCATCCATACATCATTCTGTCATTTAATCCAACATCCACCCATCTATCATTCCATTGTTTAATCCATCCATCCATCCATCCTTCTATCATTGAATCCATCCATCCATCATTCTATCGTTTAATCCATCCATCCATCCATCCATCAATACATCATTCTATCGTTTTTTCCATCCATCATTCTATCATTTAATCCATCCATCCAACATTCCATCGTTTAATCCATCCATCCATCCATCTATCCATCCATCCATCCATCCATCATTCTATAATTTAATCCATCCATCCATCTATCCATCAATACATCATTCTATCATTTAATCCATCCATCCATCCATCTTTGTATGGTTTTAGTTAACAGTAATAACCCTGGTATAAATGAATTTTTATTATTATTATTATTATTTTTATTTCTTTTATAAAAAGAAATAAAACCAAACTATTATTCATCCTTTCACAAACATATGAAACCCACTCCTAAAGCATTAGCAGTTCCTTTCTGGACTGTAGTATTGAGGGGTCTCAACCCACAATACAAAACTTATTTGGCCTTATAACAATTTTCTCTTGAAAATGAAAGCAATCATCACTCTGGTCAGGCTTTTAGCTTTCTGCAGTCTGAAGGAGAACTACAGGCTTCTTACACTAAGCTGCTGAAAGCATACGGTCAGCTCGGCAATTTCTACCTGGGCATATACAGTATGACATCTCTCCTTCACTTAGACAGTGGAAAATAGCTATATCAAAAGGTCATTTTTTGACGTTGATGTGAACAGATGTTTATTTAAGTTCACCCTGCATTGACAATAGATTCAGCAGGAGGGCATAGGCAGATATAGATCCACAGAGAAGGACCGTCTGAGGGGCCTTATTCTACGAAACGAAATCAAGCAAACTACTGAATTTTTTTTTTTTTTTTTTTTTTTTTTTTCCTTAAAGAATCTGTGCATGGAAAGCACACATTGGAAACACTGCATTTGTCAACAAACTCAGTATATTATTAAACACGTTGATCTAAAGCATCATCAAAATGACATTACACAGAGTAGAGCAATTGGACTTCTCACTCCCATCTTTGAGAGAGAGAGAGAGAGAGAGAGAGAGAGAGAAATGGTCGATTGCTGGCAAAGGAAGCAATTTCACAGAACTGTTTTTGCTTATACGCCTAGGAAGAAGAAGAAATTTAAAGAAACCGTTGACCCAAACATGAGAATTCTGTCATTATTTGCAGTTACACTTTATTTTAAGGTCTCTTTGTTACAGTGTAATTATCCATTTTAGTACTGAGTAATATTAATGTGGAGTTAGGGTTTGGTTTAGGGTTAGTTGCATGTAATGTAATTTTTTTTTTTTTTTTTTTTTGGGAAAGAAGTCTCTTCTGCTCATTCTGCATTTATTTGATCAAAATACAGTAAAATCTCTAATATTGTGAAATATTATTACAATTTAAAATAATTGTTTTCTGTTTGAATTTGTTTTATAAAGTAATTTATTCCTGTGATCAAAGCTGAATTTTCAGCATCATTACTCCAGTCTTCAGTGTCACATGATCCTTCAGAAATCATTCTAATATGATGATCTGCTGCTCAAGAAACATTTATGATTATTATCAATGTTGAAAAAAATTATGCTGCTTTATAGTTTTGTGGAAACCATCTTTGATGAATGGAAAGGTCAAAAGAACAGCATTTATCTGACATAGAAATCTTGGTAGCACTTTAATTGAAGCCTTTATATATAATGCATTATAAAAGTATTTTTAATGCATAAATTAAGCCTTGTAATGTAGCATAACAACAATTATAATACATTATAATACTTATCTTTTCTTTTATACACCTTTAGAAAGAATAATGCGTTGAAACGCATGACAAACAACCAATTTCAGATGTAACAAGGAATCTACAAACATTACAATGCATTTTAACTAACTTTGGTTACTACTGTTCATAATGCATTATAACGTACATTATGAATATCTATTATACATAAATGCTTCAACTGTTATGTTTTGTAACATTATAAATGTCTTAACTGTCACTTTCAGTCAATTTAATGCATCCTTGCTGAATAAAAGTATCAATTTCTTTCAAAAAAAGTAAAAGTGTTGTATACACTGTGGAAAAAAAAAAAAAAAAAAAAAAGAATAGTTGGTTTAACTTAAAAAAAGTAAGTTACCTGGTTGCCTTAAAATTTTGAGTTCATTAAAATTAAAATTTGGAGTTAATACAATGAAGGCGATTTGATTTCAACAGAAACTCAAAATATGATGTTATCTGAACCACAATAATTATCTAAGTTGATCTGACAAAAGACAAATGTTGTGACAACAAATCATGAAAATATTTTTTTACAGTGTGTTGCTTTGCCCTTTTGGAGGTTGAAAAGATTCAACCACTATTTTTTTGTAAAGATGAACTATTCCTTTGATTCCATGGCTTCTATACAAGTATTCACAAATGATAAAAACAGGAGACCAGACGAAGCTCTAGTCCAGGTTGGCATGTCATTGCTGTGGCTGAATGTGTTGTTTAGCCTCAGGGCAACAGTGTGCAGCAGAAAACCCTGACAGAGGGGAAGAAAAACATGACAGAGGGTCTCTCCAGGTAGAGAGAAACTTTCTGGAAAAACTGTACTTGCGGGCCGAATGTACATCAGCTGCTGCCGTGGCATACCGAGTCTCTGACCGTCTCATTTAGAGGGAGCATGAGCCTGGCGACCCCATTAACTCCAGTCTTTTCCTCCCATCTGTCAAACCACACAAAGTCACTTGGCACAAATATTACAAACCTCAGCGACAGGCGCGTTCAGCCAGCCTGAGTTCATCTTTCTGCTAACCTCCATTTAACCTGCAGAAAGCCTCGTCTCTGCAAAACAGGCCTCAGAGTCGATCACTTCTGCATTTCTTGCAGCATTTGTCTCTTAATGCTCTGTAACCTTCAGAAACTTGAAGATGTTTTCAATGGAGATTTATTCCTCTGTACCGATTCATGCAGAGATGAATTGCTTTGCCATTACCATTTGTTTTAAAAAAAGCTGTAAAGCAGAACTGGAAGGCACAGGAAGTCAGCAGATGGTTTCAGAAAACCTGATATGCATCCTTTTGTGTGGAGTTGACTAGCTCAGTCAGTGTCAGCAGTTTGGGATTGGGATTCTCTCTCTCTCTCTCTCTCTCTTTTGGGGTATTAGATTTCAGGAACCTGTACTATCTCTGTGCATGCCATAACCAGATCTTCTCTAATCTCTGGTAATGCTGCCAGCAACAGGAAAGATGAGCAGATTACCTGATAGACAGCGCAATTAACCATCATCCTCCGCTGTAATATTTTCTTTATCTCTTCTGCACTTTTCCTGTACTCTGAAATGCCATTTTATGTAACATTAGGTGAGCCGCATGCTTTCATTTCTGAGGGATGAGCATAATATTCATATCCCAGTCAGCATCACTATCTGCACCTCATGGGCTTCAGTCAAGGTTTTCATTATAATTTGATTTGTTTGTTTGTGTTGTTCTCAGAGTCTGTCTTTCAGTTCAGGGACTGCAAACAGAAGATCTTAAAATAACCAACCGTTTTTATTTTTGTTGTTGTTTTTTTTTTTTTTTTTCCAGGGAAAGAATTAAAGGCACAATATGTAAGATGTTTTGATTAAAATATCCAAAAATCACTAGAACAGTGTTACATATTTTGTTGACTTTCGTACTTACATTATCCCAAATGTTTCCAAGAATGTTTGAATCCAGAGAAATACGCAATTTTAACCAGGACATGGACCGTGTTCGTGTGTCGCCTATCAATGACATCATACCCGCGTTACTCTCGGTTTCCGGTTTTATTTTGTAGAAATCATGGAAACTCCAAAGACAGGTGAACGACTGTTTGGATACATTCATCGACAGAAAACTAATCATGTTATATAGCTCAACACAGTAAGTCTTATTGTTTAAATCTCATTTTCTTGATTTACCGTGAGTACCATGTTTTACCATGCTTAATATCGATCTAGCTTACTGCAGTCTCACAGCAGCTGCCGAGCGAATGCAGAGTAGCACTATAACAACTTTCAACACACAAAAGTATCTAATATGATGAACAGTGCTGCTTTACCCATGACCGGAAGAAGCGGAAGTGCTTGTCTGTGGCATAATAAAAGTCCCGCTGCTCTCGAGATGTGTGTCGCGCTCGTCTCTAATTAGCAATCACTTCAGCGGCCTCGTTCCGCTCCCGCACCCTGCTTCATCATACTACAGTAATGTTAATAAATCTTTAATATATTAGCTCAGCCATTAAAATGATTTCCGGCCGAGTCTCGTCGGGTTGTAGACATGAAGACAACACCTCCCATGATGCCGCAAAATCCAGGCGTCATCAAGCTATGCCTTTGTTTTGAATAAGCGACCTCTAGCGGCGAAAAATTACATATTTTGCCTTTAAAAGTAATGAATACATATTGGGTCCGTGTAACACTTCACGATTCAGTTTTCAAATCAGTGTCTTGCACTGTGGGCTGAACATTAACACAGGCATTAGTAAAATTAAATTAATTTCGAAATGATCATTCTTTTCCTTATATATTTATATTTTGTATATGTTGTAACATTTCTCTTACTTAAAGATGTATTTATTTATTTATTTATTGTATTGTTTTGTTTTATTTTATTTAACCTGTAATGATATATATATATATATATATATATACACTGTACATTGTCTTATTTTATTTAACCGACATATTGTACCTCAAATTTTAGTTTATTTTATTATTTATTTTATTTTATTATTTTATTTTATTTTATTTGACCTGAATGTTGTAAACTACCTCAAACTAACATTTATTTATTTATTGCTGCAGTCCATAACTTTCCGATACTGGTGAAATTCAAGCATGCCGCCGTTCATCTTTGCATCATTACGTCACGTCTGTTTACGTAGAGAAGGAGTCCCTGCTAGTAGGTTGTATGGCATGTGGGAGGATGCTACAGGAGGCAGATCATTTATAGCCTTTTCTCACAGCAGCTGCAATAATTAAACATATCATTTTGATGGCGGATCGTAATCCAGAAAGGTCCAAATGACAATCATCAGAGTGGCTACAGAAATTGAAATCTACAGGTAACGCTAATACACACTAAATATACATAGTCACACAATGCTGATGATGTTAACATTAACAATTTGAGAACAAAGTATAACAATAATGATAATTTGCACGGTTTGACGTTTTATTGTAATGCTTTTTTCTCAGTTAGTCAGAACAAAAGTGGCAGACATGTTACTTGCTCAGATGACATTTTCCAGTGAAAATTCTTATTTTGGTCATACATCCAAGACGTAGAATCTGTGATTCTGAAGTACAGTATCCACACTGATCTGATGACTGACAACAAACATTAGATTCATCCACGCTGAGATTTGCCAATGCACAACCCACGTATAGATGATAATTCTGCAAATAACTGCAATTGCAGGTTTCAAACAGAGATGGCGACAAAGAGGCAAAACTTACAGACTGTAAGTGTTGTACCTCAAACTATAGACAAATGTGATTATTTATTTAGTCATCTGTCAATTTGACCACAGCTAAAACACATTTTAGAAAATTGCTATTAAACAAATCCTAGTAAAACACTAGCAGAAATGTGCGTACAGAGAATTTCTTCATATTTTATACCTGATTTATACCAAACTTTCAACATTTCTTTACCAAAGCGTCGGAATGAGAATTCACAGCACGCTTAAATGAAAGATCCATTCTGTTCACGTACTGTATTTGCTGTAATTTAAATGCAAGATCACCCTCTAGAGCACACAGACCCCGACCCCCTCCCTCACACACACACACACACACACACACACACACACACACATGCTGGGGACTTTCCATTGAATTCTGCTGCTTTAAAACAGATCTTATGATAGTTTATATCACCTACTACTAAAGTAACCTATTTGCATGTTTACATTTTTGTTAAAACATTATTTAGTATGTTTATTAAGCTGTTTGGCTGGTCCCCTCAGGTTTTACTATCCTCTTGGGGACATTTGATCTCTCTCTCTCTCTCTCACGCACACACACGCGCACATTTGACGTCTCAGCTGAAACTCATCTCATGCTACAAAACTAAAGAAGCGTCTCAGGAACATTTGAATTATTGCAACATGTCCAGATAGCAGGATCTCGCGCTCTCTCGGCAGTCGGTGGGCAGCGCGAGGCGTGTCTGCAGCGTGGGCTGCATGTGGGGACCGTGTTTCTCCTCACCACTCCCATTCACCGGCGGCTGAACTGCAGAAACGCCACGTCCTCTCTGACAGCGCTTCATTTATAACATACGCAGGCACGTTTCTCTTATTGGAGTCTAACGGAGAGGAATAATTCATCGGAAGGCGGTTGCGTATGACTTGGGATAATGTTTGGATACAGTACTGGAGCAGACGCGAGGACTTCCAGTGATCTCATGGATTAGATGATGTGCATACTCAACGACTTTGATCAATTTGTGCAAGAACAAGTATGTTTGCGTGTATATGGCTCGGTTTTCAGCGGACTGAACGCCGTTTCCACTGCTCAATGTGATGTGGATACTTGTCAAGGACATCGTGCGTAATAAATGAGCCGTTCTGGAGATCGACGGCGACAGGAGCCCCGGAAAACACTCTCGTAGTGCTGTTGTGATCGAGCCCGGTGGATGCGTGTCTGCTTAAGAGATGATCTTCAGCTGTCAACTCGTCGGAGAGTTCGTGCGCGCGCTTGGAGGTCTATAGGATCCGCCGGACCCGTCTGAAGAGCAAAGTTAGGTTGGATCCCGAGATCAAAAAACAAGGTAGGCTTTCCAAACATGCGATGTAAAGGGCGCTGTATACGGGTGCGTGCTCTAAATGGGGCATTGTTGTACGAAAGACTGTATCTGTGACCTTTTCAGCGGCTATAATCTGTCGTTTGTGGAACGATGCGAGAAAAATGAGATTGATCCGGTGCGTGCAAGGAAAATTATGTGGCGGTATAAACGCTCGCGCGGTTATTTTGCACTCTTTATGCTTATTTAAAATGAAATCTTCGCTTTGTCTCCAACATTTCAGTTTCCGAGCTCGGACTTCATTCAGGACCGCGGACAGCTCCCTGTCTGAGGGGAGGGGGAAGTCTTCTGCGCGTGGATGTGAAATAAACACGCGCTTCTGGTTTAATTGAGATATTTTAAGAGCATGCATTGTGGTATGATTAATAAAAAAGTGTCAGTTTCAAGTCAAATGAAGGTACGAATGCTAATCAGTCTCTAATTGACATGCGTTCGTCAGGACCGATAACGCTTCCGTCGACTTACAGTATGTTGTGTGTTTTGAAATGTTGAAATAATTGGTCTGCACTTTTCTTTTTCTGACTCACACATCTAGACTAACACACGGGGAGCGAGTGAGAGAGAAAGCCCGATAGAATGATTCTGAAGGTCATATTTGACAGAAATCTAACATTCTCAGGAACTATGACCCTGAACTAGCAGTTGCCATGTGACAGACAGCAGCGCTGCTGCGCATCCCAATACTGCTATTCCTCTCAGCCAAAAATAGATTGGCTGGCGAGTGGAGAATCACCAGTGGAGACTGCCGTCCTGAGATATGAATCACAATGAGATTCCAGAAATGAACTGATTAGACTTCATTGGCAGATTCATCTCTCTGTGTCCAGTAATTGGTGTGCCACACCTAATGGATGTCTGATATCCTGTGGAAATGTGTGTAATTACTGCCCTTTGAGTGTGAGTTTGTGTGTGTGTGTGTGTGTGTGTGTGTTTGTGTGTGAGACTGTGAGTTTTCCTTTAATCTCTGTCAGAGAACAAAACAACAATGAGAACTACCAAAGCCAAACATACACTCTTAAAAATGTTGGGTTAAAAACAACCCAAGTTAAATATGGACAAACCCAGCAGTTGGGTTATTTTGACCCAGCGGTTGGATTAAATGTTTGTCCAATGTGCTGGGCAGTTTTATTTAACTCAACTATTGTTTAAAAATGACTATATGGCTGGCTTAAAATGAACCCAAAATAAGTTGGAAATTAAAAATCAGACACATAATTACTAGAGGCATCAATAATAATCAAAAGGTGAACATTTATTAATAAGCAATTTAATACATGTTTATTATCTCATTATTATTCATTAAACTTATTAATAAATGTTCATTTATTAAACATATTAATAAATGTTAATTTCCAACCTATTTTGGATTCATTTTCAGCAAGCAATATAGTATTTTTTTTTTTTTTTTAATATTTGAGTTAAATAAAACTACCCTGCAGATTGGGCAAACATTTAACCCAACCACTGGGTTTGTCTATTTTTAACCCAACTTGGGTTAATTTTAACCCATCATTTTTTAGAGTGTACAGTTATCCGTTTAAGCAAACATTCAAATATTAAAGGTTCTTGTGAAGTTCATCAACTATGTATTTATTTTTTGCTCCAAGACATTTTTTTATCCTACATTATAAAACATGTTGGAATAAAAACAACCCAAGTTGGGTTGAAAATGGACAAACCCATCAATTTGGTTGTTTTAACCCAGTGGTTGGGTTAAATGTTTGCTCAACCTGCTGGGTAGTTTTATGTTGGAAATTAACATTAATATGTTTAATAAATGAACATTTATTAATAAGTTTAATGAATAATAATTAAACAATAAACATTTATTAAATTTCTTATTAATAATTTAATTTTCCAACCTATTTTGGGTTCATTTTAAGCCAGCCATATAGTGTTCGCCCATGTTTGCCCAATCTGCAGGGTAGTTTTATTTAACTCAAATATTTAAAAAAATAAAAAAATAAAAAAAATACTATATTGTTGCTTAAAATGAATCCAAAATAGGTTGGAAATTAACATTTATTAATAAGTTTAATGAATAATAATGAAATGATAAACATGTATTGTATTGCTTATTAATAAATGTTCACCTTTTGATTATTATTGATGCTTCTAATAATTATGAGTCTGATTTTTAATTTCCAACCTATTTTGGGTTCATTTTAAGCCATATAGTCATTTTTAAACAATATTTGAGTTAAATGAAACTGCCCAGCACATTGGACAAACATTTAACCCAACCTTTTGTCCATTTTTAACCAAACCTGTGTTGTTTTTAACCCAGTATTTTTTTTTTTTTTTTTTTAGAATGTAATATGCATTGTAAAATATTTTGTGGAAAAAAAAAGTCAGATAAGCTGAAAATGTCTATACACACACACACACACACACACACACACACATATATATATATATATATATATATATATATATATATATACACACACAGTATATTAATTTATTTTATACACCACCAACATGGCTGCATTCTGTTACACCAACACAAGCACTTTTAGGGGTTATAGGTCAGGTAGAAATAGCTTCTAATGTAGCAGCTTTCACTTTTTACAGGTAAATTACAATCCTTTTAATTGAATTTCAGAAAAGGTTTCAATTAGTCGTCCACCCACTTGTTTATCTTCGATACATTAGCATTATGTAAGCTCAGAGAAGAAGCTCAGCTAATTCTATATTACACAGACACTTTGTATGGTTCATACCACTTTATATACTTCACTGGATAAAACTTTGCTGGCATCTTCCTTCGGCTAGGTTATGACTGAGAGTATTGGGTTCAAATATATTTCATTCTCATCAAGATTAGTTTGTACCAATATGTCAGTCTTTTTGTAAACATTAGATTGACGGCCTTGCTTCTGACAGCTTGGTTAAATTTGGAGCTCTGGAAAAGGTCATTAATGAATGCACGCTTTCTGAAAATTTTACATTGCTGTTGTTGGCATTTTTCGAGAACACAAGCTTGTTCTCTCTTTTTCATTCTGTCTGTAGTCAGTCAGTTCACTCAAAATGACATGGCCACTCTGTCAGCTCTCTGGGAATTAGAGGGTGGGAGTCTATTACTCTGAATCTGGCAACCCTGAGGCAAAGCAAGCCTTCTCTCCTGCCTCTGTTCTGCCCGGTCCTGCAGTCCTGTTCACGAACCCGCCTGTACTCCTGGCCTGCTTGAGTGTATGTGCTGCTGAAACTACAGGATCAAGATGGCTGTGGGTTTGTTCTTTGGATGTGGGTCAATGACAGTGTGTTGATAATGCACAATGATGCAACTTCGCTGGAAAAAAAACAAACAGAAAACCTCACTGGTATGGAATCTTATGTCTGCCATGGAATAAAGAATTAAACAAGATAATTGCAATGTTTTATCTCACAATTCAGTCTTTTTTTTTTCTTGCAATTGTGAGAAAAAAAGTCAGAATTGTGCAATGGAAACTTGCAATTGTGAAAAAAAAAATCCAAATTGTCAGATATAATCTCAAAATTGTGAAATAAAAAAGAAAGAATTTAGAGATTTAATGTCACATTTGGCTTTATTATTTTTTATTCTGTGGCCGAAACAAGCGTCCATACAAGCTGTATTTGTTTATTTATTTTTTTTCCTATATAACACTCTGATCTCCTCTCACACCAGTGTTCAACTCTGTTTGGCTTTACAGTTCATTCTCAGCACTCCCAGAGTCAGTATCAATCTCTCTGGATTCTTTCATCTCTAACTTTTTCCTGAAGTGTAAGGCTGTTAATCATGGTGTTCAGACCACTCTTTCCATTATTGGATCCTTTGATCATAGTTCTCAGCTAATCTTGTGTCGTTTGGATGTTATTTCTCTCCCCTCCCATCAAATAGCAGATGTATGTCAGCTGGATCGCTGCTGTTGATTCAATCGGCAGTTATTTGCAATTGGCTTTATGTAAAAAGGTTTTCTGAACTTGTATTGTTATTATGGTAACACTTTACAATAACAATTTTGGTAACACTTTATTTTAGGGTCTTTAATTTTTCTTCTATTAACACATGACCATATTCTACATTCTTAATCCTACCCAATACCTAAACTTAACAACTATCTTACTCACTATTAATAAGCAGTAAATTAGGAGTTTATTGAGGGAAAAGTCGTAGTTAATAGTTTATATGTGTTCCCTATACTAAAGTGTTACTACAATTTTCAACATTATTGTTGGTTTAACTTAAAAAGTAAGTTACCTGGTTGCCTTAAAATTTGAGTTCGTTGAAATTAAAAAGTTGATTTGACAAAAGAAAAAAGTTGTGTTAAATCATGCATATATATATATATATATATATATATATATATATACATATATATATATTTTTTTTTTTAGTTAACATGAACTAATATGTAAAAAGCATTTATTAATCTTATTTAAACATTTACTAATATGTCATTAAAATCAAAGTTGTATCTGTTAATATTATTTAATGGACCTGATCTAACAATAAACAGTTGTATTGTTTATTAATTAACATTAATAAATTAATCATATTAATAAATATTGTAATACATGTATTACTAGTTGTTAGTTACAATTAATGATGTTGTTATTATAACAAAAAATTGTTTTTTTATATAAAGTTTTTAATATCTTATTTTTATTATTTTAATAAAAATGATAATTTATATTATATCACAAATGCAATGCTCAGTGTTAGTTAAATGCATTAGATAATGGGACGTAATTGTAAAGTGCTTTTTTGCATTCACTTAAGACGGCCTTTTTGAGCAAGATGTGCATTTTCAGCTGTGTTACCGCGAGGCAAGCGCTCTTCACAGAGCATGCATAAAAACATGCATGTGAGCGTTCAAAAGCAGCTGCATGTCAGTCACACAGAGACTGATGCTGCAGAAGGAAGGAGACTGTTGCATTTTGTATTTTAGCATTGAAGAAATGGTACTTTTGGCATCTCTCATATAAAAGGTTAATGGCCGAATAGTGAAGCGTGCATCATTCATCAATCCATTCATTCCTCCCTCTCTTGTTTTAATGTCCTGTTTTTATTCCACAGTGTTCCTCTCTTCTTACATTACTCTGCCTGGGGGAGGCTTCCCTCCCGTCCCCGCTCTCTTTCTTTTGCTGATCATTTGTTCAAGCATCTGCAGTGTAAACACTGCTCTCTTACTCAGCACTCTGCACAAGGGTCTGGGATGGTGAACACTAATAGCTAATGCCTGTGGGTGGAACACATACTGTGTGTAATGCCAGTGCAGCGCAAGGCATGGCAGAGGGAAGGGTGCTTGTCTTTATATGTCTACTCAGCTAAACACCAACCAATTATCTCAATCACTGTTGTGTGAATAGGGTGTTGGCAAGGAGTTAAAAATAGTCCCGTCTCAAACTTTTAACAGTCAAGCATGTGCAAACGATTTTATGTTGGATGCCTCTAACTTCTGTGCATTTGAACTCTAAAGGAGACAAGAACAATAGGGAAAACATTGAACGATGGGGAGAGCATTTATTATGGCTTGTCAAATTTGCCCCTATTTGGGTGTGAGCAAAAACACGCCGTTTTTGTGTGTGTCCCTTTAAATGCAAACGAGCTGCTGCTCCCGGCCCCCTTTCCAGAAGAGGGCGGAGCTTTAACAGATTAACAACAACAAAGCTGGAGAATCTCACGCAGCCAAAATGAGGATTGTCAGTAACGGTGTTCAGCCTTACATTGTTCAAACCGGAGTCGACACTGATGGAGAGACTCAGGAAGAAGTTACAACTTTTAGAATGAAACTGGACGTTTCTGAATGGTTAGTGGATAAATTTATGTAGTTGCTGTGGAGTTGATTCAACTCATGCACTAGCATGTGCCGTCATGTTAATCTTTTGTGGGAATCCAGCATTGAATTGACCCTCGTTTGTGAAGCAGTCCGGCGTAAAATGACGGCATGTCAACAACACTCTACTACAACAACTCTTCCTCTTCTCTAAAGCAGCCCAACATGGCCTCACCCCCTTTGTTGTGTGTTCTCGGGGGTGGAGTTTATGTACATTTTAGGGTTAGTGATGTCACTAACCCAGGAAGAAGCTTGTTGTAGTCCCTACCAGCCGTTAGTTGTAGTCCTTAAAAAGCGATTTCTGTAAAAGAAAATATCTCTATAGTGATAATCACAATATACTGAAAACAATTTGGATTTACTTTGAAAAATTTTCTCTCAGAAATCGCTAGAAAATCAAAAAAAAAATAAAAATTACAAAGAAACGACAAGTAATACATTGGATTAAACAGGAAATTTTAACATAGAAGGACTGAAATAGTATTTTCTTGCAAAATGTATAGTAAAAGGCTAAATAATGAATTAAAGTTCAACAAATTTAGCTAATTGTATTTTTTTTCTCATGAAAAACATCACATTTAACCTTGATTTACTATAATATTCTCCAATTAAATCTAATGTAATTTTCCACCATTCTTTTTGCTTGACCTTTTCAGTGCTAAAATGACAAACATATATATTTACAGTGCAGGTTTGAGAAAGTGATTTTTGCATTTGTTTGGTTACAGTACGTGTCTTCTCCCTGTTTTCACTGATTTCAATAATTTATTTATCATTCTCTGTTCATCTCTGTGATCTGAATACATAACGCAAAGGCATGCAAGAATTGCCCAGGCTCTAACAAAATACCCTCATTTAGCTCTTTTATTAAAATATAATGATGTGTTTGAAGTTAATGCTCTGAAATATAATAAGTATCTTTATTCATGATTGGTTCTTCAGCAGAAGTATTTACTTACATCACAGTTTGCTCCATATATGAAATGTATTAAATAATGCAGAGAATTTTTCATAATATCTGTATTATTCATACATCATATTGAGTTATTACAGAAAGCAATACATTTGTGGGATGTTAGTAGTAAACAAGGAAATGAAGGGTCAAACTTTCCATGCAATGCAAAACAAAAGCGACAAAAGCCTAATGGAATAAATCAGTTCTCACTCCCAAACATCTCTTGTTGGTTGTATCTGCTTATATACATGATTTCTGCACCTCCCGTTGATATGCATCATGGTTGAAAAATAATGATGTGCTTGGACTGATTGTTGGAGACAGAGAGATGTTTATTAATGCATCGTGCTACAGTAAGTGTAGTTATGATAGACAGCTCTATTTGCAGAGACTGTGTGAATCCATCCTCTCGTGTAGCTGTGTAGTCGATCAACACACTGTTTGCTATAAGCTGCTTTAGAAGATGTCAAATGGGCTTTATAGTGTTGGATTAAAGGCAATTAATAAGGATCAGGTTACATGCTTACAGCTGCAATAAAGAATGTATTAAGTTAACAATCATACATTTAACTCAAAGTAAACCCTACTTTAAAGGGGTCCTATTCTGCTTTTTATAATGTTCATCTTTCTTTAGTGTGTAATGTTGCTGTTTGAGCATGAAAAAGCTCTGCAAAGTTCCAGTTCTTCTCTATATCAGTGTCAGTGTTTCTGAACTCCCTCCATCTTGAGTTTTCTTCACAATATTCCTCATTTAAATAATTCATACGCAGAATAAAGGGGCGGGGCCTGGTTGAGTTAGTTAGTAGTGTGTTGAAACTGGCGGTTATGGTAAGGGGCGGGACATTTCCCAAACACCAATCAGAACACACTGCTCCAGCTGACCAATCAGAGCACATTGTGCTTTTCAGAAGGAGGGGCTTCACAGAGACAGGACCTAAACAGATCGTTACTGACAGACTGGGAAGAGAGGAGCTGAACAATGAAGAAAATAACGAACATTCAAGCAGGAAAACCTGTTCTAGTAGAGCCCAAAAACAAAAGACTTTGTAAAATGGCATAATAGGACCCCTTTAATTTATGGATTACATACTATTCGAACTGTCCAATCTATTTGAACAATATTATTGTGATATAATCACTCTTTTAC
Source organism: Hypophthalmichthys nobilis (assembly GCA_037950665.1). Lineage (NCBI taxonomy): Eukaryota > Metazoa > Chordata > Actinopteri > Cypriniformes > Xenocyprididae > Hypophthalmichthys > Hypophthalmichthys nobilis. The sequence goes on from CM075484.1 coordinate 1,496,506, forward strand.
AGGTAAAGTAAGATCATAACTGAAGCTTAATGGCTTGTAATTATATTCAGCATGAATGCACAGAAACTTCATTGTGTTTGCAACATTTGTCTCGCTTCTTCAAAGTCAAAGATCTGCAGCTCGTGTTTGCGAGGGACTGAGCTTTCGACCGAACACAATGTGCCACAAAAGCCTCATGCCGAAAATAGCCGATCAATCTTCTTCTCAGCATTTGATTACCTCACTTCCTGTGTCAGTGTGGGAAAACGTCCAGAGTCTAATGGTTTAAGTGCTGACTTTTTCTTTACCTGTGACCCAAACACTCTTCTCTTCTCTTTATGATTTCTCTGTCCTCCGTACAGCATAAGGCAGTTTATTTCATCTAGTCTATCAGATGTGACTCATATTTACAAATTCATAACCATTAGGCAAGGATGGCTGTCGGGAAACAAGCAGAAAACATGGGCTTTATATGACTGATGATGCCAAATGGTTTGTATGATGATGTGGTGATTATGACAACAGCCATGATCGTCATGTTTTCAAATACTTGATTTCAATCTGAAGTTTATTCTCCAATACTATCACAGGATCAACCATTCATTAAATGCTACTAACGAGCCCTAAAGTCACCATGAAATCAAAATGGATTTTAATTATTTAAATAAATTATTCTAAATAAGTTATCTGTGCAAATCGTTATTGTTTTAAATTCATGTCCCTCTTGCAGCATCTCTTCTCTGATGATGAGGGCGGGGCAACCTGTCACTCACATGAGATCCACCAATAGCAAACCACAACCATCCAATCAATTCCCCACAGACACAATCAAGCCCCACCCTACATTTGTTGTTGTCTGCAGAAGCGTTTCACTCGGATATACGGCACAAACTGTGTTTTTTTGTGTCAAACGTGAAGTTGGTTTGTAAAATAAAGAGAGATCACACAATGTACGTCAAGTATTGAAAACAGATGCACATAAGAATGAAACAGCATTGATTTGTCTCGCTGCTTTACAACCATTTGACTATTAAAGCCATTAGGCAACACAGATGGTTATTAGGCGAGAAGATCGTTTGTATGTGGACACGTGCAGTTAAGTATTAATATTTTATGTCTAATTAAAAATGCAATCGATGATGGCTTTCATTTATAGATTTTCTTCTTTATCGTTTGTGTGCATCTAATACACTATCAGATGTTGTTTCGGCTCATTATAAGCAGCTAACAGCGTGCTGCTCATGGCTTCATTGCTCTTAGACTCTCTGGCTCAAGGTCAAAGTGTCTTTTGGTTGCTGGGTTGAGTTAATGGACCTACTTAGCCTGGCCGTGTTTGAGCAGAGGACGGCGTTCACATCTAGAATTACTGGTTTGACTTTCTTTGAACATTTCCCATTGTTATCATGTTGAAATCAATGCAACAGTCACAGCATTGTGAAAAATAGGCTATAGGCTCACTCTGTACACTTTTAGTGGATTGTTATTGTCATTATTTGAAAGAACAATTCTAGTTTGTGCAAATGAATAACATATTCATACAGTCATTATAGAGATTGTATCAACTCTTGGTTATTAAAGGAGAGTAAATGCAATTGCTTACGGTGCTGCTCATCCCCGGCTGCCCTTCAGAGCATGTCGCGAAAAGCTATTGCATTCATTTTTCCCAGCTGGGCAGTTTAAATGTTACATTGTGCTTCACTTTCAAGCTATCATTGTCATTATTTATGATGCAGACTTTGTATTTATTCTTTTCACATTAGACTGAGATTCAGAGAAGCAGAAACTCTTTTATCGCTAATACAATGTCCTGACATGACTTTAGTCTTTACAAAAGAAAGATTTTCCACAACATTTCATAAGTCATACGAGTCAGCAAGTGGTGAAAGCTCTTGTAAGCGGATTGGTCTTGGCAAATGTTTAGCGTCTGCCATGAACGTCTCTGTTACAGACCTAATGAACTCTGGCAACAGAGTAAATCAGTAAAAATCCTGACAGACGCTGCTGTAGGGAATAAAACTAATTCTGTTTAGACATCAGCATCAAGGTCAACGGAATCAAGTCCCTTTCAGTTTATTCGGACAGGCTGAACTAGACGTGTTTTACCAACCCGCACACAGATGCAGGACAGACTGGATTTTTTTAGCTTTTGACTTCCACACCTGTCGGCTTTACCTGTTATTCATGTTAATTACTGATGAAAATGGTCGATTTTTTTCAGTGATAAAGATATAATGAGAAAGGCGCTTCTTGACAATAAATAAGCAATTTTAATGAAAAAAAACAAAAACACTGCTGGCAAAAATATAATGAAAAAACGGTCACATTTTTGTTATTTTGAACTATTTCATCAACTTAAAGGATTAGTTCACTTCAGAATTCAAATTTCTTGATAATTTAACAGGATTTTTCTCCATATAGTGGACTTCACTGGGGTTCAACGGGTTGAAGGTCCAAATGTCAGTTTCAGTGCAGCTTCAAAGAGCTCTACATGATCCCAGACGAGGAATAAGAGTCTTATCTAAAGAAACTATCGGTCATTTTCTAATAACAATAAAATTGATATACTTTTTAACCACAAATGCTCATCTTGCACTCCTCTGTGATGCTCCACGCATTACGTAATCACGTTGGAAAGGTCACGCGTGACGTAGGTGGAAGTATTGATCCAGTGTCTACAAAGCGAACGTGTCTGCAAAGACTAAGTCAAACGGCCTTTACAAAAAAAAGGGTAAAACAACAATGTCAGATGATTTTGAAGTCGGAGGAGAAAATGAGATGGAGTTTTTCGCCCTACTGCGGTACTTCCGCCTACGTCACACGTGACCTTTTTCAAAGTGATTACGTAATGCGTGGTGCATCGCAGAGCAGTGCAAAAAAAAAAATCAAAACCTTAAAGGTTCCCTCAAATCTAGAAAAAAGACACTCATATAATATTTAGCCTAGTGACAGGAGAGACTAATGGACTTATCTTTTCTCTCATCTATGATGACACTAACTCTAGGCAGAGAACTTCAGGTCCCTATTGTAGTCATTCCCACATGACTCACTGGAAATTATTCTTTCATTCTTAAAGGAACAGTTCACCCATAAATGAAATGTGTATATATTCACTTCTAGGAGACACTTACCCCATACGCCATAATCTTTACTGCTTCAAGGACCAAAAACACCATAAAAGTGTTGTAAAAGTAGTCAATGTCTTCTGAAGCAACACATTTGGAGCAGTGGAGGGGAAGTTGTATGACTTTGAATAACCCTTGTGAAAAATAAGTGTGCTTAAAGGTGCAGTAAGCGATTTCTGCGAAGCGCTGTTGAATGTGGATCAGACCGAGCAGCACAACACACTTGTAGCCAATCAGCAGTAGGGGGCATGGCCACTCATAATGGGGGAGGAGAGAAAGCGAGCGAGAGGGAGATTTGAAGAAAGACTGTAGAAAGAGAGACAGCTGAGAGACATTGCAAAAAAGCTGGAGAGACATAATTTAAAGTGTGAAGGCCTGAAAATGGATGCCAAGGTTTTGTATTTAAAATTTTAGGCAAATTTTACAGGAATGCTATAAGGGGTTAATAAGTGGGTTAAAAAGCACTCTAACTGCATTTAATGTAAATGTAAACTATATTTTCATTTAATTGTAAATAACATGCAGTTAAGTGTCTGAAACCAAGACATTCAGTTCAGACCTAAGTATATTATTTTAAAGTATATTGTTTCTGTAAAAAGTACTCTTTTTAAAAGTATGATAAAGTGCACTTCTTTTACACAAGGGATCGTACAAAAGTCATATGGACTGTGGTTGAACAATGAACAAAAAAAAATCCTCCTTTTGTGTTACAGATTTGGAGTGACATAAGGGTATTTTCGAGAACTGTTCCTTTAATCTCACATTTGTGCTTTGCTCTGAGCGGACATGAAGTGATCACTGATCTCCACATCTCTCAAAAGTCTGGAAGCTTCTGAAAGAGCAGATTAGAAGAGGAACTTTCACTTCTTTGAACTTCAGTTGTCTCGTCTTCATCCTTATTACAGCACATGCTGTTCATTTACTCAGTATCCTTTAACACATAAAATCACTTTTAATCTAGCCAAGTCATTATAGAGTTATTAAACTTTGAATGCACCCGATAGTAAATTATCACTGCTTTCATTATCTTCTATATCAGTTTGTGCATTCTGCTAATATCTGTGAATAATTTTAATAACCCTCACAATGACTGTCCTGAGTGATATTCTCAAGTAATTAACTTTGACTTTTTATTGCCTCTTTAGTCTGATCAAAAGTCTTAGGCCTGCTCTGAATAGATTAATTTGTGTGTATAAGCATACAAGGCAATGAAACATGGCACATCGGGACAGAGTTAATAGAAAGAGAGAGAACGAAGGAGGAATGAACATGGCAATTCCGTTTTGAGTTGAAGGTGCTGCGCAATTTAAGCACTGCGTATACTGTTTTGAGTCTTATAAAGTAAATGATACATAATGTGAAGTATTTTCTGATAGATGCAAACAGAGATAAACCCTCAAGCTTTTATTTTGGCAGAAAACTGCAAGAATACCTTTAAAGTGGATGCTGATTATGATTTTACTGTTTTAACTTTAGTTAGTGTGTAATGTTGCTGTTTGAGCATAAACAACATCTGCAAAGTTACAATGCTCAAAGTTCAATGCAAAGGGAGATATTTTCTTTTACAGAAATCTCTGTTTAAGGACTACAACAAACGGCTGGTAGGGACTACAACGAGCTTCTTCCCGGATTAGTGACATCACAAACCCTAAAATGTACATAAACCCCTCCCCCGGGAACACGTAACAAAGGGGGCGAGGCCATGTTGGGCTGCTTTAGAGAGTGAGGGGAAGTTATTCTGATTCAAGATTATGAGGAACATGGATTTAAAACAATAATGATGTGCACTTATAAAACATTTAGGATAAACGCTGCAATATTACATTAAAAACAAAACAAAACAAGGATTGTCCATTTTGATTTCATGGTGACTAAGTTTTCTGTGATAACAGGTTCACAAACATTTTTCATAACAAACCTAGTGAAATGCTGTAATCATCTGTTCACAAATTATGCAAATGTAAAAATAAATGTTGCATTGCACATTAAACTTGCAGCACATGCAGAGTTGGAGTTCGCAGCATTTACTATGAAGTGCTTGCTTTTATACGCTGAAAAACGCTGTAACATGAGCTGATCATGTGTAAATGAACACAATGATGCACTTTACTCTGAAACGGCGTGGTGAACTTTATATTATAATACACAGTGTAGTGTGGATCAACTTGCTGTTGTAGAGAAGAGTGACTGAGAAAGCACAGGTTGTATTGGTGTAGCAAAATGAGTACTAAAACTATACAGTATAGACATTAGTACATGATTATGGGATATGTAAATCATTGGAGATTGAATTTCCACCAAAAATAACTGTATGAAGATATTTTTGCACCAAAAATATTAGCACATCTAAAAAAAGTGTGTGGATTCTGTCTGGACTTGCTTATGAGAGAGAAAGATAGTCTGGGTGTGTGTGTGTGTGTGTGTGTGTGTGTGTGTTTCATCCTCTGTAATTTGGCACTTGATATATTCCCTATAAAAGGGATCCTCATGAATTTTTCATTCAGGATGCAGTGTGGCATGCTGGGTGATGATCCTAGGCAGAGTGCTAGCGTGGCACAGCAAAACCTGCTTTAAACAGTAATTGCAACGATTGATCAAAGCATTGATCCGTTATTGCTTATATTTTCAGAGTCCTTGAGGTTCAAGGAACTTAATGTGCCCTTCTCCAGAGCTTCTTCAGATCATAACATTAGCATACTGAGCTCCATGCTAGACCCTCAATACGTATTACATCTAATTGGCGCTTGACACAGAGGTACGCACAGTCCTGTGCTCGTCTAAAAATAGATATAATAACCATCAGCACACTCTGCGGCCTTGTGAAATATTTCATTTGCACGCACAACTCACGTGTGAGCATTTTGAACCTTGTAGGAGACTCACACATTCCCACACACAGACGAACTGAGCGGTAATCGATCAGGAGAACCGCAGTCTGCGCTCACTGTGGAAGTGAGATTGCAGTGATTAGATTGCTGTTGGACGCCCTCGTGTTCTGCACTCAGAGAGGTCACACGTGCACCTGCTGGTCCACACATGTGGGTGACGACAACAAATTCAACACATTCCATCAATACGGTACACTTTGGTGGCCATGACTGTCTTTAGAGACTCAAATCCTGTGGCTTTTGTATTTGAAATCTATTTGATATATATGTAACTAACCAGTCAAAAGTCGAAAAATTTTTTTTAAAGTCAGCATGAAACTGAAGTTGCGATAGTCTTTTCTTCCCTATTGTGAAGTATATAGAAACGTTTCTGGAACAAGAACAAATGTAGGGCGGGGCTTGATTTTGTTTGTGGGGAATTGATGGATGTTTGTGGTTTGCTATTGGTGGATCTCATGTGAGTGACAGGTTGCCCCGCCCTCATCATATCATATTGTATTGTAAAACTTTATTATGAAATGCATCATAAAGAGGGTGAGATGTGTCAGGTATGATGTGATGCGCTTTTTTTTATCACCTGAATATCAAACAAATGTGACAACCCAGGTAATTTCACACCCAATACTTTACTGCAATTACTTACAACCTTTGATAGTGCATTCTTTTGTTTTCAATTAAAATCGATTCAGTATATGCCTTATAAAAAGCAGTCATCAATGTCCTGTCAATATTAAATTTGACTAATTTCCACAGACAATAAAGTCTTTGTTGGCTCATCTTACACAGTATATCAGTATTCTCTGCAAAATTTAATTTATGATCATGTATAGGTACTTATAACTTACACAAAAAGTATTCTTGTCACTTCATAACATTAAAGTTGAACCACTGTAGTCACATGAACTGTTTTAAATATGTCTTTAGTAGCTTTCTGGGCATTTGAAAGAGTTAATTATCTTGCAGTCAGTGGAGGCCTCACTCGGATTTTATCAAAAATATCTTAATTTGTGTTCCGAAGATGAACGAAGGTCTTACAGGTGTGAAACGACATGAGGGTGAGTAATAAATGACTGAATTTTCATTTTTGGGTGAACTAACCCTTTAACCCTTACCCTCTGAGACCTATATGTAAGGAAATCTAGTAATCAAGCAGCCATTCTCGCATCCACACCAAAATTCGACCTAAGCGCTCCAGATGTTTATACAACAGGTCCAGTAAGGTTCTACACGCTTCTCCCCGCCCTGTAGGTGAAGTGCATTGGGTCGAGAAATGGTTTAGTTTTTTCCAATAATACCTCTTTAACTAATTTCTCAAATACCTTCATTACAAGTGAGGTCAAGGAGACTAGTCTATAATCTGTCAAGCTTTACGACAATTATTTTTCGCTACCGGAATAATAATAGACTGTTTCCACAGTTTTGGTACATACTGAACCTCAAAAGACCAATTAACAATATAAGCAAAAATTGGACCCAGTTCCTCTGAGCACTCACTTCCATCCGGTCCAGGACACACTTTAATCTTACATTGTTTAAAAAGTTTGACTACACGTTCCACATTAAAAGAAACAGGTAAACTTCCATCTTGAGGAGAGTTATAAAACTCCACTTTTCTTATGTTACCATTCTGCTCTTCAAACCTAGCATAAAAATCTAGCGTCATCAGAGAAGAGCTGCTGCAGTTTCACCCAAATAAAGTAATATAAAGGGTGCTTGAACACGCTCTCACGGGAGCTGCTGCTCCTGGACAGTAAGAGAAGCATTTTCAGTGTTTATCTGCATTTAGTGTTTCCTGAGGACACCAGTGCTCTGTTTTCAAAATGATATGCATGAAGATCCTGTTCTGTGTGCGTCTGGCACAGCTGGCACAGATTCACTGATGAAATATTCATTGGAGTTTGGCAAATATGATTTCAAGTCCAAATTACTTTTTTAAAAGCTACTTCATTTTTATTGTAAATGAAAATAATTCCTTCTTTATATAATGCTTTCAGAATCGATTCTAGCATCGTGGATGAATAAAAACTGAAATAAAACTTTATGGTTATTGTGTTTTTATGGCATGTGCAGCTTTCAAGGGAAACAATAGCCCATTAACAAAAGAGTCAACAGCTTGCCATTCGATCCACACCTACAGAAAGAGGCCGTTTTCAAACGCCTTGACAATTCGCCGTTCGATCTACACCTTTGCAGACACCTAAACCCCATCACACATCCCTTTGGCCAAGGGCTCAGCTGAGCATTTTTCACACCCTGAAAATCAATTTCACCATGACTGCAATGAAAAACAATTCAAGTCTTCATTGCCTCAATTGTGTGTTGCTAAGACTCCCTGTGAATGTGTGGCAGGTTGAGCAGAGCTTTGAAAGCCAGATACTCATAAAGCTGATGATATCTGAATGCAGTCTGAGAGAAATGATGCAATGTCTTTAGCAGGTCAATGTTTACTGACGCAACACTGTAACAATGCTTTTGTTATTGGAACGTACTTGTTGCAGTTGACTCATCAGAATGTTTTTTCAATCCCACCCCCATAAAATCTCATCCTCAAGTTGTTTTATCCTTTTTCTAAACTAACGTTGTAAGAGCACCATATTAATTATTAAACATTAGAATGATTTCTGAAGGATCATGTGACACTGAAGACTGGAGTAATGATGCTGAAAATTCAGCTTTGATCACAGGAATAAATTACACTTTACTATATATTAACATAGAAAACTATGGAAGCTTGTTTCTGCCAGTAAATACAGAAAAAAGGCAGTTGTGACTTTTTGTCTCACAATTCTGACTTTTCTTATTTTAAAGTCAGAATTCCGAGATATAAAGTCAGAATTGCAAGTTTTAAAGTCATAATTGTGATATAAAGTCAGAATTGTGAGTTATAAAGTCAGAATTGCGAGATTTAAAGTCATAATTGTGAGTTATAAAGTCAGAATTGCGAGATTTAAAGTCATAATTGTGAGTTATAAAGTCAGAATTGCGAGATTTAAAGTCATAATTGTGAGTTATAAAGTCAGAATTGCGAGATTTAAAGTCATAATTGTGATATAAAGTCAGAATTGTGAGTTATAAAGTCAGAATTACGAGATATAAAGTCAGAATTACGAGATTTAAAGTCATAATTGTGAGTTATAAAGTCAGAATTGCTAGTTTTAAAGTCAGAATTGCGAGTTTTAAAGTCAGAATTGTGATATAAAGTCAGAATTGCGAGTTATAAAGTCAGAATTGCTAGTTTTAAAGTCAGAATTGCGAGTTTTAAGGTCAGAATTGTGATATAAAGTCAGAATTGCGAGTTATAAAGTCAGAATTGCGAGTTTTAAAGTCAGAATTGCGAGTTTTAAAGTCAGAATTGTGATATAAAGTCAGAATTACATGTTTTAAAGTCAGAATTGCGAGTTATAAAGTAAGAATTGCAAGTTTTAAAGTCAGAATTGCGAGATTTAAAGTCATAATTGTGATATAAAGTCAGAATTGTGAATTATAAAGTCATAATTGCGAGATTTAAAGTCATAATTGTGAGTTATAAAGTCAGAATTGCGAGATTTAAAGTCATAATTGTGAGTTATAAAGTCAGAATTGCGAGATTTAAAGTCATAATTGTGATATAAAGTCAGAATTGTGAGTTATAAAGTCAGAATTACGAGATATAAAGTCAGAATTACGAGATTTAAAGTCATAATTGTGAGTTATAAAGTCAGAATTGCGAGTTTTAAAGTCAGAATTGCGAGTTTTAAGGTCAGAATTGTGATATAAAGTCAGAATTACATGTTTTAAAGTCAGAATTGCGAGTTATAAAGTAAGAATTGCGAGTTTTAAAGTCAGAATTGTGAGATTTAAAGTCAGAATTGCGAGTTATAAAGTCAGAATTGCGAGATTTAAAGTCAGAATTGTGAGTTATAAAGTCAGAATTGCGAGTTATAAAGTCAGAATTGCAAGTTTTAAAGTCAGAATTGATATAAAGTCAGAATTACATGTTATAAAGTAAGAATTGCGAGTTTTAAAGTCAGAATTGTGAGATTTAAAGTCAGAATTGCGAGTTATAAAGTCAGAATTGCGAGATTTAAAGTCAGAATCGTGATATAAAGTCAGAATTGCGAGTTTTAAAGTCAGAATTGTGAGTTTTAAAGTCAGAATTGTGAGTTATAAAGTCAGAATTGCGAGTTATAAAGTCAGAATTGCAAGTTTTAAAGTCAGAATTGATATAAAGTCATAATTGTGAGTTATAAAGTAAGAATTGTAAGTTTTAAAGTCAAAATTACAAGATATAAAGTGAGAATAGCAATTCGGACTTTTTTCTCGCAATTGTGTCTTTTAATCACGCAATTCGGACTTTTTTCTTAGAATTGCAAGATATGAACTCGCTACTACTATTATATATTTGTTGCATTTGTCTTGTGAGAATAATTCCTGCAATTTTCAACTTAACTTGAAAATTAAATTATTTCACCCAAAAAAAAAAAAAAAAATCCTCATGTTGTTCTATGCTTTTTCTAAGCCAAAGCTGTAATTGCACCATATTAATATAATAAAAGTAGTGTGCTATATTCCAAGTTTTGTGAAGACATCCGATATCTTTGTGTGAGGAACAGATCTCACAGAAGTCATTATTCATATAATTGACCGCTGAAACTCGTTGAGTCGGTCAGAACGCCAGAACCGGATCAGCCTGTGTGAATGAATCATTCAGATCAGTTTGTGGTCTGGATCAATTGATTCTTTAAAAACATCTGACTCAAAGAACGACTCGTTTGCTTGACTCAAGGAGAACTAGGGTGGATGCCAAGTTTTTGTTTTTAATCAATAATGACTTAAAATCCAGTTTCTTGCACAAAGACTTGGAATATAGCACACGTTCAATGGAGTGCTTTTATGATGTTTTGCATCTTTTTTGGAGCCCAAAAGCTTAAGTATCCGTTCATTGTTATTTTATGGAAAAGAACTAGCCTAGTAAAAAGTCTCCAGAGATTTTTCTTTGGTCTTCAATAGAAGAAAGAGAGTAGTTTGGGTCTAAAGCGGCTAAAAAGTGAATTGCAAATTGTGTCTTTGGTTCCACTTGTACTTAAAAATGAATGGCAGAGGTTAAAATGGAGTTTTCAATTTTACTGGGTTGAAATTTCACAGTAAGATTATATGAGTTCAACACAGAAATAACAGAGTGCTTCAAGTGTTTTCTTTAATGCTACGTCTCCAATAATAATATGTAATCTGGCCATTTCAGTTAACTAAAATGCATAACAAAGGCATCGAAATGCGTCTCATGTCTGCTTCGTGTCTCTGCCTGAGAGCTTGAGTTTTGTTTCTGTCAGATCTTAAATGAGCCATTCACTGTGATTATTGAGTGACTCCATGATATTGCAGCCTGACAGACAGATTCGGTTTTTTTTTTAACTTGTTTTGTTTCACGGAGCCATCTCAGATGTGTCAGTACGCAGCACACACACACACACACACACACACACACACACACACACATGCTCATCACGTTTGAATGACTGGATACAGAAATTGAAATATAGAACGTGTTCATGCTGAAATTCACACATGCATATCTTCCCGGAGTGAAAAAATGAAGTTTAACACATGCAAACAACAGTCACAGCGCTCATTAGAAATGTGCAAAATATCATTATGCCTCATTTATCACGTTTTCTCCAGGTATGATGAATATTTTTAGCCATCATAATTATAAAGCGCTCAAGTGTGCTTGTTTGGGATTAGAATTAATATTCCGGAATAAGCGCTGGACTGGATTGAGGAGAGATTTGGACAAACGGCTCTGGTCGGATGATGCCTGAAGTAATGTGAAATAATCTTGTTATACTTCCTCATCTTCCTTTCAGAAATATCACACGCTCATTTTTCTCCCGCTCATCTCTGAGCTTCGTCTTTGAGTAAATCGCTCGTATTAGACATTCAGCTTCAGCCAATCGAAACTGCTCCTTTATACCAATCAGATGGAGCTCTGCCTCTGCAGATAACATGGAGGGTCATTACTTCAGATAGATTTTCTGCCCGGCGCTCACGCGAACCGACGCGCAAACCGATGTGGCATGTGCCACCTAGAGCGATCCGTGGAGTACTTGACTGGAGGGAGACACACGGAGAGGTTTAGGGAGAAGATCAAGTGTGCATCAGTGCAAGACCCTGTCGAACAGAGCTCGGTTGGCTTGGCGCGAGGTGATCGCGGACCCTCGGGTGTGATTCTCCATTAATGCATTTTCTGTGTTGCTTCTGTTCTGTTGGACGCTGAGATTGCATTGAATGGACAAAAAGCACGTGTTATTCCGTATGCATTTCCTAACACACACGCCTTGGGCGAACACACTCCTCTGAGCTATTTTGCAGATTTAACTTTAATGAGAGAACGTGGATGTCGAGATGTGCTCAATCAGGATGTTGAATCTCTTCATTCTCAGATTTGTAGTCAAATAAATTGAGAAGTGTGTAATTGGGATTTCAACCACAGAGTTGTGGAAACTCGGGTGCTGTGATTGAACTTACTGGAAGTGAGAGGAACCCATGAAGCTCATGGATCAATACTCAAGGTAACAGGCTAAATCACGTTTCCGGCGTTTGTCTGATCATTGCAGAGTGTTATCTATTGACCTTGAAAACAGACATTTGAGACTTCCTGAAACTGTGGTCTTTGATGTGTTTTCAGCACAAAAAGCATAGAAACTGGCTCAGAAGGAGAGTGTAAGGGCAGTTTGTTTCAGCTGGAAGTAAATAATGGTCGGAGATGTGGCTTAGCGGTCATGGTGCTCATGTGATCGATGTGAGTTTGGATCCAGCTCGCGTCATTCTTCGCTCCCATTCCTTCCTCTTCTTTGCATGCTTTCCTGCCCTCTCTCTGGCAAGACATTATTATTATAATTAGTAATAATGAACCCAATATTGTTGTCTGATTTTCCAGTAAAAACGTCTAAACTTCTTGAAAAAAAAATCTTGAAAACTATGATTGTATGAGATATTAAGACTTGTTTTCAGAAAATATGTCTTGAGTTATGTTTAGAATTATTACCACATGCGTGTGTGTGTGTGTGTGTGTATAAATACATTCTGAAAACATTTTTTTTTACTGGAAAATGACACAAAAATATTTGGTTTATTAATTATAAACCCAATTATAAATAAATATTTTTATTATTATTTTTTTTTTTACTGGAAAATGAGAAAAAAATATTTTATATATATATATATATTTAGTAGTAGTAGTAGTAGTAGTAGTAGTATTTTGGTCTCATTTTCCAGTAAAAATAAATAATCTTTCTGTTAACTAGAATAATTTTTCCTAAGAATGGACATTTTTGTATTTTAAAACCATAAAATACAGTTGTTGTTGTTGTTGTTGTTTTTTTTTTTTTTGTTTTTTTTTGCATTTCTCTGTATACTATTTTTATTATTATTATTATTATTAATAATAATAGTTAACTAGTTGGTTAGTGGTACTAATATCACATTTGACATGTCTTTTGTTTTCGTAATCACCCTGTTGCTCATCTAGTCACACCTGCAGGCCTTTCTCATTTGAAAACTGGAAGTCATCTTTGGGCTTTCTGTAATTGACATCACACAATGATTTCATTAAAACTCTATTTAACCTATCATTATAGAAAACACACACAGAAAGGTAAGACTGTCATTTCATTTTGCCTCCATGTGTACATTGTTTAATTTTAGCATTGAATGTTTTCCTCTGACAGCTCAATTAATCATATTAATTGAAGACAGACTTTCTCTCATCAGACGGTGTTCATGTGTCCTCCCCGTCTGTTCTCAAGGTGTGAATATAAAGAACCCTGTCTTTAACTAGGACATCCCTTCTATCTGCTGTACCCTGCCGTCCCCTGGTGATGGAGAAAATAGTAATGAGGAGGACACAGTGGAGGCCTGTGACCCGTCAGAGGACTCTGGATAACATTTGCATGTGTTTTCCAAAGCAAGGCACTGTATTTTCATTGTTTAATGATCAGTTTCCCTCTTGGATGTCAAACTGAGGTGCCATCACTGTATATTGATGAATATTTTATCGTGCCTTTGTAGTATTACTTATATAATGAATTATGTACACTTGCAGGCCGAGTTATTGTGTATATATTAGCTTTCTCTTGAAACTCAACAGTGTGTTTGTTTGTTTGTTTGTTTGTTATTCGTTTCCCTTAAAAAATCTACATAAGTCTACAAAAGTAGATACAGTGTTTGCGAGTCCGGAGGGATCGTTGTTCCCACATGTTTTCTTATTGCCGCAGCTTTGAAGGAATCAATAATTTATTTTGGCAATTTGCATTTAAATTCAGTGGACTTTGTGATCCCAAGGCATATGAGACAAAAGAAGCATAGCAAGCAAAAACTTTTCAAAGGAAGGTTGCTGCTTTAACTTTCGGTATGAGAAATATGGGCTCTTTTGAAAAAAAGAGAATATGAACATCAATGAGAATGGAAACATCAAACATCGCTGCACTGGATGGACAGGCAGTTAGAGCACGGATGAAAGCAAGAGTAAGCGTGAAGGAGAGCATTAATCCAAACAATACAACACGAGTAACATTACGAGTAACATACTGTACATTGTTTTAAGTCGTTTAGTTAATATTATACGGCTGATAGGTCAAGGTGTTTCTAGAGTGTGACTGCCATGCTAATGTTTAGTACTAGAGCTCTACTGAAAGTGTGAAACATGCAGAAATCAAAGAACTCTGCTGATCAACAACGACAAAAAAAGTTTAACTGCATCTCTCAAATTGGGATTTCGGATTTTATCCCTTGGAAGAAACCGGCAACTGGAGACTTACTGTCAATACCCCATTCTCCTTCAGCAAGACACTGAATGATACATGTGTGCACACTTAAACAAAAAATAAATATATATATTAATGAATTAATTACTTAATTAAAATTATATATATATATATCTATATATATATATACAGGGAGGTTGTTATTGTTTGTTTTTGTTTGTTTTTTGAAGGAATTAAATGATTAAAAGGGACTTAAGGGGGGGAAAGAAAAATAAATAATAACAGTAAAAGTTCCAGGTCTAATGTAGTTAATAGTAATCAATTTAAATTGTTTGCAAATATTTTTTTTATTTTAAAATACACATAAATTCACTCTTATTCTTATGTGAAATATATAAAAAAAAACTCAAAATGTTTCGTCTCATCACATTCAGTTATGAATTACATTAATCCTATAAATAATAGCATACTTTCAATTCAAAACTGAAATTTTCGTACAAAATCGTACATATTTTATGAGTTGCCAAAATTCGTATGAATTACCTACCCCTAACCCCGCCCCTAAACCTACCCGTCACTGGGGTTTAGACAAATCGCATGAATTTGTACGAGTGACATCGTACAAATTAACCAACTTGTAAAATACGTACGAATTGGTTGTGAGATATCATAGGAAATTTAGTTTGCATCACTGGGGATTACTATCAGTTGCTAAACATTACTAATGTAAAACATTCATCAAATATTAAACATTTAGCTACTTACATCTTACCACACACTCTTTCACTGCTAAAACTAAAGTGTCGCACGGGAATTCGCACTCATCTTCTGTGAACAGTAAGCCCCGCCTTCTTTGATCTGATTGGCCAGTTCACTTATTCTGACAGTGATGAATGCTGTTAGACCGCTGAGGCAGAGCGGCCGAAAAATATAACGTTTAAAACTTTCTGTCATTCTAACAACAAAGTGCAGAAACAGCATCAAGAATATCAGATTTTGGGGGGACAATTTGGCTATTTCTAATTATAATTATTAATTAATTCTAATTATCAATGTCTATGGTTGTTACGGCCCTGCTATAAAGAACCTTTGATGGAATGAAAACATTCCATGGATGTTAAAGGTTCTTCACAGAACCAGACACCAGTAAAGAAAGAGTGTATTCGCTGAAAGGTTCTTTGGGAACCAAAAATGATTCTTTCATGGCATCGCTGCAAAAGCACTCTTTTGTAACCTTTATTTTGAAGGGTGTATTCCATCTCCTCTCCTTCAGTAGTCTCATCTGCTGTTATAAATAATGAGAGGTCATTCTAAAACTGCATTGTTTTACCACATTACAGTTTGAAATCACTCAGCCAAATGACCAGAACTTCAAAGAGCTGTACAGCCTCACTCAGCAAAACAATATGCAATGGCTCAAATAGTAGAGCACAGCGCTGAAACACAGAGATCAATGATTCAATGTCCAGGGAACGCATTAACTGATAGCATGCATGTACTAACAGTGTTATAAGCTGAATAATTCATCTTTGATCAATAACAATAGGAATGCACAACTAGGTGTAACAGCAACTCCACTTTGTTTGTCATATCTTAACTGTTTTATCATGGAATAGAGGTAACAAAAGCCATTTATAAGTTCTATACTTCAGTTGATATTGACTGGGATCATCATAGAGAGACTATAGTGACAATAACCATGTGATCCATATCATTTCCACCCAACTTGATGGACTAGGACGTCTGCATGATTGTAGAATGATGTTTGAGAGATGCTGATTTAATGGTTTGCAGCCGAAGTAATGATGAGCAAAATAGTCTTGCATTTTCTCTATTGAGTAAAAATCTGTTGTATAAAGCGCTAGAGAAACATTCAGTCTAAACACAGCATGACAGACAATAGTTTTCAGTGAAACTGCTCAGTTTCCTTGGCAAAGTTTGCTTGATATAAAATGATAGCTGTGACAATGAACATCGAAGTCTTTGTCTTCGTCTTCTCCTGAGGGCATTTATAGTATTAAATCCTGTAGATCAGTACAACTGCATCAAAATAAAACAGAAGCTGTGTTGAGGAATGATATCCAAACCCTGCCGCCAGTCTGATGCGACTAAATACAAAGATCAAAAGGTTTTAAATACCTGCATGCTTCTTTTTTCAGCTTCTGGCTGGGGATAAAAGAGAGGGAAAGAAAAAAGAGAAAGTGAGAGGAGAAATTATCTTTGGTCAAATGCTAAGCCAGTTAGATTTGCACGTCTGGCATATAAGAGAATTTGACAAAGTGACAAGGTTTTGATGAAGATATTCAATTGAAATTCACATTAAAAATATCAACAATAATAGCAGCCTTCGCATATAAAAGAGAAAATACAATCAAGATATTAAAGAGAATCTGCAATAGCTGTTTCAAAGCAATATAATTAATGTATAATTAATGTGTGTGTGTATATATATATATATATATATATATATATTCTGAGGTTTCTTTGTGAAAAAGAAGTACACTTATTTTATATTTTTAAAAGCATACTTATTGTGAAAATAATATATTTTAAAAGTATACTTGTGTGAATTGAATGCAGTGTTTTCACACACTTAATTGCATGTTACTTACTGTAAATAAACTGAAATAATAAATGAAAATATAAAATGCAGTTGAACATTTTTGACACAGTTAACTAAGACTTTAGTACATCTTTATATCCAATTTCATAATCACCTCTTTTTTTTTTTTTTAAATATGCTTTAAGTGTACCAATGAATGCAGTGACAAACATTGATGGGAAACCTAAATATACTTTAATTTCATTTCTTCATTTCTATTGAAAGTATGTCATGTATTTAAATATATTTGTAATTACAAATTGCAGGTTGCAGTTCAGTGCATTTAAAATATATTAACTTGAAATGTAATAACAAATAAATTAAAATTATAAAGAAGTACTTTACATGTTCTTTACTGTATTAGTCAAAACATCAAGTGTTTGTCATGCTTCATGTAATGTAAAACAACATGATTTAAAATACTTTAAAGTTAAACTTTAAATTTGACAGTTGCAAAGTATACTTTTTAAAAGTCTACTTAAGTGTGTAATGGAAGTGTACTCTCTTTAAGTGCACTTAAGTGGCCTTTTTTTCATTAATATTATCTGCAAATGGGTCATTGACAGATAATTTGATTTTTAAAAGCGTAAAAAAAAAAAAAAAAAAAAAAAAACATAATGGAGATATAATTAATTTTGAAGTTTTATTAAGTGTTAACAATGAGATTATGTGTTTTTTTTATAATCAATTAATACCGCTTTTGTCATTTTTTACATGATGGACAAAATTTGTCACAGAAAAAGTCATTCGGTTTAACCAAAATTTCGGTTTTACGAAATGACACTTTTGCTTATACTGAATGACAATATTTTTAAACAATGCTAACAGGCTAATATCTAGCCAGCTAACAAAGAACAATCAAACATTTTATATTTAGTAAAAAGTTTTTCAAATATTACAATTTCCATGTTTTATAGCAGTTGTACTGAATGACCTGATGTTTCGGTACATGCGTATGATCAAGTGAAAACATTAATTTTTCAAATAGTTAAGAGTGAATTAGTTACTTTGCTTCACGACCATGTGGTCCTTTGCAGGTGTCTGAATGATGTCACATCCTGTCACATGATACTGACCGCGTGACTTGATCCAAAATGGTCCCTTTATATTGGTTACTCTGATTGACATTTTTCCGGAAATTCTTTCTCATAACAAAGCAATGACTTCTACACATAATTTTAATACCATTTAGCACTATGTTGATATATGATGTAAAAAATATATACATTTATTACATTTTAAGATATTTTAATCACAAATGAAGTGGCTGTATTTGCCTTTTGACGGTTAAACCGAATGACCTTTTGACACATCAAAATCTTTAAAATAATTTAAAATGTGGCAAAATATAATTAAAACCTTTTGGATTCAATAAAAGAGATCTAGTTGTACTACCTTACGTACTTTGGATGTCATATCTTTGTTTTTATTATTATTAAGGCCTTTGGACAAAAAAAAAAAAAAAGACCCTTTTTTTTTTTTTGATTTAAAGTACAATTCATCATTCAATATAATTAAGCATGCTACAAGAGTTACCTTTTCTATACTGGACCCATCTGATTGTGTCTTTTGTCTAAGCTCACTAGGTTTTAAAACAGAGCAAACATGTTAATCAACCCTTCATCTCCATTTCCAAAACCAGCTGGGCCTCGGCAAATGGTCTAGCTTGCTCTTCTACTCCTGTCATCTTTCTGGAGAGCTCAGATGAGATATGCTTTATTTAGACAACTGCCAGAAAGTCTCTCTCACAGCAATCCAGAACGTGAAAATATACAGTATGAACTCCATTTAATAGCATTTAATAACAGAGGCCAAAAATAGCCTCTTCCAAACACACACTCATCTAAACAGCCATAAAAACCAAGAGAGAGATATAGTCTAGCTGAGAGTCTAATGAAGCTTTACAACTGACCTTCAGCCACCGAACTCAAGGAGGAGCAGAAGAGCTAGTGAAACAGTTGTGTTGGGAAACGGTGTCCTGGAGATGCAGAAACGCCGTGTCTGCAGAAGAGAAAACACTCAGGAAATGAAATCTTCACACCTTGTGATTTAGTGTGCATGTTTCATCCGTTAAACCTCCGAGAGAAGAACTCAATCAGTCACACGATCTTCTGGTCTCAAAGGTGAAATGCACACCAGTGATTATCGTCTCGCTAATTAATAATTACAATTCATAATCCTTTGCACAGAAATGACCTTGATACTGTCTGGAAATTGAATTCGGTGATACCCCCAAAGTAGATCCCTCTCCATTAGAGTGGAGTTTGAAAAATAATTGTAATTTATAATTCATGGGCCAAAACCATGCTTTTTCGCAGCAATTCAGCCCAGAAAGATTGTGTGGCGTCATTAAATTTCAAACCGGCCACCGTCAGATTCCAGTACGGAGAAACATGAGAGATTTAAGTGTGTGAGCGCTCATGCACGTCTGCGCTCAGGTACGGCCGTCTGACATTGGGCTGTGGAGAAGCCGTAATATATTGTTGCCGGATAATTACCGGGCACGACCGAAGAGCTGAATCCCATTTCTAATTTCCATCACTGTCACCCATTCCATTTGTGTGATAATACATCCTTCATAATTTATGAGGGCCCATTTCTCCAGCCGTGTTGCTGATAGTGGGTCTGATAAAGCCTGACAATTCCCTCCTCTGCTCGCTGACTTCTCTTCTCCCAGACCGATCCGTTCGCCCTGCACAGCCCAGTGGCTCTGTTATTGCCCGTGCCCATCATCTCAAATATCCCCTCTTCACCGGGCCGGGATGAGGCGGCTCTGCTCACTTTGTGAGAAATTATGCACCATTAGAGGGAGCCTCAGATGTGGTGGGGATTAATAAAAAGCATAGCACACACTCCAGACATGAAGCCACAAATTGGTGTAATTCAAACGGGGAAAGGCACGGCTTTTCTTCAGCGGCGACAGGGCAATGCATCGCTTGTTTGACACAAATATTTACACGGGGAAATCACATTTGATGAGTGCCAGAGCCCTGCGACAGGATGTGTTTGTGTGTAAGAGAGGTAATGCACGGAGGTGGATCTGCTGGAAGAGGAGAAATACCCACTGGAATTTTCTTTTGAGCCACAGGAATGACAAATGACATATATGACATAACACATCCTAATTACTATTTTAAAAAAGGTTTTTAAATATATTTTTTTCATGGTAAAAAGTATTATAATTAAATTTCAATGTACAAAAGTCAAATTATCTGACATTTTAAGAGTTATCTATCCATCCATCATCCATCCATCCATCCATCCATCCATCCATTCATTTATCCATCCATCATTCTATTGTTTAATCCATCCATCCATCCATCCGTCTATCCTCTGTCCATCCATCCATCCATCCATTCATTTATCCATCCATCCATCCATCCATCCATCCATCCATCCATCCATCTATCCTCTCTCTCCATCCATTCATCCATCCATCCGTCTATCCTCTGTCATCCATCATCCATCCGTCCATCCATCCATCTGTCTATCCTCTGTCCATCCATCCATCCATCCATCCGTCTATCCTCTGTCTCTCCATCCATCCATCCATCCTCTGTCCATCCATCCATCCATTCATCATTCTAGCGTTTAATCCATCCATCCATCTATCCATCCATCTTTTGTATTGTTTAATCCATCCATCCATTCATCCCTCCATTCATCATTCTATTGTTTAATCAATCCACCTATCCATCATCTTTCTATTGTTAAATCCATCCATCCATCCATCCATCCATCCGTCATTCTAGCGTTTAATCCATCCATCCATCCATCATTCTAGCATTTAATCATCCATATATCCATCTATTATTCTATTGTTTAATCCATCCATCCATCCATCTATCCTCTGTCCATCCATCCGTCTATCCTCTGTCCATCCATCCATCCATTTATCCATCCATCATTCTATTGTTTAATCCATCCATCCATCCGTCTATCCTGTCTCTCCATCCATCCATCCATCCATCCATCCATCCATCCATCCGTCTATCCTCTGTCCATCCATCCATTCATCATTCTAGTGTTTAATCCATCCATCCATCCATCCATCCATCCATCTTTTGTATTGTTTAATCCATACATCCATCATTCTAGCGTTTAATCATCCATATCTCCATCCATTATTCTATTGTTTAATCCATCCATCCATCCATCTATCCTCTGTCTCTCCATCCATCCATCCATCCATCCATCCATCCATCTGTCTATCCTCTGTCCATCCATCCATCCATCCATCCATCTTTTGTAGTTTAATCCATCCATCCATCCCTCCATTCATCATTCTATTGTTTAATCAATCCACCTATCCATCATCTTTCTATTGTTAAATCCATCCATCCATCCATCCATCCATCCATCTATTCATCATTTTAGCGTTTAATCCATCCATCTCTCCATCCATTATTCTATTGTTTAATCCATCCATCCATCCATCCATCCATCTATTCTCTGTCCATTCATTCATCCGTCCGTCCGTCCGTCCGTCTGTCCGTCATTCTAGCGTTTAATCCATCCATCCATCCATCCATCCATACATCATTCTATTGTTTAATCCATCCATTCATCTATCCTCTGAAAAGCACAATGTGCTCTGATTGGTCGGCTGGCGCAGTGTGTTGTGATTGGCGTTTGGGAAATGTCCCGCCCCTTACCATAACCGCCTGTTTCAACACACTACTAACTCAACCAGGCCCCGCCCCTTTATTCTGCGTATGAATTATTTAAATGAGGAATATTGTGAAGAAAACTCAAGACTACAATGGAGGCGTTTCAGGGAGTTCAGAAACACTGACAGTGATATAGAGAAGAACTCCTGCTGGAGGAACTGGAGCAACATTACACACTAAACAAAGATGAAGATGGAAAAAAGCAGAATTGGACCCCTTTAATGTATTTTTTGAGTAATAAATAGAATAGAGTTACTGAATGATATTTTTTTTTTTTTTCTGTTCCTCTGTTATTTTACCAGAAACATCTGTGATAAATTTGATACTAGAATGAAAGATAGCTGAGAAGTCCTGTAGGTCTCCTGAGATATGAAAGAGTAATACAAATCTTCTAGGACATGTCTTCCTGGGTCAAAGATAAGCATGGCGTGTGACAGTGACTGTAAGACTGCAATGAAGAGTGACAGCCCGCAAATGCTTGGCTAATTGAAAGACAGAGGGCATAATTAGCCACCGAAGAGATGGGAGAGATATGCTTTCACTAGAGATGCTCAGCCGGTCAGGTGTTTGTTTGCAGGTAATTAATCTCCTGCCTAATGTCTGTGTGTGAAGGCTGCAGTATTTAGGGCCTTTCAGACAGAGAATGATTACTTGTTGATAAGTTAATGGCTCTGGATACTGCGCAGTTTAATTACATAATGAATCAGTTTTACGGGAACGCTGCTTTTGCATTGCTAAGCATTATTCATCAAGTAATATTACGGGGTTAGCAAAAGTTCATTCGACAACATTTGTAGCACAATGTTGATTACCACTAAAATTAATTTCAGCTTGTCCCTATTTTTTTTAAAGCAAAAATCTACATTAAACTGAGGCACTTACAATAGAAGTGAATGGAGCGGATCCACAAATGTAAAAACACTCTTGTTTCAAAAGTACAGCCACAAGACGTCAACTATATGCGTGTTAGCATGCTTAAAGGGGTCATGAATTGAGAAATCAGATTTTCCTTGAGCTTTTAATATAAAAAGGTCATGCTACAAGAATATCCTATAAGTTTCAGAACTCAAAACTTCCTTGTTATTGAAACCAAGCCCAGATTATGACTCGTTGTGGAATGTGCCTATTTATTACATCATAGAGAGGTAAAAGACCGCCTCTCAAAATCACCAGTGACTTCTGATATGTAATGATTCATGTACAGTCAGATGCTCCTTGTCTCAAAATCGTTTATTGTCAGTAAATTAAAATTGCTGATGGCCAACTTCATATTGTTTCTCTTAGTAGGATGAAAATAATCTATTATTTAAACTGTGATTAGAGAGAAAGTACGCTCCCTTTACAATCATTAGAGCTGTCAATCAAACAGCATGAGTGTTCTGGACTCTCCAAAACTCCCGTTATAAGCAACAAATCTCTTATTTACATTGTGTTTGCACTGTTAGTTATGATGAAAGCATTTGTTAGTGTGCAGAAACCGAGTTACAATGATGAGATCACTCAACAACATGTCTGTGATCGGCTACAATGTTCATCACTGCAACCTTTCATGCCTGATCGAAATATAATGATATAATAAACACTTTTCACAATTAGTAAACCTTGAAAACTGTAATAGTAAAAACATTCTAAAAGTTTTCAAGAGTTCCACATGTAATGCTTAGCGATTTCATATGCAAAGATGTCAGCCAATCACAGTTTACACTGAAGTCTCACACAGACACGCCCCTTAAAACAGAGCGTTCAAATCAGAGGGATAAAATCAGGGTAGCAAAAATGCCTTTTATTTCTAAATTATGATGATTTTTGATGTAAAAAATCATACTAACATTATAAGTGCACCCCAGGAAACATTATAAAACAATAAAATAATGCTTTAAAGTGTGAAAAAAATATCTTATTAACCTTTTTTCTGTGAAGTCCATGTGAAGTTTCTGTGAAACTTTAAAACAACTGTAGACATGATAATGTAAACAGCTTTACAGCTCAAATAATGTAAACAAAACACTTTATTGAACCATTTTTTTAAAAGTAAATTTGTACAATTCTGCGTTTAAATCCAACAAACAATTAGCTACATTCACTACATTCACCATATCCTCATAATTTTTAATAGGGTTGAGTCAGTTATTATTATTTTTCATTAGGACTGAGACTAATTTCTTTTTATTTTTCTGGTAATCGACATTAATGCTGTGGATTGAGCTGTTCTTATTTTGAACCCAGAATATTATAAAATAAGATCATACCAGACATGTATTTTCTGCCCTGTGTGACATTTAAATATTTAAACAAACATATGGGATTTTGCTGCGGGTGTGAGTTTTAAGCGGCAATGACATGCTTCATTAAAGCCCATAATCTGAAGCAGAGCAATCAGCACAATAAGATCTGTCATGTGCTGTTTGGAATATTTGATATGATTCATCCAACAAAACACACAGACAGCCTCTCCAATGCAAAACAGCTGAAACTTCACAGCTGTCTCAGTATAAATGCCCTTGTGCCTTTTTTATCCTACTTCTAGGAAGTTCTTTTCATCTTGAAGATACAATAATTCATATGGTCAGCCTGTGACATCAGGTGAGAGCCTTTCTTTGCCTCGTGGAGGATGAACACGGACTCAGTCCTGCAGGCCTGTAGGCAAGCTGAGGTTCTTTAGAAGTTTATTGTTTACTGTTGAGGTCAAACGTCTCTGAGTCAGTTCAGATTAGTCACGCTTCCATACCCGCGTCCATATGAGCGCCTCCCACAGTCATTCGGAGGATAGACGTGCTGTCGTTCACGAAGTTCGCTGAGGGCTGGCCGGCTCTTTTAATGGCCATTATGAGAATTGAATGAGCTGAAGAGCTGCAGCAGTCTTCTCATTTGAAGTGCCAGTGAAGGAGCCACTGTTTAATGGAAGACGTTTATCTGCTTCTTTTGTCAGATTGGTTGTGTCGGTTCTTAAAATATCTCTATATTAGATGCCAGTAACAGAACGCGTAGTAGACGAAACACTGAACAGTTAGACTTTCAAATGACAGCACTAGTTTCTGGATGAATCAGAGCAAGGCATTTGAGAAGTCTGACATTTCAATGATTTGTGTCTGGTTTTTACTCCCTGACAGTGAGTTCTGGTCAATTTATTATAGGTTTTAACTCCCTGGAGGTCCAAGTGAATTTGTCCTCATATTCTTGTGGTCAGCAGCAGTGTGGATAAACTGATATTGCTTTGCTACAGGGTGAAGTCGAGGCTTAGAGTGAGTGAAAGCCTAATAATTTAGCATTTGCTTTTACTGCACTTTTTATTTTAAAGTAAATAATGTTAGATGTTTTTATTGTAAAAATAATGTCTTAAAGTTTGATGAGATTCGAACTGTATCGCTGAAGGCCAAATGATGACATAAAGTTAATAATTTTGTTTTATTATGTGTTTGTTTATATCCATCCATCCATTCATCACTTTTCTTCATTATCATATCAGGGAAGTTGTATCACTCATACATGTTTTATTTTTGTCAATCTAAAGAAAAAAAAAAATGCAAATTTCTTTCTTTTTTATAAAAGTCACTCGGTGTACAAATTGCACTTGTTTTAATGTATTTTTGAGTAAATTAATAGACCCGGACCAAGTCACTGGCCCAATTGTCTTATTTGTTTCTGATTTTACTTTTCCTATTTGATTTTACCAGAAACGTCTGTGACAAATTTGATATTAAAATGATGACAAACTGGAAGATGTAAAGTTCATCAAAAGTGGCCTTTACACCAAATGTTGCCAGTTATAACCAGACATATGACACTACAGTAATGCAATAAATATTAACACAACAAAAATTTAATAACGAACAATTCGGTGCTCATAATAGATAATAAAAAAGAAACATATGTTTTCAAAAATAATCTAAATAAATGTGATGGGTCACGGAGGCCCATTTTCCCATAAGTGATTAAGACTTATTAATTTTAAAAGCAAATTTTAATGATTAAAAAAGCCATAATTTTAACATTAATTTACCATAACATGTCACTTTGTTAAATGATATATATTTTCTCAGTAAATTCTTACGTTTATCTTATTTTTCTTGCAATTTTTTTTTTTTTTTTCCTGTAGAATGAGGTATTTTCATAATTATTATTATTATTTTTATATATATATATGGTTGGGTAATTGTAGCACTTTCACATTATCAGTTAATACTGTTAAAGTTTAAATTTTTATTTAATAGTATTACTTATACATATGAATTTGTAAAGTTTGGCTCTACCTTGGAGTTTGAACATCAGGTGTTTTTAGGTGTATTTGGCTATATTTTGTGGTGGATTTCTCTCAAAAGAGGAAGGAGACAGAAGCTAGAGCTGGATAATCAGTACTTTGACCTAGTGTAGGTGTAGCAAAAGCACACAGTATGCTCTATTTTCTCAAATGTGTGTTTTTTTCTGCACTCAAGTGTCCCCTTTGAAAATCAGTTTGAAAGCGTGCATTGTTGTTCTTATTCTGGGCAGTCTTTGTTGGCTGGCCATGAAGGCCTGAGGCCTTACCAAGATTGCTGGATAACTCTTCACCTCAGAAAATGACTCAAATCAGATTTTGATGCTCGTGCAGCTCGTCGAAGACTCAGGCTGGAGTCACGGTCGCTCGGAGGTGTTCAGCATTGTAAGTCGGCCAGACAACCACTGCTGTGTTCCTAGCAAATGTTAGATTTAGTAGTAGTAGTATAAACCCTCATAATGCACATCAAATAACCATGTTGTCATAATTTGAGTTCTGATATTAATGTGCATATCTGCTAAACAATGAAAAATAAGGAAGATCCTGTCGCATGTGATGACAGTCTACAGGCCTATTTTCTATGATCTTCTCAATACTATCAATTTATGAACTTTGCACCGTTTCATTTGACCGTCGTCTCAGTCAATATGAGTTTTTCATTCATGGACGTGGAAGCACTGATCAAGATGGATCCAGCGCCGATTTACCTCTGGTCCCCGGGGAGCCTCATGTTATTCTGCATTTGTGCTTGTGTTCGCATTTAACTTTTAATTTCTATCATTGCTCGAGATGAAATTTCACAACCTTCTTGCTGCAGTGACCAAAATGACCCCTGTGTACACTGGAAAACATGATTTTCTTCCTCTGTGTTTTTGTCAAGTTTTGCAGTACAACTGTATCTAAACATGTTTAAATCAAGATACATTTACTTGAGGCTTGTTTTCTGAAAAAAAAAAAAAAATGTATACTTAAAAGAAGAAACAATATCTGCCTTTGGAGTCAGAAAAATCAACTTAATTTAAAGTGAAAACAAGTTTACATTTCTCAACCTATCAGCAGATATTTCTTAAGGGTAAAGTCACTTTATTTTGATAAATTTTTCAAAAAACAAGATTTAATTTCTTAAATAATTTTGCTTCTCAACTAAAATTTTTGGGGATTTTAAAGGGAATTTCCAGTAATATTTAAAAGGGAAAACAATATAATTTTTTTTTTTTTCAGAACCCATCAGCAGATATTATTTCTTGTTCACTAAGTCACTATTTTTTTCAGATTTATCTCATATCATTTTGCTTCATAAGTAAATGAATCTTGATTTAAGTACGTTTAGATATTTGTAATAGATATTTGTTCTTCCTCAGTGTTTTTGCCTTGTTTTCCAGTACAAATACCTAAACATGCTTAAATCAACATAAATTTATTTTGATATGGTGCTTTGTTTTGTTCCTGTTTTCCTGCTCTGTTTAGTTTCTGTTTCCTTGGTTTCTGATTATGTCCCTGTTTATTTCTTTGCTTACTTATAATTATTAGCTGTGTCTTATTTAATTCATTGTTATCTCCTTAGTGTTTAAGTGCTGAGTTTGGTTCTTGTGTTTATTTATACAAGCTGTTACGCTGCCTTTGTTTACTCCTGTGATTCCTGGATAATTGTGTTTCATTTGATTAAAGGACTATAGCTAATCCCTTCTTCTGCTCATCCTTACAGAGTACTTTACACCAATGGGGTCAGGGAAACAAGATTATTTTATGAACCCATTGGCAGATGTGTTTTTCTTGTTTTAAGCATAAATTCACTTCATTTTGACACATTTTTCATGAAACAAGTCTTGATGCAAAATGAAAAGTCCTGTTTGAAAAATAGAAACGACTTTATGCTGAAAATAACAACAACAAAAAACCTGCCAATCAGGTCAGAAAAATAAACTTAATTTAATGGGAAAACAAAACCATTTTTTTTTTTTTTTTTTGCTTCTAGTTTTAAGCATGAAGTCACTTCATTTTGATAAATTTTTTCCAGAAAACAAGACTTGTCATCTTATGTCATTTTACTTCTAAAGTAATTGTATCTTGATTTAAGGATGTTTAGATATTTATACTGGAAAACAAGACAAAATTACTGAGGAAGAACATCATTTTTTTGCAGCCTAAACCTCAAACTAGGCCACCGATCCACCCGATTTGCTCCGAATAAGCTTTGCTTAATATTATTTAAAGGAATATTTGACTTGGATCATTTAATGGTTTTGCTCTCTATGTGCTTCCAGCAGAGAGGCTGGGGGTGTTTCTCTTGTAAGCGTCTTTGCCGCAGGAAAAGCTCTGCCAGCTTAATTATGTGTCACCCAATTGGATTTGCCGCTTCCCAGCATCCTGCCGAGGCGTCACCCCTGTTACCTTTGCATTAACCGCTCGGCTCGTGCTACAGCTATACAAACAATGTGACTGAAAATCAGAGAGTCCTTCAGACTGAATGATATTAACCTGTGCTTTCATGTTTGACCTTTATAGACGTTCACCTGAAGTGTGTGTGTGATGTCGAAGCACAACCACACAAACATTAGTCACCGCTGTGTTCGCACAACTTGTTTTTAAAAGGTCAGCCGACGCAGCCACTAAAACTTTAAATCATTGGCGACAATTGCTCGATGCTTTTCTAGGCCCTAAACTAAAAATAAAAGTGTTGTCTCTGGGAAGAAAAATGAAGATGATACACTGTGGGTTTTTGAGTGTGTGAAACGCTGTAAACAAAACATCGCACACTTCGATCGCACATTATTTTGGAGTGACTTGATCAGAAATGTCACCTTGTTTGCTGTTTATTTTATGAATATTTGGTCACACTTTAGTTTAGGGTCCAGTTCTCTCTATTAACTAATTATTAACTATAACTTTTGCCTCAATACACTCCTAATTACTGCTTATTAATAGTTAGTAAGGTAGTTGTTAAGTTTAGGTATTGATTAATGGATGTAGGAAATGGTCATGCAGAATAAGAACATCCAATATCTTAGTAATATTCATGCTAATAAGCAACTAGTTAAAAGTGAGAATTGGACACTAAAGTGTTACCAAATGTTATAAAAGGACATGGTCACTCCTTCCCAAACTATCTGTGCATTAAAGATTACACTTATGAAAAGTGGAAATATTAATATGTGTCTTTAAAAGAAAAATCTCTGCAAAGAATTTATGTGTAAAGGTTCGATTTAAAAATTAACCACTTTTATAAGCTTCCACTTCTGTGTCCTTACTCACCGTCCGAGATTTATGAAAAATTTACAATTCAAGCAATAGAAAAGTCAGTGTTCATCTTGAAGGTCTTCTTTGAAATCTCACCCGCTGTGAGTCCATCGGGACACAGGCTCTTGTGAGCTTAGAGGTTTTACAGGATTTTTTTTGCTGATTTTTGCTTTTATTTAAGTTTAAATTATTATCATTATTTTTTATTTATTTTTAATTTTGTTTTCATTTTAATTTTAGTTATAAAGTTTTATGAATTTTGTTGTGTTTTTTATGTCTATATAGATTATATCCATTTTTATTTCAGTTTAAGTTTTGTTTTCTTTATAAATACTGTATATCTTATTTTATTTCAGTTAAAGTTGCTTTTATTTTAAATTTTTATACAGTAGTGGCCAAAAGTATGGAAGCTTGTTTCCTCCATGAAATAAAAAACTGCGAGATATAAAGTCAGAATTGTGAGATATAAAGTCAGAATTGTGAGTTATAAAGTCAGAATTGTAAGATATAAAGTCAGAATTGTGAGTTATAAAGTTGGAATTGCAAGATATAAAGTCAGAATTACGCGATATAAAGTCAGAAAGTTAGAATTGTGAGTCATAAAGTCAGAATTGTGTGTTATAAAGTCAGAATTGCGGGTTATAATGTCAGAATTGTGAGTTATAAAGTCAGAATTGCAAGATATAAAGTCAGAATTGCAAGATATAAAGTCAGAATTGCGAGATATAAAGTCTGGTGTTTCAGCTCCATCACACAAATTGTAAAGGAATTGTTTGGGGTTATAGGTCCTATTAGTAACTAACATCACCTAGAAAACAAAATGACTGCTGAAATGAATTCATATGTGCTGTGAAATGATAACAACTCACAAGTATGGAGCTAAAACAGTTTGAAATCACCTTGAAGTCTTAATTATTTCCTAATAAGCTGAATGCAAATGTTTATTATAAATATCTGACCTGACACGTCACATTATTTTAGTATCAGACATTGTTCACACAATGAGGAAACACACATTTTGTGAGAACATAGCTGTAGCAGGAGGTCACTCCACAACCAAAACTAACATGTTTAACAGATTTAATCCAAAACAGTTATTTTATTCGTCTGCAAAACTTCATAAGCTGTAGCTTGTTTTATCCCAAGAATGTCTCAGGAATTGGTAAAAAAAACAAATAATTGGGTGTAACCTTTCCCTTCATGCGTCACTCGTGTTACAAATCAATGCTATTACTTGCTGATGTCTCGCAGGCTAAAATAAGTAAATCCAACCTCTCGATTTTCTTCCTGGAAACGCTGAAGACGAAACATAATTAACCTGATAAAGTGTGTGAACAAAGAGCATTGAAATGGACTAACCTGCTTCTTATTCTGACCAGAAAATGCTTTATTTAATAGTTGAATTCAGTGGAAGAAAGAGCATCAGTCTAAACCTATGAAGATAGATATTTGTTTTGTTCTGCTAGTTTATACCAGGATTAGAAAATATATAAATTAAAAAAAAAAAAAAAAATCAAAATATTATTAAAACTATAATATTTTATAATATATACTAAAATAACACTGATGTGCACAGAGAAATCTTGTAAGCTTTCTTCAGTGTGTCTTAATGAAAACGGACTATTTTAAATATTTAACTGTGTTGTGGAAAAGCATTAAGGATGCAAGAGCGGAGTGGACTGGATATTTGGTTTCACAAGAGAAACTGATAATATTGTTGGATATAATTTCTCTTTCCTGCCAAGGTAATGTCAATTTTTCCCTATTCCACCCCAGTATAATGTATGAAATTGGAGAAAAAGACTGCCTGATTGCGGTCTGAAGTAAAGTAGTGACTTTGTCCTTGACTCTAGTGCACATTGATTGATTGAGCAGGTTTTGTTCGGCACAGGAGAGCTAATGTCATATTTGAGGTTTGGACTTCTGGCAGTTAACTGTGTCTGTGATGGGGGAACTAACAGTACAGTCCGAGTCAGAAAGTGTTGTTTATTTCCCTGGGATGAGCGCTCTGCTGATTCCCAAACTCTATAACATGCTCACAATAGCTCAATGCAATGGGGCATTTAATAAGAGCTTTTTATTACATCCACCAGTGGCAGTTTTTGTGTAAAATAATGATTACGCAGCCGGTGAAGCAGGGCTGGAAAAAGATAAAGGCCATACAGAAATAGATAGGCCGCTTGACAGTCTGACCGTAGCCTGACAAACGACAAACCTGGAATTCTGCTGCAGGCTTTTGAAATGAAGGGAAAAAAGGAGATTGTTAAAAGCAGACGAGCTCATTATTCTTTCTCGCAATCTCACAAGCCTCTTCCGACCTCTGTGTTTTTGCTTTTTTCACTTGAGTTCTCAGAAAGAGATAGATGAAGGCGTACTACGGTATGTGTGTAGATACGCCTGTCACAGATGTGTTCTGGATCGTTTCAGCACTGACTGTATTCTGAAGAATAAGAGTAGGATTTCAAACGATGCTAAATGAGACCAAACTGTCCATAATACACAACTGATCTCTGCTTATATTCATTGCAGTTCATCAGATGAAACACATAAAAAAAAAGAGATGCTGAGATTTTCAGTGTCTGCACTGCACCACTCTGTTAATATTTCTAAATGACATGCATCCTAACTATATATGTTGGTTCTGATAGAAAGCTGTCAGAATACACAGTGCATCGCAGTTTGTTGCCTTTGGGGCTGCATAGCCGCAGACCAGTCAGGGTGCCCATGCTGACCCCTGTCCACTGATGAAAGCGCCAATGGAACTATGCACTATGGGAAGAAGGCAAGTCGACGGAGGCAGTGTGATGTTTTGGGCAATGTTCTGCTGGGAAACCTTGGGTCCTGCCATCCATGTGTATGTTACTTTGACACGTACCACCTACCTAAGCATTGTTGAGACCATGTACACCCTTTCATGGAAACGGTATTCCCTGGTGGCTGTGGCCTCTTTCAGCAGGATAATGGTTCAGGAATGGTTTGAGGAGCACAACAACGAGTTTGAGGTGTTGACTTGACCTCCAAATTCCCCAGATCTCAATCCAGTCGAGCATCTGTGGGATGTGCTGAACAAACAAGTCCGATCCATGGAGGCTCCACCCTGCAACTTACAGGACTTAAAGGATCTGCTGCTAACATCTTGGTCCAGATACCACAGCACACCTTCAGGGGTCTAGTGGAGTCCATGCCTCGACAGGTCAGGGCTGTTTTGGCAGCAAAAGGGGGACCAACACAATATTAGGAAGGTGGTCATAATGTTATGCCTGATCAGTGTATATATAGGGGGTGATACATACATACATACATATTTATAAGGGAAATATATATTGCCAACATTATTTTTAGTGCTATTGATTTTGTTTAAACATAAAACACTGTATTGACTTCTAAAGGCACTTTGGTTATGTCTATTCAGTGATTTACTCTGACACAAAAATGTAATGATTTTGAATTATCTTTATTATTCATCTTCAGATGTGCATGCAATTAATTTGAGCATGTAATTGGCATATAATGTAATCAATTTGATAAAAAATACTTTTAACTTTTGGCTGCAGCGTCTTTAAAAAGGAACAACAAAACACCCACAACTGCATCGGAGAAAATAGCTCGCAAGTTATTCTGCTTGTCAGCGAGATAATGACAGTCACGGGTGTCTGATTGTTTGCTACGGGGAATAAAGGAGAAATAAAAGAAGTAGGACAGAACAAAATAAAGATTCATGGCAGTAAGAAATAACTTGAATCACAAAGAATAATAGTGATGCTGTAGAACAAGATCACTAATGGAGTGCATGCATGATGATTCACACATCTCGGTGTGTGAATTGCTTGTGTTTGAAGGAAAATGTGGATTTATACACATGTACAATTCATATTGGGGATTTGAAATGATTTATGAAAGCAAACAGAAGTCACGACACAAAACTATTAGTTTGCTGCTTCCATGAATTCAATGTAGTCGTGTGATTAATAAACCAGTGTCACTGATCATCACACTTAATACACAGCCTAAGGCTCGTTTCATGATTCCACATGACTCAAACATTGCTCAAAGATTATGTGTGTGTATATAAAAAGTATATATATATATATATATATATATATGTATATACACAAACACTCACTTAAGTGCATCTTAAGTTTCAAAAAGAAAGTACCAGTAGCCAGTAAATGTATTTCACTACAGGAACACTTGAGTATGTACTCAGATGTTTATTACAGAGGAGTACTGACATGTCTTTCCAATTCTTATGGGAACATGGGATTGCAGAAATGTAGACAAGCTCAGACCTGTGACTGAAAGCTTTATCTGGATATCTGTCATAAGATTTACATATTACACTGGATTCGATGTCTCAGCCTTTATCAAGATGGGCGTCCCGTGTTGTGAGCATTAGATTGGCTTTGGTGAGGCGTAAATTGATTTTCATGTCAATATCAAACATGTTTATTTGCAAAGTAAGACAGGAAGGACCTTACTATTTTAAATGTGTTTTGTGTGCATCCGTTGAGAAATTCACAAGTTAAAACTATTCCTGACTCAACCTACATCATTGCGGTTCCTCTGGAGGGTTTGTTGTTGTGTTATATGGGAAAGCAAACAAGGCTTCAGCTGACAGGTGCCCTTTTCACCTCAAACTGAGGGACCATCCGTCAGATTGGCACGTCTGCTTAGACTGAGACACACTGCAGCGGTGTGAAGGCTTGTGCTTCCAGGCCATGGATGCAAGATGACACGAATGTGTTCAAACTGAAGGTGCTCGGTCAGATGTCACACCCTGTTTCAGTACAGCTACCTGCATATGAATATGAAACACAGTAAACAAAAGCATAAACCAGGATCACGTGACAAGGGTCGAGAGCATTTGTCTTTTTTGGTTAGGAATGATATGAATTTTTAAACAAATGTGTTTCATAAACTAAAGGCCTAGGGTTTGGGTTAGAAGCCTCATAAGTAAGACACGTTTGTCATACAATAATACTGTATTTCTGTATGCTGACAGTAAGATGAATGGGATATAGCTCTTAGCACAGTGTTTCAGCCATTATGAAAGTGCAGCAAAATTGGACTAGAACTTGAAGTGATTTTTCATTTATAATGTTTAGAACTGTCATGATTTTCGCTGGTATTAGTGTGCGATACAAATAATTGGGTCTGCGGTTTGTCTATTTTGTGCATGCCACAATGAAAAAGAAAATTAAAAAAATGCTAACTTCTAAATTAACTATTTTTATTCAAATAAAAAATAAATAAATAAATAAATAAATAATAATAATAATAATAATAATAATAATAATAATATATATATATATATATATATATATATATATATATATATATATATATATATATATATATATATATATATATCACTGAATAAGCCTAAATGTATTGATCTTTACCAACAAAACTATTTTTATAGATTAAATCAGGTTAAAAAAAATCTCATTTAAATTGAAATACAAAGGTATTATTTGCTGTTATAAAATGGTTAGTTCCTGTCCTTGATTCTGATTGGCCAATAGCTGTGTTTTATTCACGGCTATGACCGCTTCACACAACGGTTCTGTGTATCACTACACAACACCCTTAGCAACTACTCTTAGCAATGTAAACTGTATGCTCTCAATTAATATTGTTCACTGAAGTCTACTGTATTCTGTAGAAGAGTGTTGTGAGAAAGAGATCAAGTGGGCGAGTTTATTACCTGCATTCAGATTTAGCATTTTCCTTCAGGTCAGTCCTATGTTCATAATAAAAAATCTGTTTAAATGTCCGATGTATTATCTTGTCCTTTTAACAGTTAAGGGGTTTTCCCGTGACTGACAGCGCTAGTCAAAGCATTTAAATGCTTTTAAAAGCATAAAAGTCTTCGCTACTGACTGACACACTCATAAAGACCGTCTTTGCTGCCATCTAATGGCGTAATAATGTAACTTCTATTGCTGTTCACGGGCAGGGACTATTTTTTTCCAGCAGAAGGAAGGCATTTCGTGATTTTACTTCATGAAAGTTGCATTGATACATATTTTTTGGCTTTAATATTTGTATTGTGTGGTAACCGTTTTATGAAAGCAATAAGGTACTCGAGGTTAGTGATGTATTGTGAATAAGTCATGGCTGAAGGGGTTGACCTCGAGTACCTTATTTGCTTACTTATACAAATATTGCACAGAGTGCCATGACATGAATTCTGTATTTCTATATTACATCCAAACCAGCACATCCAAATATTTAATTATAATAATGCAACATTCATTTTTATTGCTCTAGTGAAAATAAGATTTATTATACCATGGTCTGTTTGAATACTCAATGCTGATTGGCTGCAAGGTGTGCAATAAAACCATTTAATGCACAGGTAGTTCTTGTGCTAATAAGAGGTTTAGGTTGTCAATGGTGGCAAATGACCATGGTCTAAGAGAGATAATCCACGGTTAGCTGTGCATTAAATCATTTGAAGGTGGTTCTTTGCCTCCACGTCGTGCATTAAAATAATTTGATGCATGGCTAGCAGTGGATTATCCTACTTATGTAATGGTAATATATTTCTGTCCTAATTTCTTCACTTCCAAGTGGCATTTTAAGATGGTCCAGTTAAACCCTTGAGTCTTTATTTTGCATAATGGAAGACCTTTAAGTTTCCAAGTGTCATTGACAGTTTTGTTTAATATGCTCCTCTTTCCAAATCCTCCTCTGTGCCGTACCATTTTAATTCGATTTTTATGGTGACTTTGAAAGTCCAAAAACATGTGGAATTATGCAAATGTGAAAGTAAAGTTAAAACACACCTTATGAGTGAGATTTCAATGCAAAGCACATGTGGAGCTCCTCCTGAGATCGCCTTGAGCGCTTAACTAACGCTACCTCAATGAAAGACTCTATATTTGCTTATATTTTGGATGGTAAGACATGGTTGGAATTTAAGGTGCAATGATAATGGATATATATATATAAAAAAATAATGATTCTTATATCTAAAACCAGACCTGCTGTCAATGCAGAAACAGAGTCAAGGAGGAGGGCAAGAGACAAGTGTTGAAGTAGGTTGAGGTGGGCAAGTTGTTTTCACTTCTAATCTTGGGTCAGCCTCCAGACAAAGGACAAAAAAATGATTTTTGTAGTTGTCCGAGGGGAGAAGAGCTTCAAAGAGTGAAGTGGTGTTCAGTTAGACGGCGTCGGCCGTTCTCAGGAGAGGTCTAAAAGGATTAGTTCATGGCAGAACCAGAAGCTTTTCTGCTGTGGGATCTGGGTGGCCGATTTTCCCTTCAACCAGCGCCTGATTCAGCTTTACCTTTATAATCATCACCAGGAATTTTTACAGCTTCAGCTAGTCTGTTACTTTCATCTAAGGGGGAAAAAAAACAACAACTTTAAGCTCCAAAAATCAGCAGTTTGTGGAGTAATTCCTCCAAATGAAACTACTGTCATCATGGCAGCACTCTGCTCAAATTTTATATTGTCGTACAAACAAAATTGCTGTCATACTGTGATTATGTTACTGCATCAAACAAACCTTCGGGCAAAAATACTCTCCATCCTGAAAAGAATGAATCATAGCACTTTCTTGCCTGAGGCTTGCCGTTTATACAGCGTCAAGAGGTAAAACGATAAGGAGGAGCGATGCACACTTACTGCAGCCGGACTAACTGGCATTGCAGTTTTGACCTCTCTGCTTGCATTTTGATAGATGCTTTATTCAGCATATGTTTTTTTTACTATCTTGGCTTTGATCTGACCCCCTTTTCTCTGCCTCCTCCTTTCTCCTTCCCTTGGTTTGTCAAAGTTCCTCATGAGCATAAGAAGCACTATAGTTTGCTCGAGAACAACGAGCTCCCTCAGTCCCAGCACTCTCGCGTTAGAGTCCGTGGACTGCCATCAAAGGCTTGTGATGAATAATCAGAGAAAGTTACAGTGGCTAAGTGCATGCAAGGTTCAGAAAGTCAGTTTCTGAAATGTAACTTTTATCTCTGAGCTATTATGGTATAGGCAACGACAACTTGGGTTTCACTAATATGGCGTGCACAGGGTTATATATGGCTATCTTGCTCATTTAAATGAGCTGTACATCCACAAGGAATGATTCAGCAAAGCTAAAAATTGTCGATTTGTATTTAGTTATAGCTCTCTGACCATAATGCATCTTTGTTGACTTAAATCTTTTAAATTAAAAGAAAAAAAAGATTCACTTATATATGAGGAAAATCTCATTAAATATGTTTGTTCCTGAATAAAATAATTGCCAAATTGAGACTGACTGACTTAGTATGACTATATTAAAATATTGCAAATTGTAATAATAATAATAATAATAACAATAAATGGAGGTTTGTATTAACAGCTCTCTAAACATAATGCATCTTTGAACCAATGTTAAAATTACATTAAAAGTATTTAAGCATTACGTTAAAATGATGGGGAAAGTACATGCAATTCTTTTCACAAAATAAAAACAGCGACTTTTATGCTCAAAACAAGATCTTTTTTTAACATAAAAAAATACACAAATCACCTCTAAAGGTGTAAATTTTAGATGTGATTTGTAATGGGGGAGATTTTTGAAAAATCTTACTTCTATCCTACATTAATATGCAGTGACAACTCTTTGAAAAGTGTAAGAAATTGCCTGTGCACTTCAATCAGCCTGGCACAGCGACACTGGCTCAACCAATGGCGTGAGTTTGGGGGCGGGGCTTTCTGTTTGTTTGGCCAATAGCAGGGTGTTCTGGAAACCAGTATGTAAACATTATTTTTGAAATTCCATCTGGTGACGCTCAAGGAGCAGAAATTACACACTTTACCTTACAAATGTGTCAATGGGGAAATTTAAGAAATTAACCTCAAGATTTATAGTCAGTTCTTGAACATTAAGTTTGGAACTGCAGTCTAATTAAAATCAATACATCATGTGTGTGTGCTTGTTGAGGTGTGGGAGTGACCCAGGAGGAGGAAAGAAATTATATTTACTCCAAGGAAGCATATATCAGATGCGGAGCTGGTTAAAAAAGAAATTTAAAAGTGTTTATTCACCTTCCCGATGGGTGCGTCTCCGAGAAAGATCCTTATTGCTCTTCGTCACATGTGAAATGAGCAGAATGAGCAGTTATAAACATAGATAAAGTGCATCTCTGATATACATCTGGGCAGTTGAAAGTTGTGATATCCTTTTTAACTCCCATTCAGCATTTTCATGTTACATGTACTCAACAACTGGGAAAAAAAAAAAATAATTTAATAAATTAATAGTCACGTCACAGCTGCTTATAATCCCTCTGTCTTCACACAGAGAAAACATCCTTCTGTCTCAGGAGTTGCACTGAGACACAAATTACAGGTCAGAAGAGATCGGGAGCATCACATACAGTATTTGTCTCGCTTAATTTTTCTCCTTTTCCCCACCTTCAACGTCCTTTCATTCCCACTCTCCAGCCGCAATGTTTCATGGGAAATGTAGTTTTTTTCTTGTAACTACTTTTTTTTTTCTCTCATTTGAGATATTCACATTCAATATTCATGAAACAATTCTGCTTATAAATTCTAAATAAATAACAAATTACAAATTATAAATATACTACTGTTCAAATATTTGGGGTCTGTAAGATTTTATTTTATTCCACATTAACTTGATTGAAAGTGACAGTAAATACATTTATGATAATACAAAAGATTTCTGTTTCAAACATATGAAGCAGCACATCTGTTTTTAACATTGATAATAATCATAAATGTTTCTTAAGCAGCAGATCATCATATTAGAATGATTTCTGAAGGATCATGTGACACTGAAGACTGGAGTAATGATGCTGAAAATTCAGCTTTGATCACAGGAATAAATTACACTTTACTATATATTCACATAGAAAACAGTTATTTTGAGCTGTAATAATATTTCAAAATATTACTGTTTTACTGTATTTTTAGCAAATAAATGTAGCCATGGATGGATGGATAGATGATAGATAGATAGATAGATAGATAGATAGATAGATAGATAGATAGATAAATAATGATGGATGGATGGATGGATGGGTTAGAGGTAAAAACAATTTTCCAGTGGGTAAAAATTGAGTTATGAGGGTAAAAACAGTGTTCCAGTGGATAAAAATCATGTTCCAGGGGGTAAAAATTGAGTTCCGGAGGGTAAAAACTGTGTTCCAGTGAGTAAAAATTTCCAGAAAAAAAAAAAAAAAAAGTCGACTAAAAAACAACCCGCAGCAACAGTGTAAAA
This sequence comes from Hypophthalmichthys nobilis, assembly GCA_037950665.1. Lineage (NCBI taxonomy): Eukaryota > Metazoa > Chordata > Actinopteri > Cypriniformes > Xenocyprididae > Hypophthalmichthys > Hypophthalmichthys nobilis. The sequence goes on from CM075484.1 coordinate 1,536,228, forward strand.
GTAGCACAACTTCCACTGGAAAACTGCAGATTTGGCAACGCTGTCTATTAAACCTGCTGATTGATGGAAAATGACGAGATACTTAGTCAGAACATACTGTTACAGGCTCAGGTTTTCCCAGGGCAATTTAGTTTTTGCTCATACTGTTCATGAGCTGTAATTTAGTTTGTTTGTTGTTGTTTTTCTCACTTTAACTGGACCAGATGTGGGGAACATATCAGATACAGACAAAGCAACATATGGCAAAAATCACTGGTATTCATTATGTGAATGATTCAGTAGAACAAAACACAGGACTGCAACTGAAAAACAACCAATAAGAACTGCATCAAAGCCACTAAGCAAGTCAAATGTGTGGGCGAAATCTTTCTTTCTTCTGTGATAAGCACATGCTGTGTATGTGCTCAAAAACATTCAGCACAGGAAAGCCACAAATCATGGCGGGGAACAGAATTATTCATAAACACTTCCTTTACAAATGGATTTCTTAAACCATCAAATTCTGGCATATTTTAGTTGTATGAAACAGCAGCTCTATTATAGGTTATATTTGAAGCAAGGATCACAGATGTGCAAATACGAAGGCAGGAAAGCATTTGCAGTCTGTAGACTCGCGGGTTCAGTGCTGCGGTAATGACCACTGTTGTCATTTTAGCTGTGGGCCTTTTCCTTTTCTTGAGGTCTAATGTTCTGTTTCATATGCGATTAAATCAGCAAATATGGGATTAGTCAGCAAATGCTTCTGGAAGAAGAACAGAAGAAAGAAAGCAGGGCTGCAACTGCATTGATTATCAATGATGAAAATGAATGATAACAAATTTCATGATCAGTTATTTGGTTTTTGCATTCTGTTCAGACTGACAGTGCTTTGGAGTAGCAGCAGTAGTAAAAACATGTGATGAATGGCCACAGAGAGAGAGCTGCAGGAGGAATAAAAGTGTAAAATATAAGTTGTTCAATCCCTGGCAGCACTTTGTGTTAAACGCTTCATAACTAAATGCTTCAAAGAAGGTCATGAGCATATAGTCGAGCACTTTGACAGCTCGGTTGTGTTGCTCAATGCGGTTGAGAGGTTTTTTACTAGGGCATAACTTATGTTTTACTGCTATATCCTTACTGCGAGCATTTCCATTTTGCAAAACATTTTAACAGCAAGTCAGTGATTAAATGCGGCTGCTGTTGTTAAAATACATAGAGCGTGTGCATGTCAGTCAAATAAAACAACATGGAGGAATGGAGCATGCTCATTTTGATCACAAATGTATAGTTTATATATATATATATATATATATATATATATATAAAATTTAAGGTCAAATGAACTCTAATCTGCTTTTCAGCTCTTTCAGGCTGTTTTATGCTGGTTTTAAATTGGTCTCCACAAGTGCACAAGACCGGTCTAAATCAGCATATGATAGTTTAAGATGTGTTTTGAGCAAGAAAATCCAATTGGAGTTGATTTTCAGATGAATAAAAATAAATAAATAAATAATAATAATAATAATATTAATACATATTAACTACCATTCAAAAGTTTGTGGTCGGTAAGATTTTTTATGCACACTAAGGCTATATTTATTTGCAAAAATACAGTAAAAACAGTAATATCATCTTTCAGTAATAACATCTTCTAATTCTCTGATGTCCCTAGAGTGTGTATGTGAAGGTTTAGCTCCATTTTTTTTTTTTTTTTTTTTTTTTTATGGCATGTTAAAATTGACACTTTTGGGGGATGATCAAAACTCAGTGTTTTTGTGTGTGTGTCCCTTTAAATGCAAATGATCTGTTAATCCCGGCCGCCTTTCAAAAGAGGGCGGAGCTTCAAGAGCTCACGCTCCAGCATGCCAACAACAACAAAACAGGACAATCTCACGCACTGAAAAAGTCAGAAACTGTCAGTAGCGGTGTTCAGTTTGAAGCAGAGTCGGACAATGAAGCCTACAGAGCCAGAGAATATATGCTGCATGGAGACAAAACAGGTATAGTTTAGTTTTAATTAAATTATGCTGTCATCTTGCTTTTATCCACTATTAGTACAAGCCTGTTGTGGTTGTGCTGCTTGATATTTTTGTGGAAACATGATACATTTTATCTTACATGATTCTTTAATAATTAGAAAGTTCAAAAGAACATTTATTTGAAATAGAAATATTTTGTAACATTATAAAAGTATTATAAAACATTATTTAATGCATACTTGCTTAATAAATGTACACACTTCTTTTCAAAAAAATCTTTCTGACCCCAAACGTTACACTTTAACATTAAACTTTACACACACAAACACACACAAACATCCTATACTGACATTAAAAGTGATGACAGCTATTTTCCTCCTCCTGTTAGTCTGTAGTCTTTTTCTCATTATTCTCACATCAGGGCAGGTCAAAATTCAAGATGGGTCACAGGAAGGCTTTGTGCCCGTTTAATTCAACCTAATGCAATTATGTCCTGGCTTTTTGATTACATGCCGTGGGGAGGCAATTAGATCCACAGCAGAAATCATTTGTTTAACCTTTGAAAGCTGTCTGTTTGACTCGCTTTCAACTTTGTGACCAAATAAGTCAGTGTGTTTGGGCGACTTCAGCCACGCCTCGGATGAACTCCGGACAGCCTCACACTCAATTACACTAAATTACAACACATTAGCATCAGTCAAAGATACACATTACGCCTGTGTGTGCAAGTGGAGGCGTTCACGCATGCGCACGTCAGTCTCACTCTGCATGTTAATGTGAAATGCACATTTAACTGTTTATGCATGTGCATTAATGTGTTTTCTCTAGTGACGGACACTGTTTATGTGCTTTTTTGCGCATGAGAGATTCAGTGTGGGCGAATCGGAGGAAGGGCAGAGCATCTATTTATAGACCATATTCAGTATCACGCAGAGTTACAAATTAAATATAAGCCTTTTATCTGATAAGTCTCTGTGGGGCTTAAAGATTGTGTGCTGTCAAAGCAGAGCTGATAATCAGTTAATAGCAGAACAAGCACACAAACCACGCAAAGCATATCGACACCTTAAATAGGTTATGCATGTTAACATGCTCTTACTTCGTTTTTGAGTCGACAGTATTCCAGCGATAATAACTCAGCATATAGGTTGTATATTGTCAGATTTTTACTCATCCTGCTCTGGAGTTAATTACCCAGATAACGATAAAAATCACAGGTCCATAACCGCACAACACACACCAAACGCTCAGGCTGCTATCAAATCAAAACCTCATTATTTTATGCAGCAGGACATGTTTAATAATTAGCCATGCAATCATGCACTGACAAAGTTCAATGACCTTGGCAACGAAGGGAAATCTTTTAACCCTGCTAGCCACTGAGAGAGCTCGTCATAAATGTGTCTGTAGTCCTTTTTCAACTTCCACAGTTTTGATGAAAGAAATCAAACTTTAAACTGCATCTTTTTTCATGTTTCTCCATGTTGGTTTTATTATGTTTGGTCTGTGTTTGGTTTTAATATTGGTGGGTACAAATTAATCAGGCTATATGCACTATTTTACAGTGAGTGCATAATTATTATGCAAGTCGATTTTTTTCCCAAGCACATTTTTTTTTTTTTTTTAACCAATTCCAAACCACATCAATCTTATTTTATTTATTTTTTATTTATTTATTTTTTTGGTGACCCTGTTGACACAATCAACATTTCTTGTCCAACAAGAACACACAAGGTCACACCTTAATTTTGCAATTTCTATAGTATTGCATCCTTCTCATAATTCATAATTTTTGACTTTTCAGTGTGAGTTAAATCTCTAAATTTCATTTTACCTGAAAAAGGAGACATGTTGAATAATTATGCACATTTGAGGTATTATAAGGTGTTTTCACTTTTGGCCCTCGTTAGCAATTATACATGACTTATAAAGGATTATATACAAAATTAATAATAGTTATTAAGACTGATGTGGTTTGTAATTGGTAAAATGTGCTTAGAAAAAAAAAAAAAAAAAAAAAATGACCAGAATATCGACTTGCATAATAATTATACACACACTGTAGTCCACATGTTTAAAAGCCTCTTACAACTGAACAGTTTTTGATTTAGAAAAAAAAACACTATTTAAATATAAGAAATATTTTTACTGCCTTTGTGCACTATATATATATATACACACTACCAGTCAAAATTTTGGAAACATTACTATTTTTAATGTTTTTGAACAAAGTCATGTCATGTCATATTTCATAATAAATACAGAAAAAACAATAATATTGTGAAATATTATTACAATTTAAATTTATGGATTTCTATTTTAACATACTTTAAAATATAATTTATTTCTGTGATGCAAAGCTGTATTTTCAGCATCATTACTCCAGTCTTCAGTGTCACATGATCCTTCAGAAATCATTCTAATATGATGATTTATTATCAATGTTGGAAACAGTTGTGCTGCTTAATATTATTTTATAACCTGTGATACTTTTTCAGGATTCTTTGATGAATAAAAAGTTAAAAAATGTCAGCATTTATTTAAAATAGAAATCTTTTGTAACAATATACACTACCGTTCAAAAGTTTGGGGTCAGTAATTTTTTTTTTTTTTTTTTGAAAGAAAATAATACTTTTATTCAGCACGGATGTGTTAAATTGATAAAAAGTGATAGTGAAGATTTATATTGTTAGAAAAGTTTTTGAATAAATGCTGTTCTTTTTAACCTTTTATTCATCAATGAATCCTGAAAAAAGTATCACAGGTTCCAAAAAAATATTAAGCAACACAACTGTTTTCAACATTGATAATAACTGAGTATCAAATCAGCATATTAGAATGATTTCTGAAGGATCATGTGACACTGAAGACTGGAGTAATGATGCTGAAAATTCAGCTTTGATCACAGAAATAAATTATATTTTAAAGTATATTAAAATGGAAAACCATAATTTTCAATTGTAATAAAATTTCACAATATTATTTTGTTTTTCTGTATTTATTATGAAATAAATGCAGCCTTAATGAGCATAAGAGACTTTGTTCAAAAACATTAAAAATAGTAATTTTTCCAAACTTTTGACTGGTAGTGTGTGTGTGTATATATATTTCATGAAGAGATTTAATTCAACATCTGTTGTGGTTCATGATAGAATGAATGTGACAGCCATAAACAAGGTTTTCACTATTTATAAATAAATAAAAATTAATATAATAAAATATGTTTGTTATTGCATTAACTATCAATAAGCAATTCAGTTTTTTTTTTTTTACATTGATTACACTTTGTTATCATTAGTTAATAAACTGTTCATTGCTAGTTCATGTTAACTCAGCTCCATTAAATAAATAATTTCACTGAATAACACTAGATGCAGTTGATATGGGACAGTATTATTTGGTAACTTTGGTAGGGAAAAGTCTTTCCTCATGCATGAACCTCTACAGAAGCTCTAGAGATCTATATTTGGGACTCACGCATGAAAGTTTTCATTCACAGCTGCTCATCAGGCTTGAAGCTTTCAGATAAACAAATAATGAGCATCTCTCTCCATCATGACTTAAAAGTTGTTTAATTAAGCTATGAAACAGCAGCAGCTTTGAATTATTGAGCTACAGATAAACCGAACGCAATCTGTGAGCTGGACTAGTTTTTGAAGCCATAAGCAGGAGGTTTTACTCCATTCGTTACCAGCTTCTCATCAATCTGTGGCGCCGGTGACATCGAGATGTCCTGCTGGTTTTGTTGTGGAAAAGAGAGGAGTCATATTTGTTGATGCTGATTTGACTTGTAAAGGATCTGGACTATAGTGCAGCTTAGTATATTTTACAGAAAATTGTCTTGGGGATTATAATTTCACTGAATGATTGAATAGGGAAGTTTGAAGATGTTTTGCATTTCTTTGTATTTCTTAGAATTCCAGAATGTCTCAGTACTTGTTTTGTCTCTCTTCTGCTTTAATTAAAATGATTTTGTGCTTCAAAAGAAGACTGAACATCAGACGGGCTGTACAAAGGAGTCACAAATTAGCTTCCATCTAATTAGTAAATTAGTAATAGTGCAGAATAATTATTAATATCCCTAGTGAAAAAAATAGTAAATACATTTATTTTGTGCTAGGTATACTACAAATACATTTATATATTTATGTGCTAAATAAAAATACCCTGCAATTGTGGTATACTAAACTGGTATACTTAAAGCCTGTTATATTGGAACAACTAATTTTGTACTCAATGCACTTTAATTGTGCGTAAATAGTGCTGAGGTCTAACTAAAGATAAACTGAAGTATTTCTGATACATTCCAAAAGCATAATATTGTAATTTTACTCCACTACATTCCTTAAAAACACCCTTTCCTCGTTATTTCTGAAGAAACTGCCACCAATCTGAGACGATCCGTGAATGAGTTGATTCTTTCCATGCTGAATCGTTTCATTAATAGCACTGAACGATTCATTTGTGAATCAGATTGATTCAATAACAACTGCAACTGAATCAAATACATTAAAAATGTTGTACTTTTACTCAAGTAAACCTGAAAATGAGTACATATACTTTTACTGGAGTAATATGCTAATAGGTTATCTGTACTTTTACTCAAGTACTTGATTTGCTGGACCCAAAAGTTTTGACTCAAGTTTCTCAAATACACCTGAATCAGCTCATCACAGCTCAGAGGAACATCTGTTTAATAAAATCAAGTATGAATGATTAGGCTTGGATCCAATTTTAGCAGTGTGGGAGTCTGGCAGGAGGAGGATTTGGCAACCTTCACATACGGGACAAATTATTCAATAGAGTTGTTTTATCAACAATAAAAGATCCTTTTTAAATAAAGGTCAAATCAATCTAAACCTAAAAACCCCTTTAAAAGATGGACACACATGCATACAGGTGTAGATATCCAGGCATTGTGTTCCGTTTCATCTTGTTTTCGGTGGCTTTAAGAGAAAACATCTGTCCCTCTGTGACTGTCTGACACCTGCTCTTGTTGTGCCAATGGAGCACCTGCACATGCTCAGTCAACATCTGGCTCAGGTGTGCTCTTCCGATGGGAACTGACACCTGTCACTGTCTGATTGCTAATCCACGGAGCGCTGTGAACCTATTAGACATGATTCAGAAATGATTTCCTCGTACAGGCGGTGATTTTTACCATGCAATTTTAATTGCATTGGAAAAGATGCATGAACTTTCCTTCACAGCGCCGCCCAACTCCACATCCAGACGGGTCCGTTTGGTGCTCAAAACAGATGGCCGCTGCTGCTTTTGTTGCTTTTCTTGGTTCATTGTAGGCTGCTAAGCAATATAGTGTCCTTGTGAAAAAGAAGTGTGCTTAATTGTATTAAATGGGCACTTAGTGTCCTTCAAATTATGCAAGTATATTTTAAGGAAAGTATAAAAAAATATGAAATTATACTTTTAAAGATGTACTACTTAAGTGAGTCGAAAAACAGCACTGTGAAGTTCAGCTAATTGCATTTAATATAAATGTAAACAATAATACATTTTCATTTAATTTCAATTAAAGGATTAGTTCACTTCAGAATTAAAAGTTCCTGATAATTTACTTACCCCTGTGTCATCCAAGATGTTCATGTCTTTCTTTCTTTAGTCGAAAAGAAATTAAGGTTTTTGAGGATTTTTCCCATATAGTGGACTTCACTGGGGTTCGACGGGTTGAAGGTCCAAATGTCAGTTTCAGTGCAGCTTCAAAGAGCTCTACATGATCCCAGACGAGGAATAAGAGTCTTATCTAGAGAAACAATCTGTCATTTTCTAAAAATATAAAATGTATATACATTTTAACCACAAATGCTGGTCTTGCACTGCTCTGCGATGCGTAATCACGTTGGAAAGGTCACGCGTGACTCAGGCAGAAGTACTGAGCAAGTGTTTACAAAACAAACGTGCAAAGACTAAGTCAAACGGCCTTTACAAAAAAAAAGGTAAAACAACAATGTCGGACGATTTTGAAGTTGGACAAGAAAATTAGATGAAGTTTTTTGCCCTACCGCGGCACTTCTGCCTACGTCACAAGTGATGTTTCTGCGTGGTGCATCGCAGAGCAGTGCAAGATGAGCATTTGTGGTTAAAAAGTATATAATTTTTTTAGAAAATGACCAATCGTTTCGCTAGATAAGACCCTTATTCCTCATCTGGGATTGTGTAGAGCCCTTTGAAGCTGCATTGAAACTCAATTTATATATGTCTTTTAAGGTTGAAAATGTATTTTCTTGTTCCTTGAAATACACCTTTTTGTCATTTGAAGATTTAAACAAAACATTTTCAATTTAAAAAATACATTTTCTTACGCCATGCTGTTTAGCATGCATTCAGGATGAATTTAATACATATAATCTCTGTAAGTGGTGAACGTCTAAGGGTCAATAATCAGTCAGTCTCAGACACAACATGTTGTGTTCGTCCTCATCAGTAGAGTTAGAACTAACAGCCGCCATTAGGCTTTCAATCTGAGCTTTACATCAAAGATTCAATTGCTAACAGGAAATATCATGAGTTGAAAACACATAACACATCAAGCCATGCCTATTTATTTAAATAAACACATAGCTATAGAGCTTACATAACTTGCCTTTTCCCGTTGGGCATAGCTGCGATTTGCCTCCTTAAAGTGTTAGTTCTGCAGGATGTTTGCCCACGTTAGCCGAGCAATTGTGCTTCCTGACGTGAATTTTGATGCCCTTGCCAGCACATTTGGAATAATTGCCCATGAATCAACTCCCATCTGTCCAATTTGGTCTCCGTGGCTCAGGCCTTGTCGTCAGTTCTGTCCGTCTGTCATTGAGACGCTGAGGGATTCAGGAAGGCAGGTGAACAAATGTGAGGATTGTTCGCTCCAAAAGCGATGTCATTACGTATTCTCTCCTATTGCTTGAGAGTTAATTTGCATGACCCAGAATATTCAGAAGAAAATGATGAACATTATCCTGTCCGAACAATGACATAGCTAGCACACGCGGCAGGAGTTCTTTCACAGGAGGCCTTCATCAGACACGTATTATATGATTAGAGGCTTGAATAAGTCTTACCTGGAAACCACCATATAATCTAGTACCATTAGAAACTCATTACCAGCTTTCTGTCTGTCATTTTAATACCCTAAAAGGCTTCTCTCCGGGAATGGGAGGAGATGCTTGCTAAATGTCACCAGTGATTGATGAGCAACAAGGTGATATTAAATGACTGAGCATCTATCATGCATTCCTGAAGCATTAGGCACAACATTCTCCTGTCTTTTTTGACTTTGTTTTGGGCAACAGAAGAGACGCTTGGGATACAAACGTATGGATGACTTGCGGTCCGACAGATTTGGAACCAGAGGGGTGTCTGTCTAAGTGGAGAGACGTGTAACATTTGCTAGTCATTAGCATACCATTATGTCTACTTATCTCCTGTGGGAATACGGCTGGACCTGTTTTTTGTGGTATGGGTGTGGAATTCAGAATAGGCTGTTTCAATCTATTTGAGTGAAGATGATGACATCTGTAAAAGCTATTGAGTGTGTGGGTAAAATACAACGTTGTTTTGATCAGAGTGGTTTATTTATGTCTTTTTTTCCTAATTCTCTGCTCTTATATTTTCCTTTGCACATCCACTGAGGGTCTCATTTCCATACTTTGGTACTGCAGTCATTTTCTTGCGAGAGAATTAGAGCTGAGTTTCTCTCAGCATCACTGATTGTGCTGCAAGCTTGGCACATTTGGGACTCTGCTAATATACAGTAAATTATAAGAATATTGTATATCAACAACCACGGGTATATTAAAGTTTATTGATGTACAGTAAATTGAGCTGGGCGATATGTTGAATTACAGTTTGAATTTGCTGAGCACTGTTTCAAATGTGCGGAAAGTCCAAAAATGATATGATCAATAAGTCATGGCAACATATGTTTTTCCATTACTTTAACTGTCAAAATAATTTCAACAATTTGAACTCAGTTGATTTCAACTACGAAATTTGAAGTCAGTTTATTATTTAAAGAGGTTTATTATTTAAAGAGGTCCTTGATTATGATTTCACGTTTTTACCTTAGTTAGTGTGTAATGTTGCTGTTTGAGCATAAACAACATCTGCAAAGTTACGACGCTCAAAGTTCAATGAAAAGGGAGATATTTTCTTTTACAGAAGTCGATTTTTAAGGACTACAACAAACAGAAACATCACAAACCCCAAAATTTACATAAATCCCGCCCCCGAGAACACACAACAAAGGGGGCGGGGCCATGTTGGGCTGCTTTAGAGAAGAGGAAGAGTTGTTGTAGTAGAGTGTTGTTGACATGCCGTCATTTTACACCGGACTGCTTCACAAACGAGGGTCAATTCAACACAAAAGATTAACATGACGGCACATGCTAGTGGATGAGTTGAATCAACTCCACAGCAACTACATAAATTTATCCACTAACCATTCAGAAACGTCCAGTTTCATTCTAAAAGTTGTAACTTCTTCCTGAGTCTCTCCATCAGTGTCGACTCCAGTTTGAACAATGTAAAGATGAACACCGTTACTGACAATCCTCATTTTGGCTGCGTGAGATTCTCCAGCTTTGTTGTTGTTGAGCGACCGAAGCGTGAGCCATTAAAGCTCCGCCCTCTTCTGGAAATGGGGCCGGGAGCAGCAGATCATTTGCATTTACAGGGACACACACAAAAACGGCGTGTTTTTGCTCACACCCAAATAGAGGCAAATTTGACAAGCTATAATAAATGATCTGTGGGGTATTTTGAGCTGAAACTTCACAGACACATTCTGAGGACACCAGAGACTTATATTATATCTTGTAAAAGGGGCATTATAGGTCCCATTTAATACATAATTTAAAGTTTTTAAGTTGGTTTTTATGCAGGTTACATCATTACGCCAGTAGGTGGCAACAAGTGACTGTTTTTATAAATGATTTGTTGATTTGTTTGTTCATTCATTCATTCAAATGATTTTTTTCATTCATAAACACAGATTAGCTGCATCCAAATATGCCTACATCCATACTATATAGTAGGCGAAAAACAGTATGTGAGCCAAGTAGTATGTCCGAATTCATAGTATTCATAAAATAGTAGGCGAAAAGTAACTTCTGAGTAGTAGGTTATCTGAGGTGTGCATTCAATGGACACTTTATGATCCCATGATGTTGTGGAGAGAATTTGCGAATGGAAGTGAAGTGACGCAACTGACGCCGTAGGTCACAAGAAAATGACAATATGGTGGATGTAGTATGTCCGAATTTCATTCATACTACATATAACACCCTTTTGGTAATGGGTCACGAAGTAAGTTTCAAACCAAATGTAGTACCTACTATACAATATGCAATTTCGGATGCAGCAACAGATTCCTTTGGGAGCGATGCAAAAGACTGTCTTAATAAATGAGTCATTGAATAATTCGCTCAATCAATTTGCTGATTCTTTCAGGAATTAAACAACACTACAGCATGTTGTTCGGAGACGCGATGTGTGATTCTGCTTGGGCTTTGTTTGGAACTATTTTCATTAACAGGAACTGAACTGTAAGTTACTTTGTATTAATTTAATATGATCTGTTGTACTGTATGAAAGCACTCATTAGAAATTAGAAGCCGATTAGAAACAATGATCTTGCTTGTGCTATATTGCTTATTTCAGGATATATTCACTAGGATTTTGATGTCAATTTAAAAATAATCAATGTTGTCGTTGTGTACATTGCTTTTTATTTGGCCTTTATGTTTAAATTAATCTTGTGAGTTTGGTATCAGACATAGTGATGATTTTGTTTCAGAATCAAGCACAGAGGAGTTTGTAGAAGTACAATAGATAAACATTAACACCCTCATATTGTTCGAAAATGTCTGGAAAAAAAAATATCTGACCATAAAATTGCCATTACTAGAGTGATAGGAATAAGCTGTCCTTGAAACCAGACAGTGCTCTTGTTGTTCATGAATATACGGTACATTTTCGGTATCTCGCTCTGCTTGTGTGCATTGTTCACAGAAGTATGACATCCTAATCTCCGCCAGCCCCTCTCTGTGTAACAAGTATCTTTAGCTCTGTGATTGCCTTCGGTGAGAGATTCAGATCAGGCGTGTCTAATGACGAACAGGTAATGCGCCATTGTGTTTTAAGAGGATGACATGACTCTGCTATCTGCAGCTGCAAAAATGAGCATGGGGAAATTAAATTAGCAGAACAACTTCAGTAAAACCTCATGAGTCACTGCAGCAGATAGGAGAATACGATTTACTGCTGGTTGTTTTGGTTCAGGAGGAACTGTAAAATGGCTTCTGTTTGTTTGTGGCGCTCTGTGACTGTCTGTCTACAACTCTGCATAGCCTCATGTTTGTGCTGATGACGTGTGATGTCTGCACCAGCAGGTGCGCGGAGGTACGCATTCCATTTTTTGGTCCTTTTTTGGACTTCCACAAAAGATATATGCACATTATATATATATATATATATATATATATATATATATATATATATACAGATCACTTCTTTGTTTGCTATCTGAGTTTCAACCGGTATAACAAGAAGTGTTTATGAAAAACATTGCCTACCCTAGCTCTAAGAGACAAGACAATTAAAATGGAAAATGGAATTTTTTTCTTTCTAATAACCAGACTCAGATGAAATCTTCTTCCACAGTTCATGCAGTTATTCTTTTTGAGGAATTTGGGGTATTCATGTAAAACATGTAAAAAACGGAACTGAGAGTACTACATTCTGGCAGCCGAAAGCATAATATGGGCCAAAATATTTCATTGCATCTGCAGAAATCTATCAGAGCTTTCTATGGAGCGCAGACTCCTGCCCATGAAATATATTGAATATTACAGAGAAGCCCTGAATATTACAATTTCAGACCCTGATTTGCAACCCATTTCACTTTCTGTAATTCGACATCCCATCAAACAGGATATTCAATGAGAAAAAAAAAGGATGAGGCTTGATTTTTTTTTTTTTTTTTCCCATTGGGAATTGATTGGTCCATGAAAAGTGGTCTGTTTGACAGATGGTTGGATGCAAGAGGTTGGAGATTAAGAGGGCCTCGATGATGTCAGCTGAAGAGAAAAGTGGTTTCAGAGGACACTGCGAGAAACATTTGTTTTCTTTGTACTACTGCACATAGCCTTCCCTAATAAGACCAGGAACGTGTCTAAGAAAAGTAAATAGCTTCTACAGTATGCAACTGAAATATTGAAACAGACCAGTGATGTGTAATTGGCTCATTTTTCAAAACGTGATTCAGTCAGTGCGCTGCTTCCAATTAAGTGTAATTTTGAATTTGTAATGTAGACTTGTGTATCTGAAGGATCCGAGCTACATTGGAGGAGGTCTGTGTCGGCTCTGTCATTAATCATGGTAGGATGCTACTATGTTGTGTGGAGTCGTGTCGCATGGTCTGAAACGGTGTCGTGATGTGGTGTTGTTTTATTTGTGCAGTGTACCATGTTCCCCAGAGATCTCTGGCCCCGACCCCCTCCCACACTGCTGTTTATAGGATCACTCCAATTTACAGCTTGTACGCCGGCCGGCCACAGAGAGAACATGCTCACTCGCTTTCTAATGCACATGTGCCGTCTTCGTAATGCATGAGAGTGTGACTTAGGCAGATTGAGATGAGTTTGTGTGATGGAGAAATGCTCTTCTGTTTGACCTTAATTTTCATCCCTCCACATGCTATCCTGGATAAATATTTTAATCAAGATTAATATCGAATCTGGAGCTCATATTGGATGAAATCAATGTAATTATTGATAAGTGCCTGGTGCTAGTGTTCATTATTGATACAGAGATCCTCCGTGCCGCAGATGTTTAGACAGGTCTCTACAGCTGCCTGCCAGAGAAATGTGACAAAATGGACCCGCAACACTTTCACTCTTCTGCTCACAATGTCCATTATTTATAGTCACACAAACACACACAAACACATATCCTTGCCTTACCAACCATGACTGAATGTATGACACAGAAATCTCTGGATTGAACATTAAAAGCCTTAGTATGTAATGCTGCTCTTATAGACATAGATCTCTGACATTTTTTGATATGCTTTTTACATTTATAGAGGTTGTGTCAAATTTCAAATTAATTAGGGCTGTCAGTTGATTATTATTTTTTCTAAATTTATTATAAGTTGATTAATTAATCATATTAATCATTTGCATATATGAATATTATAGATAACATTTTATATTAACATGATCTTTAGCTGTTACATCACAGCTTGCCTTTTTTTTCAGTATCACGTTTTTAGGTCAAGTTAAAAGTGATTCAACTTTAAATAACATTTCTCTGCATTCTATATATATATATATATATATATATATATATATATATACGTCATTGTCGAGCAAAAACCTCTTATTTACAAAAATGCTACTTTTCAAGAAATGGAATGTTTTATTCGTCATTAGAACGGCCGCATCTGAGGCAGTAAGTGCATCACGTTATGTTTTCATCAACTTACAGGTTATAAAGTTTACCATAGCTATGCGGTCAATCAGTTTTCTTTTTTCTGTAATTTTGCCAAAATCTCGTTATTAAAGATGAATCTGCTACGCATAGGCTACTTAAGACAGTACTGGCTATGACGTGATGACAAATGCTAGACAAAGACACTCTTCTCCACACCTCAAATACATAAAACATTAGTTTACATACACTAATCAGACACTGACAGGTGAAGTGAATAACACTGATTCTCTCTTCATCACAGCACCTGTTAGTGGGTGGATATATTAGGTAGCAAGTGAACATTTTGTCCTCAAATTTGATGTGTTTGAAGCAAGAAAAATGGGCAAGCGTAAGGATTTGAGCGAGTTTGACAAGGGCCAAATTGTGATGGCTAGATGACTGGGTCAGAGCATCTCCAAAACTGCAGCTCTTGTGGGGTGTTCCCGGTCTGCAGTGGTCAGTATCTATCAAAAGTGGTCCGTGAACCAGCGACAGGGTCATGGGCAGCCAAGGCTCGTTGATGCACATGGGAAGCAAAGGCTGGCCTGTGTGGTCCGATCCAACAGACGAGCTACTGTAGCTCAAATGGTGGTTCTGATAGAAAGGTGTCAGAATACACAGTGCATAGCAGTTTGTTGTGTATGGGGCTGCATAGCTGCAGACCAGTCAGGAGCCCATGCTGACCCCTGTCCACCGCCGAAAGAGCCAACAGTGGGCACGTGAGCATCAGAACTGGACCACGGAGCAATGGAAGAAGGTGGCTTGGGAAACCTTGGGTCCTGCTATCCATGTGGATGTTACTTTGACACGTACCACCTACCTAAGCATTGTTGCAGACCATGTACACCCTTTCATGGAAACAGTATTCCCTGGTGGCTGTGGCCTCTTTCAGCAGGATAAAGCTCCTGCCACAAAGCAAAAATGGTTCAGGAATGGTTTGAGGAGCACAAGTTTGAGGCGTTGACTTGGCCTCCAAATTCCCCAGATCTCAATCCTATCGAGCATCTGTGGGATGTGCTGAACAAACAAGTCCGATCCATGGAGGATCCACCTCGCAACTTACAGGACTTACTGCCAACATCTTGGTCCAGATACCACAGCACACCTTCAGGGGTCTAGAGGAGTCCATGCCTCGACAGGTCAGGGCTGTTTTGGCAGCAAAAGGGGGACCAACACAATATTAGGAAGGTGGTCATAATGTTATGCCTGATATAGTGTTTCTTGAGTAAAGAAAACGCTGTACTTATTCACACAAACAGTTCTTTATTTACCCTAGCACTGCAAACAAGTAGAGACACTCCAAACTGCACGGGGCACTTTATTCACGATACAGGCGGGGCGGAGCTATGAGGTTTGACAATTTGAGGAGCCAATGGAATTACGAGGTTCAGTCACAAGCTCTTTTTAATACTTTTTATTTGTTACGTTTTTGCAAAACCCACAGAAAGATATGAAGGCTGACCAAATGATTTATGAAAAAAAGGACGAAATATGAAGATATAAGGTTTCTTCCCAACAGCAGCAATAAAAAAAATCTCCTGTTGCTTGGCTCATATCACCATTGCAGGCTGGTTATGACAAAAACACTGATTATATTCATGATATACATGAATACTGATTATATTATATCCATATATTAGGACCCTTCCATCCCTCAAAAATAATATTGATAATATACTGTATGATTTCACTATTTCATATGAATGTTTATGAGTTGTCATGACTGAGTGTGTGTCAGCGGCTCATTACTCGTGTGGTTCGGCGAGGTGCAGGTAACAGCAGCTGCGGGGCTTCAAGCTTAAATTGCTCAGATGATAGATAAATTCCTTTGTACGTGCGAATAATAAAGTTATTTTTATCACATCATTTCTTAAATAAGTAATCACACTAAATTAGCATGTTAAACTGATATCCCTAATATAATGCATCTAAATAAGCCCAGATATAAACATGATTTCCTCCCTCTGTGAGACTTGACAATTTATTGTGAAATATATCAGTATTGCTACCACCATTATCAACAACAAAACCACTGTGATAAAAATAGCAAGAAGGACAAAATTATGATGAAAAAGCTTTCAACAGCAGTATTTATAATCTTTAATTATCAACATCTTAATGAATTCCATCTCTAAATATCACTACAAAAGAAAAGAAAAGTGTAGTAGAGATGAATGGCAGGACAGTATTGTGACAGTGATGTGCTAATGGAGGTCAGAGTGCACAAAAACAGACGTTTCGTACAATTACCAGATTGCATTTGCAGTCACTAATGAGGTTTAAAGATTCTGAAGGCTTTTTAAAAGATGTCACCTTTAATAAGGTCTGGCAGGCACCATGTGTATGTTAAGGGGTCTGTGTAGCCTGGGCTGCAGTGGGAGGAACTGATAAATAAATAAAGAAAAGAATACATTAATAATGAAAGAATAACAGGAGAGAATCTAGCATCAAACAGCCACATCCACCTTTGAAAACCACACCCTCTCTGAACCAGGCACTGATTATCAGACGTTAACAGGCGTCCGTTGGCTTGTTTTTGCACCTGATTCTGAGAACTCGTATCTATTGCACAGTGAAGAAAGCCGGCTCAGAGAGACCATCAGGGTGCTGAAGCCCTGCGGCGGTGTGATCCTCTTGGGTGTTTCTTCAGCCCATTACAAAAAAAGAGGGTCATCTTGTTCAGTTATCAGGCTGAAAAAGATCTAAGGAGAAGATTTTTATCTTCTCTCAGTGTCTTTGACAGAGCGAACGCATTCGTGCTATCAGATCTTTAGCACGTCGAGAGCTCTCGCTAGCTAATTGGATGCTCTTGAGATTCGAGATGAATTATTTGATACTGTGCCGTTCGTTTGAATGTCATTGGACAAAAGCAGTCGGCGAGAGGACAATGCAGCCGTGATTGTGGCGTTTTCTTGTGCTGCCATTTTGCTCTGCATTCTGCCATTTTCTTCATGTTTTATCCTTCGATCACATTTCTTCATCAACGCATTACATTCACATTACTTCAACCAAAATAACATGGGCTGCATCAACACGAGCCATTAATGTGAGTGATTCTCATTCACAGTGGAGTGCTGTCAAGTACAGTCACTTGTCGTGTATTGCAAAATAAACAATTATTAGCACAAAAACAAAACGTCTAGGGAACACTTTGGTACGGGGAACAAGTATTCAATATTAACTACGACTTTTGCCTCAATAAACTCCTAATTACTGCTTATTAATAGTTAGTAAGGTAGTTGTTAAGTTTAGGGATGTAAAATATGGTCATGCAGGATAATGCATTAATATGTGCTTTATAAGTACTAACAAAGACTATAGAATAACACAAGACGTGTCACTCATATTGTTTTGAATGGGGGAAAGTGCATCGCACAATATGACAGAATAAGTCCCGCCTTCTAAATAAGAGCCAATCACCGTTTAGTAAAGTCATCGCGTCACTGCAGCGGCCGTTAGAAGCTCTGGTTCAGTCAGACACGTGCCTCCAAAATGAGACACAAGTAGGGTTGCGCATGTGCATTAGCTCGATCCAGCCTGACAAATACTGTTTTTCATTGGTGATTTCAAATATGAAATTTAATCGAAAGCTTGGCAAACAGCTTTGGAGAATTTGATGTTTCCCCATTCAAAGAGATAGGAGCTGTACTTGCATGCCTGAGAGGCGTTTCTAAGATGGCCACTGAGTGAAATGACTTGTCTTAAAGGGACTTTAGTACTAATAAACAGTCAATATGCAAGCTAATAAGCATCTAGTTAAAAGTGAAAATTGTTCCCCATACTAAAGTGTTACCAAAGTCGAAATAGAAAAAAAAAGACACTTTTGGACACTTAAAACTGCCTGAATGCCATTGCATTAGATGTCACATATTGCAAACAAATTAAGCTTTTCTCTGAACTATCTTAACTTTTCTGAGTCATGTTTGCGGTGACTTTTAATCTGCTGGTGTTTGAGAATTTTAGTGGATTTATGAAGCCGCTTCTCCTCAAATTCACAGAGGTGTAGTTCATTAACATTCCACTAACGTTTGATAACCAGTGTTACATTAACTTTTCATTTCATTTTTGAACAATTTATGGGTGTTTCTTCAACTATAAGGTCTTTTATGTCCCAGGGGTTGATTTTTATTGAAACTTTACTTGAGAACTTTTCTTCTTCTTCTTTTTTTTTTTTTTTTTGTTTTTTTCTTTTTACTTTTTGATGTCTTGTAAGATTTTTACCATGTACATTTATATTTGCATCTTTTCAATGTAGCTAATATTTGCCCTTTATGTATGTAATTTATTGTTATACCCTTGTCCCAGGCTTTCTAATTGAGTAGCAATTTTTTTAATTATGAAAAGAGTTGACAAAAGAGTCAACTATGTTCAAAAATGTCATTTTAATTAAAGAAAAAGACATAATTTGAGGCGTTATTGAATTGACACTATGTTGGGAATTTTCATGATTTTCAGAAAAAAAAAAAAAAAGACTTTTTTTTTTTTTTTTTCTCTCTCTCTCTCTTAAATAAGATAAAATCAAATACATTTTAAAAGGGACCTATTATGCAAAATTCACTTTTACATGGTGTTTGCATACATGTGTCAGCACTTTGTGTACACAACCACCCTACAATGCTACAAATCCTCCCACTCCTTTTTTTATCCCCAATAAACCTCAAGAGTCTCATAGCCATTTTGATTTTCTGAGCAGTATGATGTCATACTTCTCAGGCTTCACCTACAACTGCTGACAGACTCTGCCGTATTAGCATAGTTTCTGCCGTCAGCCAGTTGTACGCTGTCCGCCATTGTCTCAACGCCAGAGAAGATGTAGCGACAAGATTATCTCGTAAAGGGATTGAGGTTTTGTTGTTGGATGTAAGAGAGAACATAACAGTCTCCATGTACTTTTAACATCAGAGCCGCTAAAGACGCAGTGGATTAGTTTTATTTTTGAAGGGAATGAAACACAGATCTAATAAACACATGTTATATCTGTCCCTGTTTATGTTCACAGACATAACCAACTGTGTTTGTGAACTTTGTGTGTTTCTGATATATTTGGGTGTGAGCAAATATATCAGTTTGTGTGTTTCCCCTATTTGGGTATGAGCAAAAACATGCCGTTTTTGTGTGTGTCCCTTTAAATGCAAATGAGCTGCTGCTCCCGGCCCCCTTTCCAGAAGAGGGCGGAGCTTTAACAGCTCGCGCTTCGGTCGCTCAACAACAACAAAGCTGGAGTTGCTGTGGAGTTGATTCAACTCATCGACTAGCATGTGCCTTCATGTTAGATGTTGTTCATGCTCAAACAGCAGCATTACTAACTAAAGTTAAAAAAGTGAAATCATAATCAAGGATCCCTTTAAAGACACATGCACGAAAACAGCATATTTTTGCATGCACTCAAAAATGGGTGTTTACAACATGCTATAATAAATGATCTGTGGGGTATTTTGAGCTGAAACTTCACAGACATATTCTGGAGACACAAGAGACTTAGATTACATCTTGACAAATATACAATACAGTAATAGGTACGCTTTATGGATGTCCTAAATGGCTAATTACGTTTTGGGACAATTGTATGTATAAAAAATGGACATTACATAAACTGTGTGTTACTTATGAAATACTAATAGTTTCAGCTTGATTTCCACTTGCAACGTTCTGTAATGTTTCTGTGAACTTTTCTTTTCTTTTCTTTTCTTTTCTTTTCTGGGGTTGATATCTTTCCATATGTGTGAGAGTCTAAACTGACAGGAAGAGCAGATGAGTTTCCTGCCGTGCGTTTTAAAACAGCTGGTACGGAATACATCTGAAAATCCTGGAGCGCCATTCAGAGGGAACAAAGAAGGAAACTCGGCAAGAGCGAAATAGCAGGTGACAGAAAAGTGCCATGCATGTTGTAGCAGGCAGAGGGTAAGCCGAAGTGCATTTTTTTTTTTGCATCAGTCCACATTCTTTTTGACACATTCTAAATGCACTGTAAAAGCAATAGTTCGAAGCAACAGCAAAATAGAAATTGTGTGCTTTTAAGGGAAACCAAGACTTGTACTCTCTCTGTCTCTTTCTATGCTGTCCTCCTCCAAATGGGATGTTGACTCTCCCAGTGAGATGGGGAAAAATGATGTTTGCCTGTGTCTGTTCAACAAATGGCGCCAGCTGAAATCATTACCAGCCAGACGCTCCCAGAGAAGAGAGGAGCATCCCACATATCTCTTACACTAAAACACTCAGCGCTGACAGGCCTCGACAGGTGAAAGTACGGTTCAGCCTTTCACTCTCAAACAAAGAAACTTCATTGTGCGCACTCTCGCTCCATTAAAGGAGAACAGTTACTCTAACTAGGACACGTTGACGCTAATTCAATCAGCTGTATCTCTCGTTTCGACTGGAGAAATATATTGGATGAGCGTCTATGACAAGTCACCCTGCGTTAATCAGCTGTGCTTTTTCCAGTGGGCCGATGTTGTACTGGAGCCAACATGCTGTCATCAGAGTGGGGTGTAATTTGATGAGGTACCCTGCATCGGTCCTGCTCGGTAAATGTGACATTGAGTGCTGGCATGAGGAGAGAAAGAGCAAGATTGAGCGCAGAAGGTTTTACGGTCGGGAGTTTGATGGCGTCACGTCAGCGAGGTTTAGTGTCGTCTGAAATATATATTGCATTAGAGATGATCTGATGCTAGTTTATAACAGAGCCTAGTCAATGTCATTTGGAGTTTATTTCACATCAGGCTTGTTTAATGGTAAATTTATTTGACTGACTACAGCCTTCAGGAAGTAAAATCTACAGTGATGGAGACCAAATACAATGACTCTCATTTTGTTCTCTGCCTGCTGGACACAAATATGACAGTGCCATAGATTTTGCTCTTACAATATGGATATCTTATAGTAACTTCTTTTTTTTTATTATTGACCGAGACCATACAGGAAAGGTGGTAACATATAAATATTGAATAGAAGAGGGCCCAAGACAGAACCTTGAGGTACACCAGAACTGATGGATATGGTGGAAAATGTGTGCTCCAGGAATACAACAAATTGTTATCAAAATAAGCATCAAAATAAAGTGCATCAAAAGGAGCATCAAAATAAAGTGGTAGCAGATATTAAGCAGACAGTCTACTAATACTCTAATGACTGCTAGTTGACATGTAGTTGCAAAGTTACTTATAGTTAGTAGAATGTCTAAAGTGTACAATAAAAAAGCTTTGTGCTAATCTTCATATATGAGTATCACATATAAGAGTATATTTTTTTTCCACTGGGTTTTTTTACTTAAATGATTTATATATTAATTAATTTTAGATGCTACTGTAAAATTGCAGATGTACAAATGTTGTGATGTTGCTTATCAACCATAAGTTCTTCCTCGTGTTAACTTGTTCGGGACATGTTACTTCTGCATTCTCACATTTTTCGATGCGTCTACCCTTTTGAAAATAATAGCATACTTTTAAAAAGATTACTTATTACAGAAATAATATACTTTAAAAATATATACTTTGATGCAAACTGAATGTAATGTTTTTAGACACTTAATTGCATGTTATTTACAATTAAATATATGAATATGAATTATAGGTTACATTTATATTAAATTCAATTAGTGCTTTTTTGACCCACTTAAGTAGAACTTAAGTACATCTTTATATGTAATTTCATAATTACTGTCATGCTATTTAGTGTGCTGCTGAATGCACTGACAAGCATTGATGGTAAACTTAAATATACTTTAAAAACATTTACATTGAAACTTGCATGTCATTTAAATATATTTGTAATTACACATTTGTAATGATGAAGTTGCAATTTAGTACATTTAAAATATATTAAAATTAAATATTGAATAATACGCTACAGTTAAAATTATAATCAAGTACTTTACGTGAGTTTTAGTATGTTAATCAACACATCAAAATAAGTGTACTTCTTTAAAGCAACACAAAAGTTTATTAAAATATAATGATGTAAACAAATGTAGTTTAAAATAAAACTATTAATTGAACATTATTACAAAGTACACTTTTTAAAAGTGTACTTAAGTGTGTTATGAAACAGTAATGAAACTGTACTCTCTTTACGCACACTTAAGTGGCCTTTTATTTCATATTAAATTATTTGAAAGTAGAAAAATATACTTTTAAGATCTGAAGTTCTCTACAAGTGCACATTCAATACAACTAAACTTGGTTCTTTTTCCACAATGGTTTGTTACTCTCATGTGTAAATGAGGTAAAACCCTGTCCACTGATCACTGACTTTACTATATTTAAAGAATAAACATTGCATATCTGCACACCTGAGCAGAGATATACAACTGCTTGGCGGTTCCTCTGTTGCAGTATTAACACCAAACCGTCGGGCAGCAGTGATAGGGATAGATCAGATCCCATCTGTGTCCTAGCAGCAGTCTCTCTCTCTCTCTCTCTCTCTCTCTCTCTCTCTCTCTCAGAGTAATTGGTCCATAACCCCTCTTTTCACACATATCCCCAGCATAGCAGGATAGCAGACAACAGACAGCGCTCCTCTGACACACGCACATACCCACACTCAAAAACAGACACTTCCCCTCACCAAAAATAGCAGCAGCATCTCAAAAGCCTCATTCCAATGAGGATTTTCAGCGTGAGCCTCCAACACACTGGATGTGATGGAGTGTGAGCCAAAGCGCTCCGTCTCTCATTCTCGCCGTCTTCTGTTTACGCTCGCTCCCTTGCTCACAGCATATCCCTCTTCCACCGTCATTTCTATCATTCACACTTGCTTTTTCTCTCCTCTAACACACTCCTTCCCAATTTAGCCAACATCCCGTCTCCTATGCATCACCTCTCTTGCACAATTCACTTTCTCTTTCCTTACCTTTTGACGTCTCCTACTGAGCAAGGTCACGCGGGAGAGAGATTGGACCATTCGTGCCCTGGCCTGGACGGTCGGCTCGTGTAAGGGCTGTTCGCCTAATTGGATTCAGTCAAAGCAGTTATGAGAATTGATTAAACCTTCGACTCCACACTTACTGAATTTACGCCGCCCACTGGATTCCTTCATGCTGCTTTCTCATCGCCTCTGCAACAAGGACATTCGTTCTGATAATTGTGTGAATGTGTCATCTCTAATACACATAAAAAAAATATATATATGCCAGAAGGGTCAATGGCGATCCAGCAATAAGGGCTTTATGTGTGGTACGAAGGACAACTTCAAGCCCAGTACAGAATTAACAAGCTTCAATATAAGCAGGTCTGTTTGTTGTGGTCAGCAAGATCAAGGTGTTTTGTAACATGCCAGACCTTTACTAGATTAAACACCTGGTCTAATAGGTTGACCAGATGATTTGTAATCCTTAGCAAATCGTCAGCTTGGAATTTTACATTTCTATCTGCATTCTGAGCAGTTTTGAAATATTGAGCTTCAAAATTTTTTTCAAATGCAAATAGAACCTTCTAATTCTAAAAAAAAAAAAAAAAAAAAAAAAAAATCACTTTCCACTTGGAATTATAAGGTTCTATCTTGCAAAACGTTAATTGAAGCAATCATTTTCAAGAAAAAACAAACAATTTACATATAATTTGTTACTGATCCTGCAAACAAGGATGTATCTTAATTTTTTGACCAATCAGATACTTTCTAGAATGAGAATGTCTCTCCCCCTCACAGTAATAATCTGTACTTTAGTCTTGTTTGCCATAAAATATATATATATATATATATATATATATTCTATTTTTTTTTAACAAGCATTTTCATCTGTATTAGATAAGCTTAACTGTTTTCTGCAAACAAGTCTTAAAGGATTAGTTCATTTTTAAATTAAAATTTCCTGATAATTTACTCACCCCCATGTCATCCGAGATGTTTGTCTTTCTTTCTTCAGTTGAAAAAAAATGAAGGTTTTTGATGAAAACATTCCAGGATTATTCTCCATATAGTGGACTTCAACGGACCCCAAACGGATGAAGGTCTAAATGCCAGCTTCAAAGGGCTTTAAACAATACCAAATGAGGAATAAGGGTCTTATCTAGCGAAACGATCTGTCATTTTCTAAAAAAACATAAAAATGTATATGCTTTATAAACACAAATGCTCGCCTTGCAAGTGCTTCCGCCCGACCGCCTATGGAACTAATACGGCACCAGTTCAGTTTTTTCCGTAAATTGAATACGGAAGGCGTTCTAGCGGAAGCTCGATATTTGACTTCATAACTTGTTTAAATATGGATATTTTTTATACGAACACATTGCTTCACTTCAGAAGGCCTTTATTAACCCTCCGGAGCCGTGGATGTGGATGGAAGCTTTTCTTCAGCTCATACTCGTGGGTCCCGTTCACTGCCATTATAAAGCTCATATGCGTCAAGATATTTATTAATATGGTAACACTTTAGTATAGGGAACATGTATTCACTATTAATTACGACTTTTCCCTCAATAAACGCCTAATTTACTGCTTATTAATAGTTAGTAAGTTAGTTGTTAAGTTTAGGTATGGGGTAGGATTAAGAATGTAGAATAAGGTCATGTAGAATAAGGCATTAATATGTACTTAATAATTACTAATAAATAGCCAAAATTCTAGTAATATGCATGCTAACAAGCAACTAGTTAAAAGACCCTAAAATAAAGTGTTACCATTAATATTTCTTCGATTATGTTCATCAGAAAGAAGAAAGTTATATATACCTAGGATGGCTTGAGGGTGAGTAAAGTTTGGGCTAATTTTCATTTGAAAGTAAAATAATCCTTTAATAATTCGGATTAAGGATGTTTAGATATTTTTGCTCAAAAACAAGACAAAAATACTGATTAAGAAAATGATTCTTGGCAGTTTAGCATTAGCATGGAGCTATGGACTCTACGCACACTGACTGCAAACGTATTTCTGCTAAAATCTCAATCCTACACAAGCTTCCGTTATAATATTCTCCTGCAGCAAACTGTGGTAGTAGCAAACATTTTATAGCATTTTAGTATATTATATTGAAACATATCATTTTAGTAATGATTTCCAGAGGCTTTAAATACCTTTAGTGTGAAGATCGTATCAATATTGCGTTGTCCTGTTGTCCTGTTGTGTAACACTTTATTTTCTTTCAATTTCCATATACTGATCTGCGCCGGAAGTTGCAGTGGCCACTGAGGCTAAATATGAAGTGATTGTGCATAGAATCCAATGACTATTTTATAGAAAAGGACAAGGCCTTTGACATTCTGCTTCAACTCAAGAAGGAAAACTGCACTCATGTGGACTTTAACTAGCTTGAAGTACCTAATAATGAGCTTTGACCAGCTAGAAATGACAAAACAAAACAAAAAAAAAAGATTTGTACTGTAGCTTTGCAGCAGGGTGACAAATCAATGATGTTTGGCTGACAATAAAAGACTGACTGAGCTCCTGTTCAATTCTGCTCTCTCTTATTTTGGAGGTCGTTCATAACATCAGAAGCCATGAATGGAAATGGCCACATGATTACAGACATTAAGCCGCTGGTACAGCAGTCAGGAACAAATGACAGTGGTAGTGGATGGAAATATGTGGTTGTATCAGTTAAACCCTTTCATGTATAATTAGACATTGTAAGAAAGATGTTGTTTGTTACAATTTCCCATGTTTTTTGAGTGTTCTGTGTTCTAGGGCTTTTATTTTAAAGTGTATTTTCTGTTTCTTTTCTTTTGCTGTTTCTCTTCTTGTGTTTAGTTCCTATTTTTCTTTGTTTCCATAGCTGCCATTTTATTTCCATAGTTACCCATGTTAGTCTTCATAGTGATTAATTATCTACACCTGTTCCTTGTTAGCCTCTTGTTAACTTGTGTATATATACCCTTGTGTTTCAGTTGTCTCTTGTCTTTCTGTTTCCTGTTAACAGAAATAAATTCATAAACTGCTGAGCTCGCTGCTAAATCTTCAGATACTTGGTCAGCATTTGCTGTAGATTTCAGAAACCCTCCACCTTCCCCAGCTCCACCTGTATAGATCTGCTATGGGTAATTCATATTTTGTACAGCCTCATTTACTGAAATCATGTGACTTTGACAGTTTGATACGCGTTCCTAACCACTGATTCGAATCAAAAGATTCGTAAAGGTTTCAAAGCTCCATGAAGCTGTGTTTCGAAAGCGCCCATCACTAGGTGTCACATGGCCCACTTTCATTGCAGCAAGCACTTAGCATGCATTGATGACCACGGAAACAATTTGTGAGAGACAATGTGAACTCTTCACTGGATTCAGCCATATTTTGCTCCCTGCCTACTGTGCAAAAGGCCGCTTCTTTTGCCCCCTGAACATTTTTTCCTCTCCCATTTCCCATTTATCTATCCATCAATCTGCTTAACTCTCTCTCGCGGAGTCCCAGTGTGTGATCGGAGAGAGCTGCTTTTATAGAGTGCAGGTCACACTGAGAAATTCTCAGTCCACGGTGCCTCTGCGTTTGATGCCCGTCCTTTGTCCTCAGGCCTCAGGCCTCGGCCATCACTGATAAAATGTGCTGTGAACATAAAGGCTCTAAAGTAGTGGAGGTGAAATAATTTTGAAAGAAGAACCGGTTCGCTCACTCTCTTCTGCTTCTATCTGCTGCACAGTTGTATTTTTCTCTTAAAATGTATAAAAGAAACATGTCATCTTTCCATTGAAGAGTCATTCTCAAAGTGTGGTGACACATGTATTTTGACTTCACAGTAATGAAAAAAAATGTAAAAGGCCATTATTAAAAGCATCATTCTATGAAATGTTATTCAGTAATATGAAATAGATGGACTCTCTTGTTTTGCACATGTTTTTGTAAATTATTTGCATTTGCAAAGTGCCTGAAAAATATCTTGTGACCTTCATCTGATATTCCTCTTCTATGACATTTTCAGTTATTTATTTCTTTTTTTACTCATTATGTTTTCATGGGTTCAGCATTAATGCAATGTCTAAAAGCTAAAACAAAAAGCGGTAACACTTTATAATACGGGTGCACTAATATGCATTAATTCATTCACAGATATTAATGTGTTAATGTATGACTCATGAAGAACTAAACTATTAATTAATGATTACTGCATCAGCAACTAAAGAGTCTATATGATTAATAGAATAATTAATACATGAATTGTTATTAATTAAATGTGTCATAATGTAATACTTCCTTAATAACATATTTTATTAACTAATATAGTGTAAGTTAATGTGTTAATTACCACAATGGTTTGAAGCCATGTATTTCAACTGCAAATTGTCTGCTTTAATTAATCATTAGCTAATGATTTGCGAATGTATCATTATGTTATGACTTGTCTTGTTGAGGCACATTACCATTAACTAATTGTTAAGTAATATGTCATTATGGTTTTGACATCTACACTAAGCCATAGATTTCAATTTCCAACTATCTACAACCGTGATTCCACTGTACCAGATGAACTGCTGCATCCAGAACCTTGTTGTTCATGGCACAGGAATGTGTCAGGTTAAGCTTGAGGTCTAGGATTCAAAGGTGGAACACTGAGAACATGTGGCCAGACACTGCTATTTCGTAACACTGTCTAGACCGGACAAAGAGAATAGAACCCATTATAATCTATAATATAAAGAGGCCTTCTGAAGTGAAGCGATGCGTTTGTGTAAAAAAAATATCCATATTTAACAAGTCCTACGCCTTCCCTATTCAACTTACAGAAAAAGCGTAACTAACGCGACACCAGTTTACACTGTCTTCGTAACTTGAATACGGAAGGCGGTCTGGCGGAAGCTAGATCTTTTACTTCATAACCTGTTAAATATGGATTTTTTTTTTTACACAAATGCATCGATTCGCCTCAGAAGGACTTTATTAACCCCCCGTAGCCGTGTGGAGTACGTTTATGATGGATGGAAGCACTTTCTTCAGCTCATACTTGTGAACCCTGTTCACTGCCATTATAAAGCTCGGATGCGTCAGGATATTTATTAATATTTAATATAATTCTCAGATTATGTTCATCAGAAAGAAGAAAGTCATATAGACCTATAGGAAGGCTTGAGGGTGAGTAAAGCTTGGGCTAATTTTCATTTGAAAGTGAACTAATCCTTTAAGTTTTATGTACAAATCGCACAATCATACAAGTACTGACTAATTACTTACAAGTACTTATCGGGTTGCATTCCTCAGAACTGAACTGAGTGATTCTTGTCTGCAAAAATTAAAGGTTGAAATAATTTTCCAAAAATGAACTCCAAACCTACAGTATATGGCTGTATTTATCATATGCAAAATATTAATAATAATAATAAAGATTATTTAAATAATGTTTCAACTGTACATACAAATAATATTTTTCTAAATTCCCTCTTTTTGTGCTGAAGTTTTATTTTTATTTTTTATCACTTTGGTTCTAAAATCAGAACCAGAATCATTACTTTTCATTCTAACATTTTCACTAATGCTTCAAGGTCCACAGTCTTCCCCTTTTTCTCTCTTTTTCCATCCATGTGTCCCAGTCCATCACTGCCCTTCCTTCAGCTTGCCTTTTCTTCCCCTGTCCTTTCCATTCAACCAGAAGATATTTTCAAATCAATCCACACTTGTGCATTTTCACATAGTACATTGCAGGGATCAGGGGACGGGAACAATATCATATGGTGGAACTTCACGAGCACTTAAAGTGAAAGTGTTATGCTGGAGAAGGCAGTGGCAGCTCTCCACACTGGAATTCATTTCCACTGGAGTGTCCCACTTGAGATTTACGTCGACTACTCCAGCAGCCTTGAGTCATCCAGCATTCAAGAGACTTCCTCTCTCTTTATTTATAAGTATTCATTATTTCTAAAGCCATGCATGCATGTTTTGCTATTGGATTTGCACTGATGGTCTGCCACAGGAGATTGATTTTGGCAACGTTCTGGATCTTTACTGCTCCGAATATCAGACACGCTTAGAGATGCATGCTCAGGATGAAAATTTGTAAAATGGGAATTGGCCTAATTTTGCTATGCATGAGTTGGTTTGTGTTTCTCTGAACTTTTACAGTAGTTTCTGTGAACCCGTCGGGTGTTTTTTTTTTTTTTTTTCCTTCTAATGTAGACTGTTCATCTTGCTTTTTCATGGAGAGCATGAACAGGAAATGTCAAAAAAATTCCATCAAGGTTTACATGAAATGTTTATTTTATGGTCTAACTTTAAATGGCACAAATTGCTTTGATGATGTTCAACTTTAGTGCATTCATACTTACATCAAAGTTTCCCAGGGTACTGCTTTTTCATTTATGATACTGATAATATAAAGAAGGCTTCGGGGCATGTTTGCCAGTGAAGGTGTCTAGTTTTCAAGGCCCTGACTCTTCTTTTGAAGATTATAAACTTTTGGCAAATGTTCTGCATGCGGGCTGGATCACTCCAGGAGGTCAATACGCTGATTTATCTCCTGCTCTCTGTCATAAAATCTCTCATAAACACCGACTGCTACAAACACCCTGCCGGTCGGAGTGCAAACTATAGATTGATTTCATTCAAATGATCACAGAGTCCATTCCACAACCTTGTTTTTCTCGATTTTATCTGTTGTTTGGTGGAGGGCTTTTTTCATGACTATTAAGAAATATCTGACCTAAATCTTTTAATGTTTTGCCTAGATTATTGTGCTTTTTGAGTAATTTACAACTCAAATGAGGTCTGGATCTCCTTGATAACATATTAAATGTTGCATTACTTATTTAAGATTTTGTTTATTTTATCTTTAAGAGTATATTTAGATTCAGTTTATAGCAATTTCTTTCTTATAGCTTAACATTTTAAATGTGTTCTGTGTTTGTCTTGAGGTTTGGACTGTTTGATTCTAAAATAAGTCTTTACACAAAAGATAAATGAAATTTGATGATGGTTTCTTGTTTAAACTACACTGTAAACCCAAATAAGTTGGCAAAACTCCAAACATTTGAGGCAATCAGTTACATCATTTTTTTTTAGTTAAGAAATTCAAAGTTTAAGTAATCAGACCTGGCAGATTTTTATTTTGTACTCATACATGTTAATTGCTATTAACTTGCAATATTTGATTAAGCTAGCTTATGCGTTTAAAGGGTTAGTTCACCCAAAAATGAAAATTCTGTCATTAATTACTCACCCTCATGTCGTTCCACACCCGTAAGACCTTCGTTCATCTTCAGAACACAAATTAAGATATTTTTGATAAAATCCGATGGCTCAGTGAGGCCTCCATTGACAGCAAGTTAATTAACACTTTCAGATGCCCAGAAAGCTACTGAAGTTATATTTTAAACAGTTCATGTGACTACAGTGGTTCAACCTTAATGTTATGAAGCAACGAGAATACTTTTTTTTTTTTTTGCGCCAAAAAAACAAAAACAAAATAACGACTTTATTCAACAATATCTATGGCCAATTTCAAGACACTGCTTAATGAAGCTTCGAAGCTTTATGAATCTTTTGTTTTGAATCAGTGGTTCAAAAAAAGTCACGTGAACCATTGAAATTTCGAAACACTTATGACGTAATGAATCGTCATAAGTCACTGAGCCATCGGATTTTATCAAAAATATTTTAATTTGTGTTCTGAAGATGAACGAAGGTCTTGCGGGTGTGGAACGACATGAGAGTGAGTAATTAATGACTGAATTTTCATTTTTGGGTGAACTAACCCTTTAACCTGTTCTCAAACTAAGCTCGTACTCCAATCATCACATGATGGTAACACACACACACACACACACACACACACACACACACATACACAAAACAACAACAACAACAACAGAAACTCTTCTAAATTAGTATTGCAAAACATTAAACACTACTAAATCTCCCACTTAACATTAATCTTGCACAAAAAATCATAATATAACACTTAATAGTATTTACTCTCCCTTTCGAGTGTCATAGCAAAGCATGCTGGGAAATAGAAATTTAAGCCCAGTTTTAGTGAATTTTAAGTTTGTCTAAATTAAAAGAAACAGGTTCATAAAACTCAAAACAATAAAACAATTTTGATTATTTAAAATGTGTCAGTTTCATGAACTCAAAAGAAAAAGAAAGTTCTATATACTCGTAAAAGTTGATTTGATTGAACTAATTTTGTTTACCCTACTAAACCTATTAATTATTTTGAGCATTAGGGTTTACAGTACCGCCAGCTAACAGGAAATGTTCTAAGACGTTCTGGCAAGGTTCTCTCAAAGTTATGAACAAACATTCTTCCAGTAATGTTAACAGAGCGCTTGTTCGAAGTTATCTAGTCTACAATAACAGTCAGTGCAAAAAAATGGTATTTACACATTGTTCATGAAACTTTTTTTCTGAAATGTTTAAATTGGACGTCCATCTAACATTAAATATTACTACTTGTTTCAGAACATTCAAATGTAACATTCCAATTTTGCAGAATTATAAAATTCTTAATGTCTGCATAACCGAGAATATTTTTAAACATTTAAAAATCTGGATGTTTTGAACATTCCGAGAGCATTCAGAAATAAAGTTTTCATAACTCAATGTTCTTAGAACATTTTTTTGTTAGCTGGGTACAGTCTAATGAAAGATCTCTGCAGTGCAGATATAAATTCAGACAGTGCCTCAACAGTTCTCTGCTTACCGAGTTTGATCTGTTGTATTTGATTACTGGTCTCTCTCTTGCTAGAGTTTCATTTGGCAGTAGTCTGAACACATCTGATCTCTCCGTTGGCAGTAGTTTGATATCAGACGCTGGAATCAAGCAGTAAATGCAAAGGCGACACTAGATTCTTGACGCAAACGGCACATAATTCACCCGTCAAAATACACTAACCAGACCCAACCTCAACACAGAGGTTGTTCGCTTACCTCTCGCTTTCTCTTTATTCTGTTGTCTAGGTCTTTCTATAATTTAATGCAAAATGAAAGGCCTGCTGAAGGACTGTATCAAGGAGATGGTACAAAAGATGTCTTAGAACAGAAAGAGCAAGAGCAAAAGAGTGGAAGAGCTCTGACTCTAATGGAAACCCAGTTGAGAGCTCAGTGTTTCATCTTTATACCAACTAAAATCTAAAACACCCATATATACAGCATTGTAATCGATACAAGCGTTAGTTGATAAAGAAAACAGGCTGCAGATCTCTCTGTCTCGTTCGAACAAACCACAGGTGTAACATTAATACTTGAGTTTGAATGATTTTGAAACTGAATGATTCTGTTTACCTCTCATACCTGGAAATTTGAGCTTCCTGGTGTTTTGCACAATAACTCAGAAAATCAGCCAGCTGTGCACAAACATTTGGCCGCTTGATATTTGTTTTTGTGCCAAATGGTCATGAAAAACTAAACACATTTTTTGAGATGTTCAGATACGTATGCATTGCACATGATGGAAAACAAAGTTAGCATTGGTTGTTTTTAATTGTAAGAGAAAATTAATTATTTTAGTAATTATGCAAGAGTTTGGTTTATAGAAAGTTGGGACTGTTGTTTGTTTGAGTCACACCCTTTAATAACGTCTCAAAAAAGTAACATTTTGCAAATGCAAATGGCTCTGTATTTATTTGTGCATTAAATTACAGATACAAAACCATCCGTTTATTTGTCTAACATTACGAGAAGAGCATGGTGCCAAGGTCATGTGTTTGGTTGCATAAACTGAAAGCAATGTAAGCAGCTTTGGATAAAAGCGTCTGCATAAATGTAAATGTTTTGTGAGCGCATAAAAGCATGTATAATATATTAGTGCACTTTGTTGCATGCAGTAGTGAATTGCAGTGTGCATTTGTGAGAACCTTTGATACTTTTAACTCCATTAAAGAGAAATAAACTGTATCAGACAGACACCCTTCCCCCTCCGATCCTACATCTTTAAAACTGTGGTGAGAGGGAATCTGTGCAGAAATAGTTTCTTTATGTGCAATCTTGCTGTATAAAACTTGTTTTCAGAGAATATTTGTATATGTTTTGTAGGTTTTCTATGTGTTTACCCCACTGGAACATATACAGTATATACAGTAAATAGACCAATATTTATTGAGGGTTTAAAGGGATAGTTCACCCAAAAAATTAAATGAAAATTGTAATTGTTTACTTACTTTCATCTTGTTACAAACCTGTATGATTTTCACAACACAAAATAAGATATTTTTAAGAATGATAGTCAACAAAAAACAAACATTTCACAAAATACATTTGATGTTTGACAGAAAGAAAGTCATATATGTTTGGAATGACATTAGGGGGTGAGAAAATGATGTCTGGTGTCCCCAGAATGTTTCTGTGAAGTTTCAGCTCAAAATACCCCACAGATCATTTATTATAGCTTGTCAAATTTGCCCCTATTTGGGTGTGAGCAAAAACACGCCGTTTTTGTGTGTGTCCCTTTAAATGCAAATGAGCTGCTGCTCCCGGCCCCCTTTCCAGAAGAGGGCGGAGCTTTAACAGATTAACAACAACAACAAAGCTGGAGAATCTCACGCAGCCAAAATGAGGATTGTCAGTAACGGTGTTCAGCCTTACATTGTTCAAACCAGAGTCGACACTGATGGAGAGACTCAGGAAGAAGTTACAACTTTTAGAATAAAACTGGACGTTTCTGAATGGTTAGTGGATAAATTTATGTAGTTGCTGTGGAGTTGATTCAACTCATCCACTAGCATGTGCCGTCATGTTAATCTTTTGTGCAAAACCCGCATGGACGCCCACTTTACATAGCATACCTGTTTGCCAAACAGAGTCATACACACCAGGCTAACGTTTATGATTACTGTCAAATGCAGTGAATGGTCTAATATTTTTTTCAAAATATCACTTGGACAGAAACACTCCTTTTTTAGCAATCGAGCTTGCCAGGATCAGCTTGCAGGCTATCCAAGCTAACGACACTCTAAATAGTGTTCAGTGCTCGTCTGTGCAGCCAACAACAGAATAGTTTGCATGCTTTGCCATGGCCTTAGAACTGGTACACCGTTGTTGTCTGCGAAAACAAAATGGCGGTGCCGTGGGTGGAAACATGCAGATTAAGGTGCGGTAAAATTATAATAAGATCACCTTCCTACGTCACAAGGGGAGCGAAATCTGAGCGGCTAGTTTTTTCACATGCTTGCAGAAAAAGGCTTGCCAAAACAAAGTTACTGGGTTGTCCTTTTTCACGTTTTTTTGGGTTGGTAGATGCACCGGGGACCCGATTATAGCACTTAAACACGGAAAAATAAAGTCAGATTTTCATGATATGCCCCCTTTAAAAGAAGCAAATAAGCAAAGAAAAAATGAGGGCACATCACATAATCTGCCCATGTTGGCATCATCCAAGCTTTTACTAAGTGAGAAGTACAATACGGTAGCATTTGATTGGCTGCACAGCTGTTGACGTCAAAACATGATATTGGAAGCATTTTCACCTCCCTTTTAAAAGCCTGTTTATTTTGCCGTCCTAAATACATGATTATTTATTGGTATGAGCATTGTTGTTTTCTCCCCTCCTGTTCTTTCAGAACCGACCTGCGACTCATTTTCGAGTTGCACCAGTTGAGAGACGCTGATCTGGAGTGTCATTTTAGTTCCAAAGAGCTTCAATAAAGAGCAAACCAGTGAGTTTGTCATGGAGCTCTCCTTGTGTTTGTTGACTTAATTAGTCATTAAATAAGTGATCTCTGGCGGAAGGTTGTTGTATAAAAGGGTTTGGAGTGTTTGCATGTTTATTATAATGCGCTGTGATTTAATCAGGACTTTGCCCACAGTGATTGTGGTCAGATGCAACGTTCAAACTGTAACTTGTACTTTTGAAACTGTAAATGCAGTTTGATATAGCAGCCGCTCTCAATGTCCTTCACTCTCAGATTTCTTTCTCTCATCTATCTCTCGCTATTTCTCCTCCCTCCCTCCCATCTTTCTTCATCTCTCAGGGCTTGTTACTGTGGACCGGACAGCTGCTTCAGTGTCTCAGGTCACAAATCCTGCAAACTCCTGCCTGACTTCGGCCTTATTTGCATGTGAACCGTATCTCAGCTAAAGAGCCTGCTGCTTCCATGCCAATCAAACATGCAATTCGTTTAGGATTTTCCTTCTCAAGTGTTAGAAATGAGAAAGCAGGGGGAAATGGCTGACATCATAGATAAGGGGTCTTTCCAACACATTTACACATCCATTATTACAACCTCATTAGCAGCAAATGAACGTTCGGAGGATCCAGATGACATGACGTGATACAGTATGAACTGGACCGCTGAGATTATGGGTCATTTCAATAGTGGTGTTTGACTCTCAGCATAAATTATAACCCCATGAAAGACAGGACGAGACCGTCTGAAGCAACCAATCATTTGTTTTGTCTGTAGGTGCTGATTAGTGTGAGTTTATCTGTAATAGATTATACCACAATAATACACCTTTGTGGGAGAATATTCAAAAGTCTCTTCTGCTCAAAATGCTGCATTTATTTAATCAGCAATACAATAAAAACAGTAATATTATGAATTATTATTATAATTTAGAATAGGGTCATTCTGTGTCAAATCAAATTTCAGAAACTTTCTCGGCTTAAATGTTTGAATTGTTAATATTTTTTCTGAAGAAAGACAAACATAAATAGTGATAACTATTATCAGCCAAACTATTAAATGTCACAGATGTATATTTACTGAATAATCCACTATTTTGTAGAAGGGGGTCAAAATGACTTTAGAAAGATGGCAGCATCATCATTTTATTTTTACACATAGATTGGTAGATCTATTAGGAAAATGTGTTGACTTTCGCAGTCTTTGTTTCATTATATGCCAACAGTGACAGTTCAGAAATGGCAAAAAGCACTTCTTGTGTTTTTTGCCTCAAGTTTGCATGCCTGTAACTCAAGAAGTATTAAAGATCTTTTGATATCCTTTTAGATTCTGGTTCTTAACAAACTTTTCTTTTAATATCTTAATTTTGAATTCCCAACATGGTTCATTTCCAGAGATATGGAGATCTCAATGTGGCTCTATGAGTAAACTGGTAAATTGTGCACATTTTCAGTGGTCAAAAACCAAATGTGGGTCACTATGCACATAGATGATACTTTTTTCTTTAAAAGAGGAATATCTGAAGAACAAATAATATTGAAACAAGTAATGTACCTCGTTTTATCAGCTCAATTACATAGAACATACCTGTCTGAGAGCCATAAATATTCTTTTTCCAAAGTTTGCATGCCTGTCACTCAAAAAGTATGAAAGTTATATTAAAATCCTTGTAGATTCTTATTCTTAATAATATTTCTTTTATAATCTTCAATTTTAAGGCCAAATATGGTTCAGTCTCATACATATGGGTATCCCAATGCGACTCCATACTCAAATTATTGAATTTTACCCATTTTCAATGGTCGAAAACCAAATGTGGCTAACTTTTCAAACAGCTGACACTAGAGGAATGTCTGAAGAACAAATAACACTGAAACTAGACAGCATACCTCTCTGAGCACCAGAAATACATTAAAATGGTCAAACTGAAGCACATTAACTTGCTATATATATATATCAAAAATCATTATTTAAACTGATACCTTGTAAAAATGTCTTGCATCAGATGGTTGGTGAGACTAGTTTTTTTTTTTTTTTTTGAATGTGTTTTGTGTGTAATGTATAATGTTTGCTTCAAAATGCTTTGTGATATCCACCTGCATTCGTCATTTGCAAGTTGCTTTGGGTAAAAGCAATGAAATAAATATTGTGTCCTTACATGTTACATTATATAAATCACAGAAGAATGCTTGAGAAGTAGATTGTTAACAACATGTTTGGAGAGAGATCTGACGCATGCTTGTTGTAAAAAGCGTAGACAGCAGGCCTGTTTGGAATGGAGAAGTGGGCTGATGCTGATCGCACCTCTCATACACTCGCCTTCCTCCGCTCAGGTTGCCAGATTGGACTTATTTAGACGAGCGTTTCGCTTTTATCGGAATGGAAAGATTTTATATGAAGCGATTCCTTGATGTCATGCCTGAGAAGTTGAGCAATGCCATGAACAAGTGTGTATGTGTGCGCATATATGCTAGTGTCTACGCAGATATACTGCTGTAAAGTGTCGCTTCTCAGCTCAGTAGCTGCGTCTGATGAAAGTTTGGCATTTTCTTAGATGTGACTCATTTGCAATCTGCAGAGCTAATGACGGGAAAGAAAACCAGGGATGTTTGAAGGAAATACGACCAGAAAAGCAACCAGTTATATAACCGAACCCATAGTTGTGTTTGTCTTTGTTTTAAATTCTCACATTTGAACAGTACATATGTGAAAAAATTCTGTATAATTAACCCAACATAATTGTCAATGCTGCTAGTACATCCTTGAAATGAAATTGTATGTTCTGGTCATTACTTATATGTCATGCATTGATTGCAATTCACTAACTCTCTACACATTAGACAATTGAATATGAGTGTACAAGAGAGCGTTTCTGCCTTTTTATCCAAAGGTCAGGAAGTCAGACTCTGATAGAAATGGCAAATGAAGAGATTTTTGAAGGTTTCTCATCTCCTCAGCTCCAGTCCCTGAGGTGCTCAAAGGGGATTTTGCTTCAGCTTTTGAATTTCAAGGCTTACACAATTGCAGTCAAGCAATGCAGATTTGCCAATGTGACCCAACAGCTCCTATTGGCTTTAATGAAAGCATATTTCCTTGGGAAAAAAGAATAATACCCCTCAATAGGGAATATTCAAATGCACATTTTCCTTCACTGCCTGTCACAGATTTCTTTCATATAACATCTAAATATTTTCTGTGCCTTTGGATGGACTGTCCACATGAAAATGTGTCTGTATTAGTCAATAATCTGCCATGTAATCATAATTTATGGAGTTTTGCAAATAATTTTGAGCTTTGTAACTAGTCACAGACACGTCAGTCATGCACATAAATGTAATGACCAATCAGAGGTGTTTAAAATAGTCTATGTTTACCATGATTCATAACATCTGGTCCTTAATGAGGGAGTTATAAGCAATCCGACCCACACATCTGTGTATTACTGTAATGTTTCATTTCAGTCCGTGAAATTGAGTGCTGACGGAACATGACCTGATGCTTTAGACCCAAAGAGAAATGAACTATTGGTAATTTGGAATTATTTTGGATTTGTTACATGTCGTGCCGCTCGCTTGCATTGCAGTCGTTTTAACAGCCAATAAAGTGAGGTGTAAATGAGATATTTATCTGCAGCAGAGACAGCTATGTTGATTTTAAGGGGAGCATTTGCGAGTCCAGAACTCGGTGAACTCGCGCTGAACTGCAGGGCTCAAACTGTGTAAACTTGCAGTGACAGCTTCAGTGATTTTAATGGTTGCGAGCGCAGTTGTATCACTTTCTGGGCATAATTAGAATTGTGTTTTTCATGCTGCCCAGAGGGCCAATGTGAAGGTTACTGTTTAGATTTACTCATTGTTTAATTAGAGCTTTCAAACGATTAAAACTTTTAATCGGATTAATTACATGATATGGCAATTCATTAATCACAAATAATCACATATATCAATATTTGCAGCTGAAACCCTTCTAATTAAAGATAGTTTGTTTATTCCCATTTCATGTCTCTTGCTCTCACCAAGGCTTTGAATGATCACCAAGGCATTTATATGATCAAAATTACAGTAAAAACAGTAATATTGTGAAATATTATTGCAATTTAAAAGAACTGTTTTCTATGTGAATATATTCCTGTGATCAAAGCTGAATTTTCAGCATCATTACTCCAGTCTTCAGTGTCACATGATCCTTCAGAAATCATTCATATTTTCATATTTTTTTGTGGAAGCTGAATAAAAAGGTTAAAAAAACAGCATTTATTTGAAATGGAAATCTTTTATAACATTATAAATGTCTTTACTGTCACTTTTGTTCAATTTAATGTGTCCTTGATGAATAAGTATTCAAAAAAAATCTTGCCTACACAAAATTTTTAAAGGGAGTTTCAAACTATTTTATTTTCATGCCTACTGTACGTTCTGTTTCTATTCTACTCCATGTAGATTCTTTTATTCCTAAGAATTTACATATGAGTCAGAAGAACATGATTAATTGCATTAATTTTGAAACGCTTTATTTTTAATAATTAATAACACTAAATTAACATGTTAAATTTACAGCCCTAATTTAAATGCAAATTCTGTAATGTGAACACAAGAGTGATTACAGTATCAAAGGAAATAATTGACAATTATGATTTTTGTCATGATAGTGCAGCTTTAGATGTTTTTTTTTTTTTTTTTAACATTCTTTGTAATTACAGCCAATTTTACCAGTTCGCCCAGTACATATCCATTCATTGTAGAAAAGCGTGGCGCTTTACTCTCTGTTTGTGTTATTCAACTATAATGAATGGTAATTTGGTCTCTCCTGAACATGGTAACTCCACCATTAGCACCAAAACATGCCAATTAGACAGTGGCCAAAAGAAAAATTTCCACTCTGTAATTCGGAACCACCTCGACTCGAGAATCTCCGTGTAAAGTCAAGGGAAGCCTGTCATTTATCTAGCACATTTGTCTCTCAAGAGCTGATGAATGAAGTACAATCACCGTTTCTCAACACTGGGCTCCACTCAGCAATAAGACAGAGTGTCTCTGCACTCAGTCAGTGTTTTTGTCTTGAATGTAATCAATTACCCTTAGCAGTGTAAATATAAGAGAACCTGAAATGCTGCTCAAGTGCCTTGACAGTCATTTTGTCTTCATCTGTATTGGTTCTTTCTCTCTTTCCCACAGATAGATTGGTGTATCACAGCCAATGACTCAATGACTGCCGGATCTCTGTAGCTTGGAGTCGTCACACCCTGAAGAGAGGAGAAAATGGACGGGCAGAAGGTCTTCAGAATGCTGGGTCGACCTCTCAGAAGGTCAGTGAAGTCCTGTCGTGCTGTTGTGATGCCATGCTGATATTCAGTCTTATTCACAGGTCTGTTCCTGGATGCTTGCGCTTTACCCATGAGGGAAAGCAATGACAAATTTAGCTGCAGGCAGCAATTATGCGGCTGAACCCCAACGGCACGCCCATTGTAAGATGGAGCAGATTTGTTTGGTCATGTCACTCCCTTTGGTGACAGAATGAAAAGTAGTTCAAGGACTATAAGTAGATTTACCAGTATTTATGTCTTTGTACCTTTTGGCATCATGCATGGGATTATCAGGGCATTGTGGCACTGATGCGTTCAATAATTTGTGTTAATATGCACAGATGAACGGACCATATGCACGGTTACTTCCTGGTTTTTGTTGAGCCAGCTTGGGCATTTCAGGTGAACTGTTAGCTGTCATTCTGTACTCGCTGTACATCGACACAGAATCATCAATGGTTGACTTTTTTAATGTTGTATTTATAATTTAATGCAATTATCACACTTGCCAATAAACAAGTTTTATTGATAGCATTAAAGACGAAGCTAATGCGAATGTTTGAATAAGAAACACGGTGCCTGTAATTAGACAGATGTTATTTTTTAATATGATGATCAAAAACATTATTTGTTAATCCTTCTGAGATTGTCCCCATTTGTAAAATCGAACATTTCAAGATGTACGAAATCCAACATTTGATAGAAAACCCTTTTATTTACAAATAAAAAAGACATTAATTACCACTATAACCATCAGAAGGGAGCAGAGGACCATTTATTGGCTCATATTAGCAATTTCTTGTAATAGTTTTTCACTCAGTTACACTTTTGAATAAATATTAAACATTATAAAAACACTAGGTTTAACCATACATTTTGTCAAGGTGATGTATGAGGTACTCACAAAATCTCATGAAAAACAATAACTTTTCTTGTGAATGAATTACACAGAAAGCGAGCACCGTGCTCTCCCTTTATAATCACTGAAGCTGTCAGTCAGTGCAGAGCAAACTCAATGATTTCAGCACACTGTGAAACTCACATTTTATTCAATGAATCACACAAAATACTACTTTAAAAGTACATATTAGTACATTTTCCCTTTTGTACCTTAGAGTACTGCCCCAGTGACAAGCGGCATACCTTTTTTTCTGACAGTGTACGTTTGAATAACTAAATTAATGCTAAGCCTGACTATTTCAGTGACTATATAACGATTATAAACTAAGTATTACACTATTGATACTCGACACAACAACAAGCGACATGTCACTGGAAGTTTTCCAGCTGGCTTATATTATTGTGGAAGTTATTAATGCATATAGGAAGGTAATACTTTACAATAAGGATCCATTTGTCAACATTATTTAACATCTAAAGTATTGATCAGTAATGTTAATTTCACCATTTACTAATGCATTATTACATATAAAAGTCATATTATTAATGGATCTGAGCTAACATGAACTAAATAGTTGTCAACAGTTGTATTTTTAATAACAAATGTTAACAAAGATTAATAAATACTGTCTTTCTCATTGTAAGTTAATGCATTATCTAATGTTAACTAATGGGAACTTATTGTAAAGTGTTACAGATTATATTAGGAGAATGGTGTTGAACACCAAAAATTCACCAAGTTAATTTTGTGAGGTTTGGTCTAAAGATGATCTAAAGCAGTGTTAGTGAAGATTGGACAAACTTTGTTGGACGAGCAGCAGAAAAAGCTATGCGAATTTGCTCAATATGTTGGAAAGATAGACCTCGGAAAATTGATAATCATATTATTCTACACGCAAACTTGTATTCAGGCCAAATTATGGCGTCAAATACAGTGATGTGTTACATTTTAGCACAGCAAAAACCTTTCAAAAGCCTTTGACCAGCATGAAGAGCATCTAAATTCAAAGCCATATGAATTAATAGTGAGTTGTTCCTCTCTTTGCTGCTTTAACAGCTTCTACTCTTCTGCTACTCTTCTTCTGGAAAGAGTTTCAGTAGATGATGGCTGTGGAGATTGTGGATTGCTCCATTGAGGTCAGGCATGATGTTGGGCGTTGAGGTCTTGTTCACAGTTGGCGCACCAATTCATCCTCAAGCTTCTCTTTATGCAGGCCAGTCCAGTCCACACTAGACTCAATAAACCCTTTCTTTATGGTTTTCATTTTGTGCACCGGGGCATTATCATGCTGGAACAGAAAAGGTCTCAATTCTACAAAAAATGGTTTGCCTATGGAGATTTCATGCTTGTTCACTTCATTTTAAGCAGCCGTTTGTAAGGAGTGTAACTGAAACTTGTTAATTAGAAGCTGTCCACATACTTTTGGTCATGTAGCCAAGTGTCCGATACAGCAGGAACAGAGCTAAAAATGAACATTGAATTAAAACCCAGAATCTCTCACACATCCATAACACTCTCAATGGGAAGATGTAGTCTGAAATGTGCAGTCATTATTGTACTGGTCTGGTCTCTGTTGCCTCGCAGACCTTCTGGTTTTTATATCCGAGCAGATCTAGTTTAATCTTGGTGGGAGTGGACATTTTTAAGAGCACTAAATGGCCATACAGCAGGGAAGCCCGTGACCCTTTTGAATCCCCACCGTATCTGCGGTGGCTCGAATCGATTCAACGGTGACAGTGAGAGAGCCCGTGCCATCTGAATTTGGATTCCCGAGAGATCCTCCTTCACAAAGGGACACTGATCTTGAACCCTGGAAGTGAGATGATTCCTGCAAAGTGTAAATGTATCCGGACATTTGTGTAGATGTTGCAACTTGGAAAAATGGCACAGCTGAGAACAAGTGAGACATAGCTGTTTGGTGGATGCAATTCTGCCTCATTTTGAATATTTGCAAAGTGATCGTTTGATGAATCAGTAAAAAAATGAATGTGTTTTAGCTGATGTGGAATAAATGTTTTCACAGCCTCAGAATGAAAATCATGGGGTTATGTCTGACACCCCATCTAATTATCAATGGAAAATCATTTTGTGTGTGTGTGTGCGTGTGTTTTGTAAGCAAAAACCCAGGCAGATGTTATGCTGAACATGTCCAGTTCATTGTCCAATTTTATTTATGATAAACACCTCAAATCATCTAC
The DNA here is from genome assembly GCA_037950665.1 of Hypophthalmichthys nobilis. Taxonomy (NCBI): domain Eukaryota; kingdom Metazoa; phylum Chordata; class Actinopteri; order Cypriniformes; family Xenocyprididae; genus Hypophthalmichthys; species Hypophthalmichthys nobilis. Next base: position 1,579,532 of record CM075484.1, read on the forward strand.
ACTATCAATGCTCCTTGAAAGAAATAACTTTCTTTAGATAATAATCAAGTAAACTAGCTTTGTAAATAAGCTATTCAAATATTGTTTTTTTTTTTTGGTTATTTAATTATTTTGTTTTGTTCAAACTATATTAAAATACAATAATGACAGTGGTAAATATATCTATTTGGATGTGTTTAGTCCAAATAACCATTTAGTTCACTTAACCATAAACCTGCACCATTCAAATTGAGGTCAGTAAGATTGTTTTTTAAATAATTATCTTATGTTCACTAAGGCTGCATTATATGGTGAAAAATGTGAAATATTATTACAATTTAAAATTGCTGTTTTCTACACTGTAATACACTCCATAAAATTTTGGCAACAGATTACAAGCAATATTATTAAATAAATTCAACAAATAGAATTGAGTTAGAATTAATCAAATTAACTCCTTAAATGTCAACCATTTAAAATGAGTGAAATTTAAACAAAAATATGAATAACAGACAGACCTCAAAGATGAATTAAGAACTCTTTATTTTTTATTGCCAACACTGAAGACACCTGATGATAACAAGTAGAATCACTAAAGGAAAGAGAAACACAAGAATTGACTGAAGTTTAGATGTTGATGTTGATTTTATTGAAAATGTCACCATTATGGTGATCAGTGTTTCATTTAGTTGGCCAGTTTGACTCTTTGCTTTTTATGTCAGCTTGTGGTTTTTGTAATGGTGTTTGCTAATTTTACACATTTCAAATGGTTGACTTTTAAGGAACTAAATTTATTATTTTTAACTTAATGCTTAAATGTTGAATTTAATTAATAATATTGCTTGTAATCTGTTGCCACAATTTTATTGAGTAGATAGAGCGTATTACTTATGTGAATATTGTGTAATATGTCATTTATTCCTGTGATCAAATCTGAATTTTCAGCATCATTACTCCAGTCTTCAGTGTCACATGATCCTTCAGAAATCATTCTAATAGGCTGATTTGCTGCTCAAGAAACATTTATGATTATTATCAATGTTGAAAACAGTTGTGCTGCTTCAGATTTTTGTGGAAACCATGATACAATTTTTCTAACATTCAAACAGCATTCATTTGAAATAGAAATTGTTTGTATCCTTATAAAAGTCTCTACTTTAAAGGGTCTTGCATTAGCCTAAAGGGGTTTATTCTGCAATAACAACCGGCTGGATGTACATTATCCCGCTTATTACACGGCTAATTTCCACATAAGTAAATAATTAGACACGAAATATTGATCAGAGTCGAAATATTTTATTAGCTCTTAAAAGAGTTTCCGCGGAGAGAGCAGTTTCTAGTGTGGCAAGTTCAAACTAGACGGACATTTAAGGGATACGGTACAGTCACACCACTTATTAAACAGCATTTCGCCACAAATAATTATGGGATAATAGATATTAATCTGAGATGAAACTGTTATAAAATCGTACCTGTTTGTTATCTTATAATCCAACACTGAACAATACAAAAGTCGCAAAATGGCAGCCGCTGCGTTTGTTTGAAACGAGAGAGCGAGTCCACGATACTGGCATAATTAAATAACTGTACACATAATATTGATTTGACTGAGTTTTAATATTTTATTAGCTCACCAAACGCAAAACGTTCCTAGCAAGCATATCAGTAACTGGATGAGGCTGTGTTATCTGTGTTCAGCAGTTGTTATCAGGGAATAACATACTGCTGGATGGTGCGATGGACCAATTAGAATCAAGTATTCCACAGAGCCGTGTAATAAACACTAATAAAAGTGGGCCCATATGATATTTATATAATGTTTATACATTTGTTGGGCATATATTCACACACAAAAAAAACACTCTTCTTGAATCTTCCTGAGTTGTTTTGTGTCAGCTGCATTAGAGATCCGTGTTTGGGCTGTAAGTGGCAGTTCTGGAAGAGACTCATGGTGGCAGGAGGATGTTTAAGCTTCGGTCAGTCGGGCAGATGGCATTTGGCAGCTCTATCTGTGGCTGGACACCCTTATTGACTACCAGCAGGTGCTTCGGGGCTTCCAGAGGTGCCAGCTGTGTGCAGGGGAGCGAGGATGGGAACAGGCACCGTTGAGGCACAGCGCTCATTAGGTAATGGACAAACAAAGATAAAGGAATTCGGATTGGATCCTAATGAAATCCCTTTGCTCTGTCATTGTGATGGCCTGTGCATATGCGTTTGTGTGTTTGCCTCTTCTAGCGGCATGTCTCTGCTATGTCCCACATCCCGCTCTCTTGGTCTCTATCTCACCCTGTTTTTAAATTCATTTATGCAGTTGCAAAGAAAGTTGGGGATCAAGCCGGGAGGGCAGCCTCGTTTACTGAGGAAGAAGCATAATTCAATGAATTAGCCGTTAGTGTCTGGAAGAGCAAGATAGTCTCTGTGTGTCTTCAGGGCTTCTAGACTGAGATCATACTCATTCTTTTCATGCATGCGACAACATGAAGACTATACCTAATGGCTGTAGTTTGGTTCCTTGAGTGGTACAATTATGGTTTTGGTGATTATAAATGAAGCACTTGCTTACTGAGTTTCCCTAGTCTTGCCTCAGTGGGACACGGACCTCATAATGTGTTCATAAAATAGCTTGGGTTTTTTTTTTGTCCTACATACTGCATAATAAAAAAGATGCATGCTTGGAATGGGGTTTCACATTGTTCGTTTTATGATGGATGCTTTCTCATTGGCAACAGTGACTGCTTGGATTTTTTTTCCATGAGGAAAAGACCCATAAATAACAATAAAGGTTATTCTGCAGCTGTAGTCTGTTATGTGTTCATCTCACAGAGCTTTGCATGTAGAGCACCGCCTTTATTGACTGAATTCAAAGTCGAGAGAATTGGAACAATCGCAGTCAATGCTTTGATCCATCCCAATGGCCATCTGTCACAAACATGGATGCAGATTCATTATGGACAGTTCTCAGTTCAGTTCAGTTTCTCTTTATTGTTCTCTGACCTTTATGTTCGTAATGAGACGGGACATGTGGGTGTGCAGATTAAGCCTCCTCCCACCACCCATCTCCTTGTTTCTTGTTTCTTATTGCATGTTATTGGTCTGCGTCTCTCTGTCGAACACTAATGGGATGACTCCATTGGATAATAGTCAGGTCCATGAGTCCTTCCGGGTGCCATCAAATATCATTGCAGCCAGGGGAATAATGGAAGCACGCTCTATTCTGGCTATTAGGGAGTTTTAAGAGTCTAGAAAATTCCATTGGGAGCAATTACTAAATCTCACTATGCAGCGTTAATAGTGTTGGGCTTTACGTAATGTGATGTTAGTTTCAACCCCAGAGTTGATATATATTGATATAAAGGTGATGAGTATATATATTTTTTTATGTTCAAATACTTTCTTCTATCCCGGTTTCATATGCATGGCCAACTAAGTAAGACTTCTGTAGTTTATTCCTCTGAAAAGTGTAAACACTGTGACTCTGGGCTGCTGTTGAAAGAATGCTTGCAAGTGTTTGGGAAACCTGTTTGAAAACACTCGTTTTAGTTTATTGCAATTCTGTTTGGTGATGCTAGTGGCACATGCTGTACATTTTCTTCTCTTCTAAAGTGATTTTTACTAATGATGTGTGTTTCTGTGGACCATGCACTTGTTTACCAATGTTTATCAATTCAATGATGATTAATGATCTTGAGCAGTTAAATATTGACTTCAAGAGGTTTTCATACTGACTGATTTGGTCATTTGCTGCAAATACATTTCTGCATGTAGTCTTTCTCCATCCTGCTCTTTTATTTTAAATTAATTCATTTTATTTAGTTCTGTGAGCAGTGAGCTGTTCTTAAACCCAGATGGTTTATTACAGGAGGCGCAGACTTTTTCTACTCTTGCAAACTCTTTCCCCTTGATTTTTCTTCTTCTGTTATAACTTCAGAGAAAACATTCAAATTTATGAAGTCTTTTTTATCCATTCTGGGTTTTATTTTTTTTATTTATTTATTTATTTATTTATTTATTTATTTATTTTTTTAAGATATGTATTTTTAAGTGTATGTGTTGTGAAACGAGATGTGAAAGTAATAAAGAAATAATAATAGTATTAAATTTAGTTTATTATAGTCTATGACAGTCTAGTTCAGATAGCTCAACCACTTTTTAACAGCCTGTGCTGATGTAGCGGTGCATTTGTTTTTTTGTAAATAAAAAGAAAGTTCAGTCATTAATTCATTCATTCATTCATTCATTCATTTATTTATTTATGCATGCATGCATTTATTTATGCTTTTATTTATGCAAACTGATCTTGACAGCCAGTGAACACAGTGCATTTTCTATTGTATAGAGAAAAAGTAATAAGAATTTTGAGCAATTTGTTTGTGAGTTGCATTCAAAATCCACCTGAACAGCCTAAGTTTGAATGAGCATGTCACTTATGTTTACAAATGTCTTTCATATCCATCAGAGAAGTCATCTCAAATATGTATTTTCAATCTAACTGATTATAAACACTATTACAGCTGTAGTATCTGTTGCTCAGAAAGTATAGGGTTTGTGTGGCTGGTGGGGATCAACCCCTTAATGAATAACTTGTGTTGCACATATTGCATTTGAATAAGAATATCATGCCCATATGTTTAGAAAAAAAGCTGAATCTTACGCTGTAGTAGACACAGCTAAAGAGAGAGAGGGAGAGAGATGGATTGAAAGGGGAAAAAGAGAAGAGATTGCTCTCAGCTCCCAGACGCCTCAGCCATCTGGTACTCTATGGTCCTGCTGGTGGATTCCACCTCAGCCTACATTCACACTCACAGCCTTCTGATTGGCCAGTGCTGCAGGATAACATTGTGATGTCATGGAATCTTTTGACGAGAGTGGCTGAGCCTCACCATGACAACAACCCTAAAAATCACGATTGACTGGATTGAGTAGGAGGACCCCTCGCTGTTCAGTGTCTGACAGTACAGTCTGACAGATATCTCACTTTAAAGATTGTGATTTGAGTTCTTTTGTGTTTCTGTACTGACTGACACACATATTTACCTACCCACTCACCTAATACACTTTCTGAATGAAGGATGCTTTGCTCTCGACTGGCCCACATTTACGCATCATGTTCTACTATTTTTCGTTCATAACAGAAATGTTGTTAATGCACTCATATGTGTGTATATATTCAAACTGAGCATCGGAATGGTAAAGAAAGGTGATTTAAGTGACTTTGAATGAGTCATGGTTGTTGGTGGCAGATGGGCTGGTCTGAGTATTTCAGAAACTGCTGATATACTTGGATTTTTATGCACAAATATCTCTAGGGTTTACAGAGAATGGTCCAAAAAAGAGAAAATATCCAGTAAGCGAAAATGCCTTGTTGATGCCAGAGGTCAGAGGAAAATGGCCAGACTGGTTTAGCTGATAGAAAGGCAACAGTAACTCAAATAACCATCGTTACAATCGAGGTCTGCAGAAGAGCATCTCTGAACACACAACATTCCAACCTTAAAGCAGATGAGCTACAGCAGCAGAAGACACACCGGTGACATGCCTGTCAGCTGAGAACAGCAAACTGAGGCTACAATTCACATGGACTCACCAAAACTGGACAATAGAAGATTGGAAAAACGTTCCTTGGTCTGATGAGTCTCGATTTCTGCTGCCACATTCAGATGGCCGGGTCAGAATTTGGTGTAACCAACATGAAAGCATGGATTCATCCTGTCTCGTATCAGCAGTTCAGGCTGCTGATGGTGTAATGGTGTGTTATTTATTTTCTTGGCACACTTTGGGCACCTTAGTACCAATTGAGCATTGATTAAACGCCACACCCTACCTGAGTATAGTTGCTGACCATATCCATCCCTTTATGATCACAGTCTACCCATCTTCTAAAGGCTACTTCCAGCAGGATAACATGCATGTCACAAAGCTCAAATCATCTCAAACTGGTTTCTTGAACATGACAATGAGTTCACTATACTCAAACAGCCTCACAGTCACCAGATCTCAATCCAATAGAGCATCTTTGGGATGTGCTGGAACGGGAGATTTGCATGAATGTGCAGCCGACAACTATGGACCAGAATCTCTAAGGAAAGTTTTCAGCACCTTGTTGAATCCATACTATGAAGAATTAAAGCAGTTCTAAAGGCAAAAGGGGGTGCAACATGGTACTAGCAAGGTGTACCTTTTGTAACCTCTCCGGTTCGAACCGCCTACTCTAAGCGGGACTCGAACTCAGGTCCGCTGGCATGGGAGTCGGGCACTCTAACAAGGAGGCTAAAGACCATAATCTATAGTGTCAGTCGCAGAGCGCTTCTTGAGTTCAGGGCAGTGAGGTTTACATGCACAGCTCTTACTGGCCTTTGACAGTTACACTCACCCCCCTAAACCTCACTCCCATTTGAGTCACGGCACCAATGTAACCCCTCCTGCTCCAAAAGAACTTATACTGACAAGAAGTGAAAGCCAATAGAACGTTCCATTGCAACACCAGCACCCAGCAGCAGCCATACGCTTCTGCCATTTTGGGGTGAAAGCTACTCGGCAGTCCACTAGTTTCTATGGCAATATCAGCTGCTTTGTAAAAAAAAAAAAAAGTACATTACAGCTTAAATCCAACCTGAATGATAACAACACAGAATAACATACAATCACTAATGATCATCTATTGTCCAGTTGGCATTTTCACCCCAAAATGGCTGCCGCGCTACCGAAGCGCCACCTAGTGGCTGTTACCCAAAAAGCATCAGAGTTTCACCTCTTGGGTTCTATTTTCTATGCCTGCTTTAAGCAGGACTCGAACCCTGGTCCACTGGCATGGGAGTCTGGCGCTCTAACAAGGAGGCTAAGACCACAGTCTCTAGCTTCAGTCGCTAGAGCACCTATTGTGTTCAGGGGAGTGAGGTTTACATGTACAGCTTTTACTAGCCTATGTCTGTTACACTAATAAAGTGGCCATACACACACACACACACATACACACACATTCTACATTTAATTTTAGTCTGTATAATTTTTATAATTTTTTATTTATTAGTTTTAGTTTATTTTAAATTATTTTAAACCTTCAATTAAACTCCACTGTTGGGCTGAATGGTTCTATGAATGGTAAGGAACTGTTCCAGTTGTATTTCCATGTGAGCTAATTCGGCACAGCATGATTACAAACCGTTTTTGGCGTTTAGTGACATTCAAGATTGGTCACTTGTCTGTTAAAAAATGTTAGTTTTAGTTGACAAGAACAACCCTGGTGTGTAAAAAAAAATCTGTTATGTAAAATGTCATGAATTTGATGAGCTCCTTTTGACATTTTTCAAGCTCTATAGCTTCTCTCCAGTAAATTCAGTTCTAACTGGATGCATTTTGTTTTCTGGCCATGGTTCTGTTGTTAGATGAGACAGCGAAGAAAGAGACAGCTTCTCAAAGAACGTGTGTGTGTGAGTGTTTTTAAGCAACCTCGTCGTAATCATTCAGGTGTGGTGAAAGCCGAATGCACACAGCTGCAGTCTGTCAAGCCAACAGAGTTTCCGATCCTCCTCCTAATCTGAGCACTAGCGCTGACTGTGTGCAATTCCACTTTCCCCCCCCCTTTCTTTGCCTCTGACCCTGCCGCACTGAAACGCGCGCATGTAGCGCTATAATGAATCCAATCAGCTGCTGAGTCAGCGAAACCAGGTAAAAGACAATGGAAAATGTGCGTGTAGGTGTTAAGTATGTTTGGCACGACGCTCACTGTTTTAAGTGCTGTAGTAGCTCAGAAGTGTCTGAAGTTTATTGGCTCTCAGAGAGCGTGTAAGGGTAGCCAGGGGACATCATGTTTACCCAACTGCATTATCCAACAACACTGAACTTAATGCAGAAAGCAGCTGGAGCTGATCCAGTGCTCTGGTCTTCATCCACTTCCTCTCTGACTCTGTTTCTTTATCTCTCTTGCCAGTGTGTTTCATGTATTTCTGAGGGCATCCGTTTCTCTCCTCCCTGCCACGGCTAGGTGGTGTGTGCATGTGTATCTGTGTTAGACAGAGAGAGCGAGTGTGTAACTCTTGGAGCTGGAGGGCCCATCTGTTTAAACACTGCAGAGAGCTAGCAAGAATCTCTCCCACAATCCCCTCTGCCTGGACGGGGAGCAGGATGCATAGACAGATGCTCTCATCCACAAAGCCCCGTTGTCCTAATGCCTGAGGTTCTCAGGCTGCTTCGTACAGCTCATATTTCTTATGGTGAGAGTTCTGATGTTCAAACTCTCTGTGATCCTTTTGTGACTAACAGTAAAGATCGACAGAAGTCTCTAGAGTCCTGAAGTCTATTGTTCAGCTGCCTCAAAAAAATCACACTACATTCTTGCATGGAATGAGGTCACAGCGGCACTCGCTGCACCTGCCCTGAAAGGTGATTGGTTATGTGAAGTCAAACACAAACTTAAAGTTTCTGTTTTAACAGTTCTTCAAGAATGTAATTTTATGGACATTTGGTAATGAGCTGATGGAGAGAATATTTTCGTCTTCGCATTATGTTGATTTAAAGGGTTAGTTCACCCAGAAATGAAAATTAACCCATGAGACGAACACTCTGAGATATATTTAAAAATATACTGGCTCTTCCAAGCTTTATAATGGTAGTGAAGCGAGCTTGAAATTTTGAAGCCCAAAAAATGCATCCATCCATCCATCATAAAAATAATCCATACGGCTCCAGGGGGTTAATAAAGGCCATCTGAATCAAAGCGATGGGTTTTTGTAAGAAAAATATCAATATTTAAAACTTTAACTAAAATAACTAGCTTCCGGCATACTGCGCAAGTCGACTTACGCCAAAAGAGTAACTCCTGACTCAATTTATGATGCGGGAGAATCGTAAGCTTAGACGCCTCTCGTGGTTCAAACAAATATGGCTGTGCAACAAACTCAAGCTTCTCTTCTCTTATATCGAAATCCTCCGACATTTCTCTTAAAAAATTCTTGTTTTTGACTTCTAATTCGTGACCGGTGTTTTGTTTTGCTCTATCTTCTGCGCTTAAGCATTTGTCATTACATCATGTGTCGGGTCAGAGGTTAACCTTCCGCCGCAAATCGATGCGCATAGTCGTCAGCCGAAAGCTAGTTATTATAGTTAATAAAGTTTTAAATACGGATATAGGCTTTTATTAACCTTCTGGAGCCGTAAGGATTATTTTTGGGCTTTCAAAATCATCATTATAAAGAGCAAGTGTTCGTCTGAAAGACTAACCTTTTAAGTGTAGGTGGGTCAGTTTGTCTTTATTAGGGATGCACATTTCGGTACCATATTGGTTATTGGCTGATACAAGTTTTAAGTACAGTCTTTACATATTAACTTATTAGATAATGCTGGAGGCATGCTTTCCCCCAAGAAACTTTGCATTCACTCTCCAATGAACTTTGTGTTTCCCTGAGAAAATTTAATTTAATTAAAAAATTGAGTTCCCCCAAAATATGTTGCATTCGCTCGCAAAATGTTTGTATTCTCAGAGAAGTTTACTCATGAAATCTCTTCTGTTCCCCAGTGTCTTTAGCATAGAAAATTGCACTTGCTTGCAAAAAAGTTTTGCATTTCCCAATGAACTTTGCATCCTTTTGCAAAACTTTTTCATTCCACTGAGAAGCAAAACTTTTATGTAAAAGCAAAGTTTCTTGAAGAAGCCCAAAAATTTGCTTGCTAAAGTTTTGCAAGTGAATGTAAAAGCATTGAAATATCATCATGCATTTTTTATTATAATTATATATGAGGACTAATCTCTATACTACATTTTCGAAAGGGCTTTTACACTGACAAAGAGCCTGCAGGTTATTTACTTTCAACAAACGTTGCAATTCCCAGTGTTGTTTCAGAAGTCTGCCAATCATAACACAGTGATATGTAAACAGGTGTTTCACGCACATCTGCACCGATTCAACCATTCATAAACATATACAAGTTAAAAAAGTGTCTTGTGATACATGGTCCTCACCCGCCCACCTAAAGAAATCCAAAAACCCCAACCACAATATAACCTGTGACTATCTCATTAGCTGCTTAACAGCCCTCCACTCCTGCTATCATTCAGATAACACACCAAGAACAGCAGACGCCATGTTCATTCGCACCTTTCTTGGTTTCCTGTGCAGATGTGAATTTACACCTTGCTCCCAATTGGATCCCTGGGCTCCTTCCTTTCCGCTGGGGCTCTGATAAAGTCCCACATCGGCAGATGGATATGGGTCATGACTCTGCTGTCTCAGGCATGGTTAAAGTTGAACTGAAGCTCCTGACACACTGAGGCTCCTACTGGGCTCAATTTAGGACAGATCCCTGAGTACTCATCTGCTGCTGAGGGTTTAGTCCAAACCTCCTACTAAGGGATGAGTACTCGTCTACTGCTAAGTGTTCGAGCCGCTCTCCTGCTGAGGGTTCAAAGCTCATCTGAGTGTTTGAGGATAATGAATCAACCCACATTCGCTGTGTTTACACTCATGAAAGAGCCTCTTTCCATGGATTTGCAATTTGGGGTCTCATGATTTAGAGGACCATGCCTTTTGTTGACCTTTTGTGTGTGTGTGTGTGTGTGTGTGTGTGTGTGTATGTTTCGTACCCTATATGTTGAAAGGGCATTAAATAATTCAGTACCAAAAGACTGTACACTCTTAAAAATAAAAGTGCCAAAAGGATGTTTTCGCAGTGATGCCATAGAGGAACTGCTTTGAGTAAGAACATTTTAATGGTCAGAAGAACCATTTTCCACTTTAAATATAAATAACTAAAAACTTTTTAAGTGTCGTCTATCAGGGGCTAATGATTCCCCACTCGAATCAAATACTGTACATTATGGAAACTGAAGTTAGTTTGTGAAAAATTTAGGGTGCATTTGTGTTGTAAAGAGAGACAAACTTTTTGTGGGGTATCATATAAAAAATTGGATGGAAATACAGAGATGGACATAAAATCTTAAAATGTGCATTTAAAAAAAAATGTATGTGCTCATTTGAGGTGGATAATTTTTATGTGGTAAGAAAAAAAATCCACATAAACTACGATGGAAACACATTTAACATATAAATTTGTGGTTTGTGTTGCTTAATATTTTTGTGAAAACCATGATTAAATTTTATTCAGGATGTTTTGATGAATAGAAAGTTCAATATAGAACAACATTTACATATACATACTATGAAACAGTGCTTTATTCGCAAATGTTTTATGTGATATTCTAATTTTTCACAGAAGTTTAATAATGCAACTTTGGATGGAAACATAGTTAATTTCCAAACAGAATTATTATATTATCCTTATATTGCAATCACTGCAATCACAAGCTGTATTTACTGCCTTAATAATGCGTTGGCAGATAGCATAATTTTCATTCTCTCTGACTGATTACATGATTTGTACTAGCTTACAGCTGTATATTATTGTTATATGACATTATTTTATTATTTTTCTCCAACACCTCACCACTGTTGGAGTTTTTTCCTTGACACAGTCACTGCGGCTCAAAAAGATGATTTCATGATTTAATGCAAGATTCCCTGTTCATTAGGGCCAAATGACACTGTATCATTGAAACATGCATATTCTGTAAAGCTGATCAGTTTTAAGAAAATATATCAATATACAAATAATCTGAATTGAATTGAACTACCAGCTAAATACTCCACATGTCAAATGGGCCAGGGAAGCAAATAACATGTTTATTAAATAATTCTGGAAAGAGTTCTGTTTGGGCCATTTGGCTCCAACTGTGGAAATACAACACTTAATGATTTCAAAGAGCTGCCATTAAAATGAGGCGGTGTAAATGAAATGTTCTCTGTCAGATGTATAATCTGCACCCACAGTGCTTGGCAGCAGCGAAGAACTGAAAAAATACAACATATTCCAGCGTTAATTATATTTTAAATTCAAGACTTTTTATTGTTTCATCCAGACTTTTCAGGATATATAATCAGTTTATTAAAACAGATATTCCCTCTCATTTCTGTTTATTATCTGTAAATTATTCTGAATGACGCATTAAGGTGACTTAATATAGTTAGAATGGCTGTCAGTAAATTACAATAATTGATAGCATTTAATTTTTCATTAATGCAATATTTACTTTGCCTCAAAATATTTATTTCCCTACAGGAGGAATTAAATGCACTACATTTTACAGATTCATTATGTCTCGGCTGCCTGGTTGAATTAGACATAATTGACAAACATAAGCTATTGTATGTCAATTATAAACGTAATTACTGTTCATTTTTATCATTTATTATGCATATTGCATCTCTTCATTTCTCAAAATGCGTGAATACAGATTTAGCTCTGTAACCAGTAAAATCTCAACATGTCACATGATCCTTCAGAAATCATTCTAATAGGCTGATTTGCTGCTCAAGAAACATTTATGATTATTATCAATGTTAAAAACAGTTGTGCTGCTTCAGATTTTTGTGGAAACCATGATACATTTTAGAATTCTTTGATGAATAGAAAGTTCAAATGAACAGCATTTATTTGATCTTTTGGAACATTATAAATGTCTTTATTATCACTTTTGATCAATTTAATGAGTACAAGTATTAATTTAGATATTGTATTAGTATATATTGATATTTATTTTGATATTGACAGATTTAATACTGTTTAACACATTTAAAAAAGCAAAAAGCATCATAAATATAATGTACTTGTTTGTAAATAAAGTAAAGTCAGCAAATGAAAATGCCTGCTAGTATGTGCTTTGCCTACAGCAGCCTCAGGCCTGTAAACTACCAGCTGACAAAAGTTTGAGGCTTCTAAAAAAATCAATATGAGTGAATCGATGAAAAGAATGAAAAAGTTTTAAACAGTGTCTAAAACACAGTGATAAAGAATCATGTTCTCACTAGTGAAGATTTAATAAATTACTGACCTTTTTAGGAAGTGTAGTGTATGGAAGGGCATGAGGGAAAATATTGATTCTTTGCAATTCCACCATTTTTCAAGTGGTGACAGAGAGAGAGAGAGCTGGAGCAGTTTTATCAGATTAGATGATGCTCAGGTCTGATGTTAACCAACAGTATGGCAGCAGAGAACTTCAGATCTCATCAAATCTCACCCAGTGGTCTGTCGTCACTCTCTCCCTCCCTCTTTATCTCTCACTTTCAGTCTTTTATTTGAAAAACAAGTTTCCCCATTCAGTCGCATCCTTGTTAAGTCTAGACTTTGGCTGTTCTTGAACTGAGGTGATGGTGTTGAGGTGTTGTCATGCTGGTCTGATAACACATACAGGATCTGAACTGCGATGCCACTCCACCTTAGTTTTACAAGGCTTCAAGGTTCCTCCAGGTTCATTGAGTAGCTGGAGGACTTCCTTCTGTTGTTTGTCTAGGAGAAAGAACAGATCGCCTCTCCTGTATCTCTGCAGTTGTTTAGCATTTTATTTGGGATTGAAGGTTTTTAAAAGTGTAAAAAAAAAAAAAAAAAAAAAAAAACATAATACAGATATAATTAATTTTGAAGTTTTATTAAGTGTTAACAATGAGATCATGTGTTTTTTATAAACTGCTTTTGTCATTTTTTACAAGATGGACAATACTTGTCACCAAAAAAGTCATTCGGTTTAACCAAAATTTCGGTTTTACTGAATGACAGTTTTGCTTATACTGAATGACAATATTTTTAAACAATGCTAACAGGCTAATATCTAGCTAGCTAGCAAAAGAACAATCAAACATTTTATATTTAGTACAAGTTTTTAAAATATTCCAACATTTTCCATGTTTTATAGCGGTTGCACCGAATGACCCGATGTTTCGGGACATGCGTATGAGCAAGTGAAAACATGAATTTTTCAAATAGTTAAGAGAGAATTAGTTACTTTGCTTCATGACCATGTGGTCCTTTTCAGGTGTCTGAATGATGTCACATCCTGTCACATGATACTGACCACATGACTTGATCCAAAATGGTGCCTTTATATTGGTTACTCCGAATGACATCAATTAAATTCATTTTTCCAGACATTCTTTCTCACAACAAAGCAACGACTTCTACACATAATTTTAATACTACATGATATATAAAATCATGCCAGAATAAAATACATACATATATATATATATATATATATTTTTAGACATTTTAATCACAAATGAAGTGGCTGTACAGGCCTTTGGACGGTTAAACCAAATGACCTTTTGACACTTTAAGGGTATTTTAATCTTTAAAATACCTTTATATGTAGCAAAATATAATTAAAACCTTTTGGATTCAATAAAAGAGATCTAGTAGTACTACCTTACGTCATATCTTTGTTTTTTATTATTATTAAGGCCTTTGAACAAAAACAATGACACGTCACGTCATTGACCCACTTACATCCAAAAATAAGTACAGTGGACTTATTGTATTCATATTGTTTTGCAAAACATTGTATTGCTGCTATTGAGGTGGATTCGGGTAAGGTTAGTGACAGGTTTGGTGGTATGGGTAGGTTTAAGGGTGAGTTAAAGGGTAATGGAAGGCTCAACAGTGTAATTACAGCTGTATTTTTACATTTTACAAGTACAACAGTATGTCTTCCCCTAACACATTCTTACATATCTTCCTATTGCTCTTCCACCTCAAGCAACTGTGTATTTTCAGTTTATATGTAACACATTTCTACAAAAATAAACTGCTGTTGGTGTTTAGGGATTTAGACGTTCCTCCATGTTCAAAAATAGTAGTGATTGTGCTGGGCAAACTCTATATATCCTACTGTTTGCTTCCAAACTTGATTAGTAAGATTGTTATTCTTATTTCATTACAATTGCAAGCTATTTGCCAATTCAGCAGACATTACAAATATTCCATGTCATATGTATTTATGGAATAATGTCTGATAACTGAATGGATCAGTTTGAATGTGGAGGCTCACACGATGAAATAATGTTTAGAAGAATCAAATCATCAGTTTTGATCAACAAGCCATGTGCATTTAGATGTGATGTGAACAAGAAACTAATTGTTCAGGACCTGAACTTATTGTTTTGAGAAGGTCTTATTCGAGAATTGAGCAAAAGAGATTGAGAATAACTGTAAAATGCGGATAAATCTCATAAAACTCATCAACTTACAGTGTAAGGCTCATTGACTTCCATTGACAATTGCGCCCGTTCCTGTTCACTGTCCTCAAAATGGCAACCCGTGTGAGCATCGAGTCTGAGGAGGAGGGGAGGGAGAAACAACCCTCTCCAATATTTTGAATTTGGACTGCAGTACCCATTTCAACCACTAGCTGTTAATACTGCATACCGCCCCTTTAATATAATCAAATTGGGTGAATGTAGATCATTTCAAGACGTATTTCACACATTAATATGTGTGTTAACCTGAAACAACTCTTCTCCTAGATGCCGGAGAAATCTGGAAGTGTTTGTTTGTAAACAGCATTTTTATGTACAATAAATTGCTTGTTAAATTAACTTAAAATAACTCCACCATATTTCAAAGATATCTTAATGGGGTTTGAGTTTAGATTTAATCACGCAGTGAATCCTGCATCTGTACCCGCTGTATTTACTGATGTATTTAGCTGTCTCTCTGCCGCTGTGTTCATCCAACTTTAAGAGGAAATGCATCCACATGATGTATAACCTGCCAAGGGCGAGCACATCCCTGCCAATTTATCTTTAACCAAACACCTCGCCTGACGCGGAGAGTTTGACACCGCTACCGGCTCTATTGACCATGGATCGTGTTGACGGAAAAAAGAGAAAATGAAAACAAGATTGATGCTCAAAATGGCTTTTTGAAGTGACTGGTGACAATTGCGTGTTTTCCTTTTGTTCTGCCGTCGCCGTCTGCTTCAAAGGGAGTAAACATCATCAGCACTGCCCCTGATGGAATAGGGGAAAAAAGCTATTGAATTAAAGAGTGCGGCGGGCTGTGTTTTAAGGAGCAGGGGAATGATCCTGCTTAGTCTCCATTAGACGACTGTCATCAGAGAGAGGGAAAGGGGCTGAAAGAAACAGCAGAACAGAGTAAAAAGTAGTCATTACACCAAGTCTATTAGGAGGTAATGATGACTTCACTCACCACCATCGTTTCTCTTTACATGCGCTGGAATTGATGATGTTCCTCGCTAGGTGGAGAGACATCACCATGTTTTTACCCAACGCCTTTCTGACTTTCTTATCGTCCATCAGAGTGGCGTGATGAATTCGGTCCAATAAAGGGTTATGGGGACACTGTTTTTTATACTTGGCCTGACAGCGGCAGGTCATCAAAGGAAAGGAAGGGTTGTTTTTATAGGTGCACTAGTGCTTGGCAGCCTATAAGGCTCATTTATGGGAAAGGAGTCCCTGTGGTTCAGATGAATTGGCCAGACATAGTCATGTTTTCATTGCAATTTGAAGGCATCATTTGTGATCCGATGAAATTTAGATTTCGGCCTTCATAATCAGTGATGTCCGGGCTAGGAAAATTGACATCTTCATATTATTAAAAACTTGTTAAAGATTTGTAAGCATATTGCATAGTTGTGCTTGGAGTTAATTGTTTTATGTGCAATATATATATATATATATATATATATATATACACACTGCAAGTCAAAAGTTTCATCTGCTCACCAAGGCTGCATTTATTTATTTAAAAATACAGTAAAAACAGTAATATTGTGAAATATTATTACAATTTAAAATAACTGTTTTCTGCAGCAGATCATCACTACCGTTCAAAAGTTTGGGGTCAGTAAGAACTTTTATTTTTTTGAAAAGAAATGAAGGAAATGAATACTTTTATTCAGCAAGGATGCATTAAATCGGTCAAAAGTGACAGTAAAGACATTTATAATGTTACAAAAGATTATATTTCAAATAAATGCTGTTCTTTTGAACTTTCCATTCATCAAAGAATCCTGATAAAGAAATATTGTACACAAATATTTTGTACAATTCTACACAATAAATGTTTCTTGAGCAGCAAATCATCATATTAGAATGATTTCTGAAGGATCATGTGACACTGAAGACTGGAGTAATGATGCTGAAAATTCAGCTTTGATCACAGGAATAAATTACTATATAATATATATTTAAACAGAAAACAGTTATTTTAAATTGTAAAAATATTTCACAATATTACTGTTTTTACTGTATTTTTAATTAAATAAATGCAGCTTTGGTGAGCAGATGAAACTTCTTTTAAAAACATTAAAAATCTCACCGATTCCAAACTTTTGACTGGTAGTGTATATGCAAGTGGAAAAACATGCAGTCTGTTCAATGGACAATAGATCACGTGTAATTTTTACTGATTTTAATTCACATTCAATTCAGTTTACATTTATTTGTATAGCACTTTTCACAATACATATCGTTTCAAAGCAGCTTTACGTATACCTCTGTTATCAGCGGTGACTGTGTCCAAATTATGTAAATTTAGAAATGTACATATACAAATCATGCAGTTAGCTAACAATGGATTAATTTAAACAATGTATTCATTAAGGCAGAAACAATGAGCTCATTAAAGTATGAATACATGATAACAACAATTAGGATACAGCAAAATTTGGAATGGTGCATGTTGATCCAGAGTTTGCGTTCATCTAAATCCTCACAAAGGTTGGGGTCATCTCTTCACAAGTGTTGAAGCATCTGAAGTCTTCATAAGAGGCTGGATCCAGACTGGAGCTGACATACTCTCTAGTCACATCGGGATGGGCATCCTGAGATAAAATAGAAAAGCAAATGGAGAATAATTAGCAGAGCTGCTGTTCATAACATTAAGCAAAGATAGTCATGTGCATTTGATCTGATATAACTGTACCAGGATACAAGATGCATTATATGAATGCTTGGCAAAAGAAATGTGTCCTTAATCCAGATTTAAACTGAGAGTTAGTCTGAGCCCTGAACATTATCAGGAGGGCTATTCCAGAGTTTAGGAGCCAAATGTGAAAACGCTCTCCCTCCTTTAGTGGACTTAGATATCCTAGGTACAACCAGAAGTCCGAAGTTTTGTGATCTTAACGATTGTAGGGCGATAGAAGATTGGTTAAATACACAGGAGCTAATTGTAACCAGTGTAGAGATGGTGTTATATGATCATATTTTCTTGACCTGGTAAGAACTCTATAGCAGCTGCATTTTGGACTAACTGTAGCTTGTTTATTGAGGATGAAGGACAACCAGCTAGTAAAGCATTACTGTAATCTAGTCTAGAGATCATGAATGCATGAACCAGGGGCAGAGCCAGACACTGTAAACATTCGGGGCTTAGCCCAAATCTATTTTGTCCAATGACAATTTAATTTTCCGTTAACAGCTTTACTGTCATGAAAGGAACTTTGTAGTATGCTGGAGTAAAGTTCATAAAATGTACATTGTTTCCCACAGGAATTTGCAGAACTTTGTTGGGTGTTCCTCCTCTAGGGGGGTCCAGGGGGAAAAAAACAGGGGGGCTCCCCTGAATTTTTTTTTTTTTATTTTTTTTTTTGTACATTTTAATGTTAAATGCGTCAATCTGGTGCACTTTGAGAGCTCAAAATTGAGAGCCTAAGCCCATGGACAGTGTGCAAATTAAACAAAGAAACAGCATTGACTTGTACCTGAACATTAAAGAGGGCTCAAACATCTTTTTAGTTGTGATATAGAGTCTCAGTCTACATTACATTGACACTGGTGTTTTAGGATGCCAAACAATTATTAGGCCTACAATAATATTGTAATATGATTTAGGCCTTTATAATTATTCATATGACAGTAATATCCATATATTGTAACAAATGCACTGTAAAATAAATGAAAATTTTATAAGTAGTTACTTTACAGTACAATATAGGGAAATTACAATACTTTTGTACTAATTTCTTCACTTGCAAGAGAAAAACCCTTGAGCTTTTATTTTGATCACCAGCTGATCACGTGAGCAAATGTGCACACTTCTATTTAAAACACGCAGCACAAACAGTATATATACTTAATCGCTGTCTTTTGCTGTTTTATAAAGACACAGAGCTATATCACGGTTTCGATTTTAGTTCGTTGGCAAAATACAATGTTAGAGACCATTTAGGTTATGCATGTTTAAAATTTTCAGTTCATTATGAAACAATAATGGCGGCATAGGGTAATTAATGGGAAACACTGAATGAATGTTTAGCTGACAAATGTGCTAAAGTTGTCATATCAGTTGTTATATCATAACAAAAACCCTTCAACCGGAACGAACAAGAGTCTTGAGGCCTGCCGCTGCTCTGAGTGAGTGACAGGAGGCGTGTCTGTGTACAACTGAGGTGTGCGTGAACGCGCTGTCGGAGAGAAGAGAGATGAAGCGCTGCAGGTATCGGTGTATACTGCAGAAAAGCGATATTGAACTGTTTAACATATTTTAATAGAGAGATTAGAAAAATTATATTTTGACAGCACTGTTAAGAAACCTCAAACCTGAAAGATTCGGGGCTTTTGGAAAAACATTCAGGGCTCCTGCCCTCTTAGCCCACCCCTAGCTCCGCCCCTGGCATGAACTAACTTTTCTGCATCAGAAACAGATAACATGTTCCGTAGCTTCGCGATGTTTCTGAGGTGGAAGAAGGCTGTTTTTAAATATGATTTTCGAAGGACAAGTTGCTGTCTAATATAACACCCAGGTCTTTAACTGTAGAGGATGAAGTAACAGTACATCCTTCTAAATGCAAATAGTACATTACTATTACAAGTGAGGCTCCCGCGCCTCCTTCCTCGTACCACCGGAGGGAGCCATCACCTGAAAATTGACTGTTTCCCATTCGGACTTCATTACCCATAGGCCCTCATTCCTGGGACTGATTGCACACACACCTGCACCACATTACACACACACTTCATAAGCAGCTCACACACACGGTGCGAAGTCTTAATTTGCTCTGGTGATCATTTCTGAGCGTTTTCATTGTGGATTGTTATGCCTGTGTTTGATTTGGACTATTTCTTGTATCTAATTCTCTGCCGCCTGCCCTGATATCTGCCTGCCTTGGGACTCAGTTTGTTTGCCGCCTGCCCTGATCATTGCCTGTCCCTGTTTCTGCTATTGCCTCGTCCTTGCCATTGTTGTTGCTGTGAATTTAACTTTAATAAAACTGTAGATGGATCCTCACTCCATTGACCCTTCATTACAGTTACGAGATTCTGTGTACAGGTTTTTGGTCCAATACCTCAGTCTCAATCTGAATTTAATATCTTTACACACTCTTTCAACTTGGATAATTTAGAGATTTTATCTGGTCGTGATGAAATCTATAAGTGAGTATCATTAGGATAGCAGTGAAAACTAATTCCATGTTTTCATATAATATTACCAAGTGGCAGCATATATTGAAAATAGCAGAGGGCCTAACACAGATCCTTGCGGCACTCCGTAATTTACTGATTTTATCTTAGATTTTTCCCTGTTTAAATAAACAAAATTCACTGAACAGGTCGACCCTTCACAGCTTTACCTTCATTTGTGTGCAATTAAATGTCGTCTCCCTCTGTAAGGTCTGATACAACACAATATAGCCAACAGAATTGGTGCAATTTAGAGACAAAATATGTATGCACCGTTCAGCACTTTCAGTGACTATTTGTAATATGAGAAAACAAATGTTATGATGCTTTTCAGTTTACACTACATGGCCAAAAGTATGTGGACATCCCTTTCTAATTAACAGACTGTGCTAAATCAGCTACACACTTTACTAGCAGGTGCATAAAATCAAACATACTGCTATGAAATCAACAAACTGTATTTCTTTCTTTTGTAGAATGGCAAACATAATTTTGTAGAACCTTTTCTGCTTCAGTGTGATAATGCCTCCTGTGCAAAAGGGAAGTCCATTAAGAAATGGTTTACTGAGAGTCTGGTGTCGACAAAGCCCACTAAACACCTTTGAGATGAACTGGAACGCTGACTGTGAGTCATTGTGCCTAAATGGGAGTAAATCTCTGCCACATCTTGAACAACATTCCAACATCAAGTGGAAAGCCTTCCCAGAAGAGTAGAAGCTGTTATAGCTGAAAGGCATGACCACGACCATTAATGCCCATGGTTTAAAGCACATACAAGCACATTTGAATATAATAGAAAAAAGCAATTTTATTTATAATTGATGAGCATGTCAGACAATTACTCAAAGATGATTGAAGACGTCTTACAAGGATTAAATTGAACAATCGCTACAATTCATCACGCCATGTTGAATAATAGTTAACATAACAAATGAGCATGAAATGGGAAATTCATTGGGAGGGGACTGAAGCCACCCTCCCTCCTGTGTTCAGAGTCTCGTCAAGCATTCTGCATACCTTGATCTATTAATTAGTTAAAATCATATCCATCTTCTTGGAAGAGGGTTTGAAATTAAGATTTAGGAGGACATTAGATTAATTGTAGAGAGCAGGTGGGAAAGCAGCACCCTGGGAGAGAGACAGTGGGAGAGCGAGAATAGGAAAAAAAATTGAGAGAGAGAGAGACAGACAGACAGACAGAGATGGGGTGATATTTGTCAGCTCTTAAACTGAAATGAGGGAGGTTTCAGCCTGGCGGATGGCTGAAGATCCCCAGCCCTTCTGCGTGCCACTCCCTGAAGAACTGTAGCCGGGACGTGATCCAGTCCAGGCCATCTGTTCCCGCTGCACTGTGCCAAAGAGCCAACACAACCTAACCCACTTCATCTCACTGGATGGGAAACATACAAGCGTGTGCGAATGAGTATATTTGCATAGCTGCTTCTATATTTGCTTGAATGTGTGCATGTTGTGTAAGGAGACCTGCCCGTCTTTCTGACTGCTGTTATTTTATCACAGTGTTTTGTGAATAAATATGCATTTTTGCATGTGTGTGTGTAAGTGTGAGGGTGTTTGGGCAGGGAGCGGATGTCTGCTAACCAGAACAGTCAGGCTAGAGAGATACCTTCTGGCTGTCTTTCCATGTCGCCAGGCACATCAAAAACAACAACACCAATGAAAAGCAAATAAGCAGAGTGAGTGGGAAAGGAAAGGAAAGGAAAGGAAAGGAAAGGAAAGGAAAGGGAAATGGAAATGGGAAAAGGGAAAAGGGAAAAGGGAAAAGGGAAAAAGGGAAAATGGAAATGGGAAAAAGGGAAAATGGAAATGGGAAAATGGAGAAAGGAAAGGAAAGGAAAGGAAAGGAAAGGAAAGGAAAGGAAAGGAAAGGAAAGGAAAGGAAAGGAAAGGAAAGGAAAGGAAAGGAAAGGAAAGGAAAGGAAAGGAAAGGAAAGGAAAGGAAAGGAAAGGAAAGGAAAGGAAAGGAAAGGAGAAAGGAAAGGAAAGGAAAAGGGGAGAAAGGAAAGGAGAAAGGAAAGGAGAAAGGAAAGGAGAAAGGAAAGGAAAGGAAAAGGGGAGAAAGGAAAGGAGAAAGGAAAGGAGAAAGGAAAGGAAAGGAAAAGGGGAGAAAGGAAAGGAAAAAGGGAAAATGGAAATGGGAAAAAGGGAAAATGGAAATGGGAAAATGGAGAAAGGAAAGGAAAGGAAAGGAAAGGAAAGGAAAGGAAAGGAAAGGAAAGGAAAGGAAAGGAAAGGAAAGGAAAGGAAAGGAAAGGAAAGGAAAGGAAAGGAAAGGAAAGGAAAGGAAAGGAAAAGGGGAGAAAGGAAAGGAGAAAGGAAAGGAAAGGAAAAGGGGAGAAAGGAAAGGAGAAAGGAAAGGAGAAAGGAAAGGAAAGGAAAAGGGGAGAAAGGAAAAGAGGAGAAAAGAAAAGGGGGAAAGGAAAGGAAAGGAAAGGAAAGGAAAGGAAAGGAAAGGAAAGGAAAGGAAAGGAAAGGAAAGGAAAGGAAAGGAAAGGAAAGGAAAGGAAAGGAAAGGAAAGGAAAGGAAAGGAAAGGAAAGGAAAGGAAAAGGGGAGAAAGGAAAGGAGAAAGGAAAGGAAAGGAAAAGGGGAGAAAGGAAAGGAGAAAGGAAAGGAGAAAGGAAAGGAAAGGAAAAGGGGAGAAAGGAAAGGAAAAAGGGGAGAAAGGAAAAGAGGAGAAAAGAAAAGGAAAGGAAAGGAAAGGAAAGGAAAGGAAAGGAAAGGAAAGGAAAGGAAAGGAAAGGAAAGGAAAGGGACATGATGAACAGTACAGGAAATGGGGACAGGATAGGACAGGATAGAGACAAAGGAAAGAAAAACAAATGAAAGGACATGGGCAGGGCAGGACAGGGAAAGGAAAGAAAAAGAAATGAATGAGACTACATGAAACAGGAAGATGGCAAAAAAGAAATGGAGAGAAATGTGCTGGACAGAATAGGAAAAATATGAAACTGTACAGAAAAGATAAAAGGAAAATAATAGAAAAGAAACTAGACAGGACAAGGACAGGAGATGTACAGAACAAGGAATTGGCGGAACAGGAGAGTCAACAAGAAAACCTCGAACCCGGTGCTTGAGGACAGCATGTGGGATATGATGTATATATAGTGAGACCACCAACATGAACAGAGAAGAGGAAAGATTGATGGCAAGTACAGAAACATGAAAACATAGACTCAGAGAAGGGAATGGATAAGTGACCGATGTGTTGTGAGAACAAAGGAAGAGATCAGAGGAAGAAGTGGAGTGTAGAGGAGGAATGATGGAGGGGGAAAGCAATCACACTTTCCCGGAGTGAGAGGGACCATGATTCAGCATGTCTGCAGATGGCAGTTCCTGACAGTAAGAAGTCCTCCAATCGTATCTCTCTCAATCTCGGATTGATTTCTACTCTTTGATGCTCACAGGCCCGTGGCCTAGTCAGATCCTAATTAAGATTCACCAGCAGGGAACGGGAGAAAACGAGAAGAAATACAGACGGGGTGGAGTAGAGAACAACCGTGGGAGGTAATCACACCAGATCTCTACAGCGCGAAGCACGTCCCATACGACTGAACAAAGACGACAAGAAACAAAGATCAATACACGGGCAAACGCTGCTGTATGTGACCCGGATGAGGTCCTCATTTTAGGAAAATCGCCTGTCTTTTTCGATAGAGCACTGTGATTTTCATCTCTGCGTCCAGAGGGAAGTGGCACTGCAGATTTCTCTCAAAGCCATCAGACGCAGATGAAAGAGCAAGGAGGAGAACAGAATCGGACTCTGAGAGCGACAAGCAGAAGGGTGAGGGGAGATGAATCGTGGCATGGAAATCGCTCCTGCAATTTGGCTGGTCAGAAAGGAAATGATAAACAGAAGGGCACACATTCTCACACGGCGCCTCTCTCGCTGGCGGTGGATATATTCATTCTGCTTTAACAGAATTGATGTGTTAGGGAAAAGGTGTTGTCTGTGTTTAAAAAAAAGAAACCCTCTGGGCAGACCTTTCTACAGAAATATACACACTAGCATACTACCATGCTACTCATATTGTTGCTGCAGTAAATAGCATGTATACTTAGTATGTGTTTTTTTTTCGTATGCACACAACGACATAATACATTTATCAAAATGTGCATTATTATATAAGATTAGCACGTGAAATACTGTGTCCAACAATGCAACACACTGACCTTCTTTTCCAATGTTGAATGTAATGTAAGTGCTGAACCTCATTATTTGATTGGGCAACTGAATTTAGAAATCTTATTTTGTACTGCTAAATATATTTTTATTTTCCAGATTAAAACTGGACACTAAATTGAACATGCAACATAAATAAATCTTGTTATCAATGTGGCATACTAAGGGCCCTATTTTAACGATCTAAGCACATGGTCTGAAGCACATGGCGCAGGTGTACTTAGGGCATGTCTGAATCCACTTTTGCTAGTTTAACGATGGATAAAATGGCCTAAAAGGGTTGTACCTAGTCTCTTAATGAGTCATGGGTGTGTTTTGGCTGTAACGTGCAATAAACCAATCAGAGTGTCATCTCCCATTCCCTTTAAAAGCCAGTTGCACTTGCACCATGGCAGAATATAGACACCCTCAACCTGACGAGTCAGTTTAAATACATGTGTTTTGCCACGATTGGTCAAATAATTAGCCAATTTCATTCATCTTTACTGTAAATAGGTAATTCTGATAAATGCAGTGACTATTCATCATGACATGTAGGCATTTTTATCTTTATGTACACAATAATAATACATTGTAATCATTTTATTTTTAATAATTGGTATGTTTGTGTGCTGCTGCGCGTCCCTGTGTGTGTAACAAGCAGATTAAACGCGTGTTGTGCACCCGGCTGTAGGCTCATATTACTAACATGTCCTTTAACTTAATAGACTAACGTTTTAGTCCCTTGGGGTCAGATTGACCCCAAACTTTTACAAAGCGATTGCATAAGGAAATATGTGATTGCATAAGGAAATGCTGTGTTTTTGTGGATATTTTGTAGTTTTTTTTTTTTTTTTACCTATTTACTGCACAATTACCTAACCATGCCATAAATTGGCTTATGAAAAATTGATTTTTAATGAAAAAATCACTTTAATGATGAACTTAATTCAATCTAAATTGTATTTGTAAATTGCTCTATGTGTTAGGGATAGAATACTACCATCTACAGGTTTGTGGAAAAACTTTAGGAATTATAGTTCAAGAAAGAAAGTGCAATGACCACATATATCCAAAAGAGGTCAATAGGGACTCATTTCATTTTCACTTCATTTTTCTTGATGCTTCAACTTCTCACAACTTTGATATATTTTGTGAACATGCTTGTTCCATGTTGCCTTTGTGCTCTAGTATTAGTCCTTCATTTATGTATGGAATTTTTTCAGATTTATGCCAGTTTTGATGATTTTATTTGATTTTAATTTCTTTAAAAAAGTTCTCTGTTGCAGTCACACACGTGTTTGTGTATGTATGAGATACAAAGTTCGTTCCACTTTGTGTTTATGGTCTAGGACCAGACCTTTATTTAAATGTAGAACTTTTCTGATTTATACTGGATTTATTTATTTATTTATTTATTTTTGACAAATGAAATGAAAAAAAAAAAAAATCATTTTTTAATTTTCCCATTCATTTTCAATGTGGGGTCAATCTAACCCCGAGGACCTTTAACGGTGATTTTTTTTTTTTTTTACACACCTTTAGAAGAACCAAATCAAGCCCAGATTTTTTGTGCATGTTTAGATAGATTATTTAGGAAAAGTCACAGAGTCTCATGCCCCTGAGATGAAGGGAACACTTTTTAAAAACGAAGGAAACTGTCAGCAGGGTCAGATTGACCCCAGGGACCCATTAAGGGTTAAATAACAAAAAAAGACTGCGCCATTGACTTTGGAGCAGGTTTCAGTTGGTCAATGGTGCAGTCGTATTCAGTTGCCTCAAAATAGCAACACGCCAACAATGCACCTGAACACACCTCGTT
This sequence comes from Hypophthalmichthys nobilis, assembly GCA_037950665.1. Taxonomy (NCBI): domain Eukaryota; kingdom Metazoa; phylum Chordata; class Actinopteri; order Cypriniformes; family Xenocyprididae; genus Hypophthalmichthys; species Hypophthalmichthys nobilis. The sequence continues at coordinate 1,605,758 of CM075484.1, forward strand.
TTCAGACCAGCACACCCATGAGCGAACAGATGGGCGCGAGTGCATTTGCTATTTTTAAACAACGTGGACGCTGAACCTGAAAATGATAACTGAGTTGGGCTGAAAATAGCAAAAAACACTTGCGTTGCGCATGGCGTCACATTGTTGACAGGTCTATGATAGAGCCCTACAAGTTGATTATAAAATAAATCCTACTTTTTTTTTTTTTACAAATACTGGGCAGTGTAAAGTATGTACTGCACAGTATGTTAGTATCTTATTCTTAACATAAAGCCCAATGTCGCCTTCTTAAGCTGTAAAGGTTTTCTATACATGTCGCATGGCATTTGAGAGATTTGCCCCGTCTATCTAAGTCCTTATATAATTATTAGAATCACGTAAATACGGGTGAAATATGAATCATGAGCAGAATGCAGAAGCAGTGTCTGTGTGTGAACATCAGGAGCATTGTTGAGGAAGCTTTGAAACATAGTTTAATATTCTACAAGCTGCTCGTAATATAAAGTAGCTCAACCACAGTCAGGCTGCTGTTTAGAAAAAGCGGGTGGGGGCTTAGACGGACTGTATCTTAAAATATATCTCATGGTTTCCTCAAAAATATTAAGCAGTACAAGTGTTTTCAACATTGATAATAATCAGTCTCTTGAGCAATAAATCAGCATATTAGAATGATTTCTAAAAAATCATGTGAAGAATGGAGTAATGATGCTCAAAATATTTTTACTGTATTTCTGATCAAATGAATGCATCCTTGCTGAGCAGAAGAGACTTATATCAAAAGCGTAAAATATTTTACAGACCCCAAACATCTAAACAGCAGCATATGAGCAGCAAATTATGATCTAAACAGCATCACATTGTTTTGCAGGTTGTATTAATGAACATCACTTTGTAGGGGACAGCGGTCGTGGGGTGCCATTCCACTTCACTGCTTTCAGCCTGCCTGGGGAAAGCTCATCATCACCATCCCTGCAGGACACATACACACGTTAATTATTATGTAAACCAACCCAGCTCACACACACTCACACACACACACAGTCATATATTTGTTTCATGGCGGCGGCGTCCCCTACACATCTGTTGTGTTCAGAGGTGAAGTGTGTCATTCTGTTCCACTACTGTCATTACACAGAATCACAAAAATAATGATTGAATGTGTTTAGAATACTAACATACTACTTACTGAATAATGTGCAGTATATACTGCATAACGGCTACTATTATTAAATATAGAAAGGGGATTTTATACTGCACAGTATAAATTGTGCACTGATTGTATATATGTCTATATGTGTGTGTGTGAGTGTGTGTGTGTGTGTGTGTATATATATATATATATATATATATATATACACACACACACACACTACCAGTCAAAAGTTTGGAATCGGTAAGATTTTTAATGTTTTTAAAAGAAGTTTTGTCTGCTCACCAAGGCTGCATTTATTTAATTAAAAATACAGTAAAAACAGTAATATTGTGAAATATTATTACAATTTAAAATAACTGTTTTCTGTTTGAATATATTTTATAAAGTAATTTATTTCTGTGATCAAAGCTGAATTTTCAGCATCATTACTCCAGTCTTCAGTGTCACATGATCCTTCAGAAATCATTCTAATATGATGATCTGCTGCTCAAGAAACATTTATGATTATTATCAATGTTGAAAACAGTTGTGTACTTTTTTTTTTTCAGGATTCCTTGATGAATAGAAAGTTCAAAAGAACAGCATTTATCTGAAATACGAAGCTTTTGTAGCATTTTACACTACCGTTCAAAAGTTTGGGGTCAGTAAGAATTTTTATTTTTATTTTTTTGAAAAGAAATGAAGGAAATTAATACTTTTATTCAGCAAGGATGCATTAAATCGATCAAAAGTGACAGTAAAGACATTTATAATGTTACAAAAGATTATATTTCAAATAAACGCTGTTCTTTTGAACTTTCTATTCATCAAAGAATCCTGATAAAGAAATATTGTACACAAATATTTTGTACAATTGTACACAATAAATGTTTCTTGAGCAGCAGATCATCATATTAGAATGATTTCTGAAGGATCATGTGACACTGAAGACTGGAGTAATGATGATGAAAATTCAACTTTGATCACAGGAATAAATTACTTTATAAAATATATTCAAACAGGAAACAGTTATTTTAAATTGTAATAATATTTCACAATATTACTGTTTTTACTGTATTTTTAATTAAATAAATGCAGCCTTGGTGAGCAGACGAAACTTCTTTAAAAACATTAAAAATCTTACCGTGTCCAATCTTTTGACTGGTAGTGTATGTTGTGTAGTTTTAAAAACAAGTGAAATAGTAGGTAGGCTTTGGTAAACATTTAATCTCTTGGCAATTATTAAAAATACAAATGCAAAAATCGCTGCAGTAATGGATGATCAAATCGAGTGGATTGCATTGTGGGATACACTATTCAATATATTTTGCATTTTTTGCAAATTCATACTTTTTTTTTTTAAGATTTATTTTTTGGGCATTTTTGCCACTTATTATGATAGGACAGGAAGCGGATTGTGACATAGAGGGGGGGACGGGATCAGGAAAGATCAGCAAGCCGGGACTCGAACTCGGGTCGCCCGAAGCACAACGGCGCTATATGTCGGCGCTGCTCACGAGGCTATCGGCACCAACTTGCAAATCAATTCTTAAAAAAAATGTGCATAGTTTGCACAGTTTACATCCTGCAATTAGTTAGAACACTGTTTCCAAACAGGTTTCCCAGTTCCTCTCTTTTGCTTTTGGTCGTAAAACAGAAACTAACATTGCTGGTTGAGCCTATGTCTGAACGCTCGAACAAACACAAACCAACTCACTTTCTTGTCATTTTACTCAAGCAGATCTATGACCCCCTTGTATTTATAGAAACGTACATCAAGGCCTGCATTCATTTCACACTCCATTGGTAGAAATATGCTCAGTAACCTGAGACTAATACACACGGAGGTCATCAGGGGGAAAAAATTGCATTGTAGTCCCAGAATTCAATTAATTTGTCCTGCTGTGTTCTCTCCTGCATCGTGGTGTGCAACGTTCTGACACCTAGAGGAATTTAAACCACAAGATTAATGTGTAAAAGTCTCTCCAGCAGCTCTGAGGCGCATACCTAACCCTCTAAAGGCAAAGAGGTTTGTGTATGCAGGTGTGTGCATGTGTGTGTGTGTATATATATATATATATATATATATATATATATATATATATATATATATATGTACACACACACCTTTGCACGTGTCGGCGTGAGTTTTAATTAGCTCTCTGTAATAATTCATTTCACAGGTTGTGCACACAACTCCTCTCTTGCCCCACTGGAATATTCTTCCTCCTCTTAGTACCTCCCAAAGACACAGCCCGAATTTTAAACACTTTCATCTCTTTGTCAGTGCAGTCAACTCTCATCTTCTAACGGATGAAATCCCGACACTCAAAAGCATCTCCTCGGGGCATCTTCTCACTTCTGCAGCATGATGTGGCACAAAACAAATCAAGCTGTGTGGCAAATCAAATAGCAATCAGCCACAGTACGACTTCCGCTGAGTTTCACAAAGTCCTAGCCGTTTTAAAGGACACCCCACCAGGTTTAAACAAGTAACTTAATGATGACATCATTGCATTGTTATTAATCTTCTTTTTGTGATTAACTTTTTGTTTTTCAGACATTCAAGTCAAAATAACTAGCCCTATCCATGATAATACTGAAATACGATACACACATATGTGTGCAGAAGTAATATGATTGCTTGATTTATAAATGTTGTTGTTTTTTTGTTTTTTGTTTTTTTCATAACAAATAACAAAAACATGAAGAGTTTACAACATTGTATTACAATTGTGTACTCATTGTAATGTTATTATTTCAGGGGGTCAGGTTTTCACAACTTGGACCATTTTTACATGTTGATACATGTTTGCATTAAATATTAATTGTAAAATAATAATAATATTTGAATATTTGGCTCAAAATGCCGTTTTAGTAAAAAAAAATAATAATAATAATAAATATGATTGAAATTTTTAGACAGTAAACTTTTTTTTTTTTTTGTCAAGTAAAAATATGTGACTAACAAATAATAATAATAATAACAGAATGCATGTTAAAATGAATAATATCCTCGCAGAAAATTACCAGTACCTTCTGTTAAATTTTACAGATATTTCCTCTAACCCTAAAACACTACACAGTGCAAATCATAATTCAAAATATGGATAAAACACGTGAAAAACACTAAAGTAAATTCAGTCATTTTGACCCAAGGGCTGCATTTTAAAAACTTTTTAGAGTGTATAAAAAAAATGAATTCTGCTGGAATGGATTATGTAAGTGGAGTGGAGTGGATTGACACCAGTTTCCCCTCCTCGCTCAAAGTGTTTTGTAAATTGCTTTAGCTTCACTCCAGGTTTTTGATTTCACCGGTTTAGTGGTGAGAAGAAAAAAAAAAAAAACACCAACACCTGATTGTTTTGCTGCAGTCAGTCTAGCAGGCCAAACACAAGATTCAAAACTGAATTATGATTCAGTTACAAAATATTAGGTTTACAGGGAAAGTTCCCAGACAGGGCTTTTCAGATCACTTCCCAGAAGCTATTGATCTGAGGGCAGGTCCATGCCATTTGTAAAAATGTACCCGAGGAGCATTGAGGAGCAGCCTGGAGACCACAGACTTTTCATCTGAGAAAGTTGTAGTGGTGTACAATGCAATCTGTGAATTTATAATGCATTATTTTGATGGTTTCTAGAGGCTGCAGCAAAAGTGTCACAAACAACCTCGTAATAAATATCAGATTGCACATATTCCAGGTCCTTAAAGGGATAGTACACAGACAAATGAAACTTCTGTCATCATTTATTCACTCCAAACCTTTACGGCTTTCTTTCTTCTTTAGACACATACATACAATTTTGTATTGTTTTTGACCACACAATCAAAGTCAATGGGATTTTTTGGACCCCATTAACTTTCATTTGAAACATTCTTCAAAATATCTCCTTTAGTGTCCTACAGGTTTGGAACATCATTAAGGTGAGTAAATGATGACACAATTTTCATATGCGTCCCTTTAAGAACAGTTTATAAGAACATTCCAATATTTTATCACATAATTTGGTGAAAATTATTATTTTTTTAATAGTAGGAAGTCTGAAGGTGTTTTTTTCAAAACGTATCAGCACATAAGTCCATTAGATGCCCCACCTGCTTGCATCCATCTGATTTAATGCTCTCTTTTATATATAGTATTTGTCTTCTACATTTTCTTCTTTTCACAACAGATCAGCAGTTTAGTGGTTATTTCACAGTGAGTTTCTCTGCTTTTCCACATTGTCATTGCATCGTAACCTCATCATGTATTATATCAAACATTCAATTAAAGTGCTGCACAGACGATAAGGACGCTGCCGCCCAACACATGCGAACAAGCATGGGGAAAAAAAAATAGGCCGGCCTCAGCGACAGAGAGTAATCGACCGAAAGCAAGAATGCCAATAATTCCTCAGGAAAGGGAAATTAGGCAAGTTTTCCACTTTTATTCGATAAATATTGAATCGAGGCAGAAATAAGGTGCTTGTGAAACTGTCAGTGACACAGACAGAAACAAAGAATCATGTTGATTGCCAATACTAGAAAGTCATACTGGAAAGAAGGTCCTACATTTTCTGGATACTTTGTATGTCAGTTTATGGCATTTTCAATGATTATACTCTAGGGAAGATAGATTTAGAAAAGCATGTCCTCCGGCCATATTGATTGCCTTTACAAGCATTACATCCCACTTCCTCTGGCATTTAATGAAAAATAAATGGCAGTTACATTCAGGTTATGTCCATAACACGCTGATCATGTGGTAAACATTTTCATAATTTAGTGTGACTAGATTTAAAGAGAAGTGTGTCATTTATGTACCACTAGCATTACCAAACTAAGGCTACATATACATTATCCAGATTAATTCTTTTTCTCTATGTTTTTGCCTTCTGTTCACACTGAAACAATGTTTTTTGTCCTTTTTTAAAAATACTCTCCCAAATGGATACATTTAAAAATGCTGTTTGCTCAATGTAGTGTGGACTGTGAAGTATTTGAAAACAATGACACTTTTTGTCATGTGACACATATTGTAACGATAGACAACTTATTCCAGTATGTGCCTGCTAAGAGCTAAACGCACAAATGTTACTTTTTGCAACCTTGATATTACATTCCTGCAAAGATAACGGACAATTTACTTGCAATTAGTGCTGTAAAAAGTACAAACTTCAGTACCAAGTCTGTACTGAAATTTAAAAAATGTGACCAGCATTTCTCCCTACCATTTTGAGAGCTGTTGAGTGGATTCATAAACACCTCTGATTGGCTATTGTGTTCATTCGCTCAACAGATATGTCTGTGATTGGCTACAATGATCAATGCTTCAAAAGCATGTTGTAAATAGACATCTTTGACTGGTATTGTCACATTTTTTAAATTTCAGTAGTGACTTGGTACTGAAGTCAGTACTTTTGACAGCACTACTTGCTGTCCTGTGGCAAAACAGTGCACTTTAGACCATATATGGAATCTCGACTGAGTGCAACCTGGACACAACAGTAGTGGTGAGATGTTTTGCTAATAAAATTATTGTGCCAGAAGAATAGCATGAGGACTTTATTGCGCTTGGTCTCTTGGCATCATCTCAGTGAGCTATTATTACATTTTATGCATGCTCAGTAAGATGATTTTCAGTGTGGATGAGAAAGAAAGGGATAGATGGAGAGTGCTTTGTAATGAGAATGTCGTTTTTTCAAATGTAACCAGATTAATGTAGATGTAGCCAGAGTTTGCAAAAGTAAACTCAGGTTTCCTGACCACTCCCCTCGTCTGCCATTGGTCACTCAAATGGATAGTTCCGCCCCCAAATGCATGCAATTTGTTGAGTGCAGTTTGAGCTGGTTTCATATTGCTAATGAGTCATGGTGTTTAAACTTTTCAAAGGAATTAACTTGTTTGTGTTGTATTAAACTGGGATTAAAAGTATTTAACATCTAAAAAATGACACACTTATCATTTAAATATAAAATGGTTATTGCAACACAGTACAAACTACATGAACCGTATCTTACAATTACACAATAATGGCAGCGCCTATAAATACTTTAATTATAGCCTTATAGAACAATAGCATGTTAAGTGATTAAATGGCTCAGCAGCTGTCATTTGAGTCTGTTAAGATGGGTCTCATTAACTTTAATTCTGCTTTAGAGCGTGTCTCGAGCTTAAAACCGGAGGAAATCTCGGACTGGTCAGTTCTACGCTGCACAAAAGCTCCATTTGATCGCAAAATCCATTTCAAACCATCCCTGTCGCAAGCCGCCTCTCTATACGGATCCTTCCAAAAGGAGTCATTAAGATTAATGAAGCTCAGCGATTAATTTAAATAATGGGTGTACGGGAAGAGAATAAGCCTGAGGACAATACCTTGGCAAAGCTGTGAACTCGTGCTAAAACGATGACAAGACAAGAGCTGCTCTTATCGTGAGCATGGAAAGACAGACTCATGCTTGGCTAAGCGCTTCCATTCTCTCCCGGCCCACTTTCCTATCTCTCACACGTCCATTTTCTGTGCTGTTTGTCGCACTTGTGCTTTCTCGCCCCCCCTTTTTGCAGCCCTTTTTTCTCCCTCTGCCTTATTGACTAGTGCTGTGTAACTTGGGAGTAAAGGAAGTCGTTCCAGACGTTCTGTATCAATCCTAGTTAAATGAGCATGAGAACATTATTGCTATTCTGTTATGTATATTCAGCAGTTTTAGGCAGTTACATTTTGCAGGAACTGACCTATTAAAAGTAACAAAGTACTTGAGGAAGGTCCAGAACAGGTCTGAGAAAGAGCTTCTCAACCTTCAAGTCATGGGGACACGGGAGATTTCACTGAACTGAATCTTATACTATACTGAACGTTAGTCAACTAGAAGAGGCTTAGTCGACCAAAATTGTATTAGTTGGTTATTTGTAGAAGAAAAAAAAAAAAAAAAAAAAAAACAGAACAAAAAACCTCATGGCGAAGTCACACAGTCCGTGAGGGACAGATCGTTAATGATCCTTGTGGTAATTACAGTACGACAGGCAGGAATTCCAAATGTTTGCCTATCATCCATCAACCCTAAATATGGCTTATTATTTGAAATATGTAAGTAGTAGCAACTTTACCTGGATGCTCGCTCCCAAGTGTTTGTGGAAGCTGAAGTATAGTGCGGCGCCAGCGCGTTCACTGGCATTTTTTTCCTGATAACAGTGGAAACAACTTAAAATACCCCATCATTTTTGGCCATACAGATAAGAGTAATGCATAATTCGAAACTGTTTTTATTTGTGAAAACTCACAATAGCAAGAAAACGCTGTGTCTTTGTAAAATAAAGAAAACAAACAGGATGCATTTTCTGCCGTCTCAGTCTCCCTGAACTGGAGCACGTCACAAAAATGAACCGAAATTTGCCTACTTGCCTGACAGACATGAGAAATATATCTATAGAAAGCTTGAAATGTCAATAAATTCAAAACAAAATAAATACTCTCTGCTGATGTAATCTGTATGAAAGGTGCATTCCTCTCTATAGGCGCGTTCACTGCGGAGATGACGAGTCAGCATCGTCAACTTCATCTTTGTGGCTGACGCTGACTCAGAAAACACTAATTTATTAATAAATAATTGAAATGTCTCCTTGCTATTTCTTCTGACACATTCACAATCATTACTTTTGTCGGTGCTTTGCAGCAAGCTGTATGTATGCACTTGAGTGCGAAATAGGCTATATAACACCTATATTAAAGGATCATTAATATTCTCCTCAGTATATATTTAAGTAATTAAAATAATACAAACGTGCAGTTAGTCGACTAATTGCTTAAATGAACGACTACTAGTTGGCTAGAAAAATCTTTCAACCCTGATTTATGCATTCTCATTTACTCTATTTTTACATTTATATTACCTTCGTTGAAATGTAACACTCCCTTAAAGTCGGAAGTTGCAGTAGTTGTGCCGTATATCTGAGTGAAACGGCTTCTGGAACAAGAACAAATGTAGGGCGGGGCTTGATTTTGTTCGTGGGGAATTGATTGGATGGTTGTGGTTTGCTGTTGGTGGATCTCATGTGAGTGACAGGTTGCCCCGCCCTCGTCATCAGAGAAGAGAAGAGATGCTGCAAGAGGGAGAAGATATTCTGATTCAAGATTACCAGGAACATGAATTTAAAACTATAATGCTGTACACAGATAAATAACTTATCACAAACACTGTAATATTCCATAAAGAACAAGAATTGTCAAAATTGATTTTATGGAGACTTTAAAGTGCATCTTTAAAAACACGAACTTAAAAAAAACTTTCATGTAATCTTTTGCAAATCTCCAAATGAATATCCATTTTTCATACTTGTATCATTTGAAATGATTGATTTAATTTTTATATATGTAGACAAAATATACAAATGTAGTATAAATATTGGCCATTTATTGGTTATCAACCATAACATAAAAATAATTATCAATATCATGCAGAATATCTGTATCTGTGAGTGCTTTCTTACTGTGCTAAAAAATATTATGTGAAACCTAAGATAACGATATGACATTGATGCAAAAGTGAGCATATATATATATATATATATATATATATATATATATAGTGGTAGTGTTTAGAATCTAAATGTAAAAATGGGTCACAAATGAGAAAAGGTTTAGAACCCCAATCTAAGATCGGAAATATAAAGCAACAAGAATTAAGGTCAGAAAAACAACAGCAGCAAGTGAAGCTTGACAATCATCCAATCAAAACAGACTACACAGGATCACAGGAAGTAAATCTGTTACATCATCATACAATATCTGCAAAACAGTACAAGTCTCTGTTTTTAGTCCACTTTTTTTTTTCTTATGTGAGCTGAAATGTAGATCAAGTAGACTTCTCAGCGGTTGAGATATCAATATGTCATTCAGTTCTCTTCTATTTATGTGTTATAAAATAAAGCAGTCCCTTTGGTGAAAGAACAAAAAAAAAAAAAAAAAAAAAAAAAAAGGGACTGGGAGATGTAAATAATGTATCTGTGACAAGGGCTCATTTCTCAAAAGAAGTGGGTAATGGCATCGTCCCTATGGAATGACTTTGCCATCTACTTGCAGCTTATTCACTTCAGCACTGAAGCATTCACTTTATTTCCCATGAACTGGGTTACATCATGCTGCGACGGAAATGTGAAGCGAAATGAAGAGGCTGTTCTTCTGAGAACAGACAATCACAGAAGTTAATCTAGCAATGAAATTTGAATTTGCAGAGTTCCAGCTCTTTTAACCACACGGGGCGGAAATCGTAAGGAACTTACAATCAACTGTGGATTACATCCTTCTGAGATTTGTGTAATATTTCATACAGTGTTCATACAACCTCTCTGGATAAAAGCCCTTCTGTGATCTTAGAAGACGACTGCTTCTGACAATAAAGCGTGATGTGTCCTCCTTGCGCAACAGGGCAACAACAAAACAACAACACATTGCTACCTGTGTGGTTAGTGTCAGCGCTGACAACCTCCTGCAGTAGAGCCAACCTGTTTCTCCAAGGTCAATAATCTCCGTCCCTGCTGCTGCCTCCACCAAATGCAATATGGTCCCTGCTGCTCAGAGGTGTGATCTATTAAAACACTCCAACGCCCAAACTACACCCAAGGCTATACATCCTGCTGCTGGAGGTCTGTGAGGGTGGGGAAGACGGCTGATTGGCTGTCGACAGGTATTCTGTTCTGAAGGCGACGATGAGCACCTGATGTAACAGCTTGTGCAGCAAGTCAGTGAACAAATATGAGTTGAAATAATGTTTCACACACTAAATAATGATGGTTTAAAAATAACCCAAGTTGGGTTGAAAATGGACAAACCCAGCAATTGGGTTGTTTTAACCTAGCAGTTGGGTTAAATGTTTGCCCAACCTGCTGGGTAGTTTTATTTAACTCAACTATTGTTTAAAAAATACCGTATTACTCGCTTAAAATGAATCCAAAATATGTTGGAAATGAACATTAATGTTTAAGTAGGGAATAATTGATGATGAGCGTTGAATTCTTAGAAAATAATGTACACCCCAGGTGGTAATGTGACCAAAAACCGAAGCACATTATTTTATAAGAATTCAACGGCCCGTCGTCAATTATTCCGCTTATATACGGTTACCACACCTCAAGACATGGATGTTGTATTTCAAGACATTTGTCAGGCTTTTGTCCTTAAAACACTCTTGTGTGTGGGACTAATTTCTTACGCATCTCATCCCAAGCCTCCGCTGCTAATTCCAAAACATCATTTCAGAACTAGTAACAGAGGATTGAGCCTTGATACAGTTATTAACGCACTTGAGAGAGAGAGAGAGAGAGAGAGAGAGAGAGAGAAAGTAAGCATGTGTGAATTAGCCTAACATTATCTGAGTCTGTGCAAGTGTGCATCTCTCACAGCAGGTGTCTCTACTAATAGCAAAACTATAAGTTTATCTACCACAAGAACTGCACAGTTATTACCTCGCTGGTGAGAAATGTCATGCATATTTTAAGTTGCTAAACTATTTCACTAATTCATTCGTCAGAGCAGCGCTGACAAAACGTTTCTGTACGAGTGTGTGTCCGTACTATACAGTACGTGTGTACGTTTGAAAGAGAGAGAGAGTGCAAGAGAGTATGCGCTTTCAGGACACAATAAAACGTATTTTGTGGCAAAAAAAAACATGAAAATAATTTGTCGTTTTGATCCTATTGTTTACTATTTCTATTGCTTGGTCGCTGTCAGTGTGGGTTTTGTTTCTTTTGTGGTTGTAGACTGTAAGGACCTATTAAAATAACTGAAAACATTTGGCGAAGTGATATGGAACTGCAATGCGGTCAAGACCTGCCTAGAACTACTTTAGCCGTACATTTCCCTGAAAATAATTGCACAGCTTAGAACGTTGATCAACCAATCAGATTTGAGCATTCAAAAGCGCCATAGTATAATAAATAATAATTAATAATAAACATTTATTAAATTTCTTATTAATAAATGTTCACCTTTTGATTATTATTGTTGCCTCTAGTTATTATGTGTCTATTCTTTAAATTCCAACCTATTTTGGGTTCATTTTAAGCGTGAAATATAGTAATTTTTAAACAGTAGTTCAGTTACATAAAACTGCCCAGCAGGCTGGTCAAACATTTAACCCAGCCGCTGAGTTAAAACGACCCAGTCACTGGGTTTGTCCATTTTCAACCCAACTTGGGTTGTTTTTAACCCAGCATTGTAGCTTAACTATTTGAGCAAAACTTTGAATTTAAAAACTGCAAATTTAAGATTTTGTCGCTTTATTGACAGATGTTTGTGTAAAACCTGATGATCATGTTCTCCAGATTGATCCAAGGAGCATTTTTTGGAAGAACATCTGACCATCCAAGAGTCACATGATCAATCACACAAATTTACTTATTTGATTAGTGACCAAGAAATACTACAGAATTGGGGTCAGTAAGATTTTTTAATGTTTTTAAAAGAAGTCTCTTCTGCTCTTCAAGGATGTATTAAAATGATTAAATAAAATACAGTAAAAACAGTAATATTGTGAAATATTATTACAATTTAAATCAGCTGTTTTCTATGTGAATATATCGTAAAATGTAATTTATTCCTGTGATCAAAGCAGTCTTCAGTGTCACATGATCCTTCAGAAATCATTCTAATATGATGATTTGCTGCTCAAGAAACATTTATGATTATTAACAACAACAACACAAAAAAACTAAATACCCCAAACTTTTGAATTATTGTGCATATATAGTGCTTTTTTAATTAGATATTTCCAAATATTAATGTGGTTGATAGAAAGTAACAATGTTGTTTATTAAAATGATGTGCACTTTTTAATTTAGCTTGGTATTGCGATGGATGACAGAATGAGGGGGAAAGTGAAAGAGAGGAGCACAGCTCTCCTTGACCTGCCGTTGTGTGGCCTCTTGTGTGTAGGACGAGTGATTTATCGCTGTCTCTGTCTCTATTACACAGCCTACGTGAGCTATAAGTGTGTCCCAGCTACTCTGTTAATACGTGCAGTATATCATTACTGCCATGCTATTCTGAGCTTCATGATTAGCAAGTCAAATAGTCTGAAGTACATGTTATAACACCACAGAATGTGCCTTATCCACTGATGATGGAGGATTCGAAATATCATGCATGAAAAACAATCATGCACTTATAATGTACTGTAATTGTAATAGTGTATGTGGTATTTATAAGTGCATTGTGGTGTTATTTATCACTGAATTAAAATAAAATAAAACTATGCTTCATGGTCTGCAACAATGCTTAGGTACTTAACAATGCTTGGCTCTTTCAGCGGTGGACAGGGGTCAGCATGGGCACCCTGACTGGTCTGCAGCTATGCAGCTCCATACGCAACAAACTGTGATGCACTGTGTATTCTGACACCTTTCTATCAGAACCAACATTAACTTCTTGAGCAATCTGAGCGACAGTATCTTGTCTGTTGGATCGGGCCAGCCTTCTCTCCCCACGTGCATCATTGAGCCTTGGCCGCCCATGACTCTGTCGCCGGTTCACCACTGTTCCTTCCTTGGACCACTTTTGATAGATACTGACCACTGCAGACTGGGAACACCCCACAAGAGCTGCAGTTTTGGAGATGCTCTGACCCAGTCGTCTAGCCATCACAATTTGGCCCTTGTCAAACTCGCTCAAATCCTTACGCTTGCCCATTTTTCCTGCTTCAAACACATCAACTTTGAGGACAAAAGTAATTAGGAAATATTTTCTTGAATACAGAAAATACTGTGTAATAGATGATACAACCTTGAAGGAAGATTTAATGTTTCCCTAGTGACAACATGAGCAGGAACAATCAGCGAATCTATGTGTAACAGAGAGGCTCTCAGTGTGCAGTTGGTTCCGGCCTGTTCTCACACACAATACGTGGGATTTCACAAGCTTAACCACCTGAGGTTGGTGTCTACTCTGTCTGGTTTCTCAAGTGTGTGGGTGTGTAAGGTGAGGGAGCGTGTCTTTGAGACGAGGTGAGCGTGTGGGAGGTTGGTTTGCTGTTTTGTTGCAATTGTGTGGGTAGACATAATGCACTTTTAGAGTCATCGAAGAATGAATGTGTGTGGATTTGTGCGGATTCTGAGTCAACATAGTTAACCTGTCAGATGCTACAATGCCATTGTTGTTCAAGAAAACCATTGACTGTTGCCTGACTTCAGTGGCCAGTGAAGTATCAGTATTAGTGTTAGGATCTTTCATTTTGCTCTACTTGTCATTATCATCTCCTAGAGTACTTAAAGTGAGATGTCACACAAATTGATTCTATCATCATTAACCCAAAGACTTTCTTTCTGCAAAAGCAGACATTTAGTAGAACATTCAAGAAGCTCTTTTCCATACTGCATGGAAAACAACAACAACAAAAAAAGACTGTAAAACCACACTGAATTTATTTAATACAAGCTTACATTTTATGTTGGTTTCAGGTGGTTTATACCATTTATACTATTATCAATAAATGTTTTTGTTGATTTAGACTCTCAAAAAAATAACTAACAATGCCTTGTCTTAAAAAAACAGAGGTGTAAAGAGTACCTGAAAACCATACATAAGTAAAACTAGAGATTAGAGTGGAAAGTTCTGCATGTGATTTACTGACAAATAAATTATAAGTGAACGCAGCGCATGTCCTCATCTCATATATGAAACACCTGTAATTCAGCAACTACCTGCTAATGCACTCATATTCGTGTAAAGTAGCCTTGTTGACAAGAGTATTTGAATTTAGAGTATTGAATTTATCACGCAACAAGATTTACTAAGGTTTGCGCTAGTCAATTTACTGGTATTTGCACCATTATTTACCACAAAAAAAGCATGTCTTAAACCAGATGCTAATACTGTTTGCACTGCTCTTATTATGGAAATGATTCGGCTGGTCTGTGTTGTTTATTTTGCACGTCGTCAGTAAATCATGCGCAGAACTTTCCACTCCCATCTGTGCTTTTTTGGAATTGCACTCTCACGCTAATTTGCCCTGTTTTTAAATCTGGCCCCTAGGCTCATTTTGGGAAAAAAACATACCTACATTTTTCAAAACTCCAAAAATGTACCTATACATGCAATTCACAGCAGATTCCAGCTGAAATGAACACTAGTGGCAGTAAAACACCAACAACTTTAAAGTCCTTTTACACAAATTATGATTTCAGGAAACGGTTATCCATTAATAAAGCCTTATTTTCACTTGGTTTGTTGCACAATACTATGTTATGACCGCAAAGCACTTTTACCATAGTGCGTGATTTGTAAACACATACATTTTGACATTTGCATCACATAACCAGCTCCATATGTTCGGCTTTTCTGACGTAGTAAACTTGCTCTGAAGCTCAGCTGGTACAGTATTGAACTTGTGATGTGAAGCGCTTGGGTACAAGTCCAGTGAAGACTTGTAGAAGCAGCTAAAATGGCATGTTTGCTTCAACAAATGTGTTTTTGTTTCACGTTTGCTCTTGTTAACACAATCGGTCAGGTTTAGTGTAGGTGGTGTGTTATTTTCAAATGCGATAAGAGCATTAACCTTTTAGCACCACTCACTGGACGCTTCATTTCCAAACTGACATACAAACATTCATCTGTGAAACTGAATGTGCTTTTGGCACCACAAACTGTACATTTTACATTTAAAGTGTTGTGAAACATGGTAGAAACATCGTAACATCATTTTGCACATATTTTGACTCAGTAACGTGTTTTCCAATGAACCTGGGGTGCATAAAAAGTTTAATTTCAATTATGACTCCTTTTGAACTTTTGTATATAATATATTGTTCTAAGAAATTATAATAAAAGAAGCAGGACTACTTAATAAGAATTTCATATTTGTAAAGCCACTTCCTTCTTTATTATCATATCAGAACATTTGCATTATTCTGACATTTTTGACTTTGTCACACAAAAAACATGTAAAAGAGCAGCTTGGACATTCTGCAAAACATCTCCTTTTGTGTTCCACAGAAGAAAGAATGTTATAAGGGTTTCAAAAGACACAAGGGTACATAAATGAGGCCAGAATTTTCCTTTTTTGGGGGTGAACTAATCCTTTTAACATGTCTTTAGGCCACTGGCTGTCTTTTTTTCCCCCTCTATATCTCTTCCAAATCTTGCTGCAACAGAGACTAATCATTATCCCTGGAAACTCTTTCTCTAGCCATGGGCTAGAAAGAGAGAGTCAAAAAACAAGAAAAGAAAAGTGTTTGTTTGATGTTTGCCAAGAAGAGAAGTGCCAGTGTCCAACATGACCGCTAACATACTTCCGCCTCAGCTGAACGCCGGAATAACCGGAGGCGAACTTTACCCGAGCATTAGAATTCCAGTCCATACTGGGATCCGGCTCCTGCAGCCAAGGGAATGAAGAGATGTTCGTTTTTACTCCTTTTCAGCACACATCCTTGCTAGTTAGCACTTCTGAAATTTAATAACAAAGACCTCCTGAGCAATGATAATTTGATATGAATCTCTCTCTCTCTTCCTCCTCTCTTCTTGAGGAATGATCGAGCCTTCGGATTCAGAAAGAAGCCTCATATAACAGGCTATTCACATCTGAAATAAAAAAGTATGGTTGGGGGTAGGTAAAATCGACAATCAAAGTGAGTGTTTACTTGCTGTGAGGTCTGAGAGTTCGGCTGAGGTGAGTGTTTTCATCCGGAGGCAAAACTGTTCCATTCTGCAGCATTTTTAATATGAGACATGAGCGCGTCTACAACTGTTGTGTGCTTTATGCCTTGATGATTTGCACCGTGTCCTCCTTGCCTTCATCCTCTGGCGAAATAGCACACGTCCTACAGAGCGGTTCAAATCCTCGGGCGAACCACCACTGCTAAACAACTGCGACAACAGCATTGATGCAAAAGTCACAAACACATCAGTCCTCCGTTGCTCCTGCTGAGCTTATATGACTGCAACTAATGTTGAATGTAGTTTTACAAATGCATGATGTTTAGCTAAATATATCACTACATGAAATGAATTATAACACCAGACAACACAGGTAAAATGAGTATATAGAAACTGTTTTTGTGGGTCAATGACATAATATATTCAAAAGGCAATAAATACATTGACTTGATTACAGATCTCCTATGATGAGCATGTTTTAGATTTGAAATTAATTAACAAAGACAGAAATTTCAGGATGACACCCTATTATAACATCCACTCTCTTAATGTCATAATGAAGAAAAAGGCTTCATTATTATGATTATTTTTAAGAAAACGTTATTAAGTAGTTTGGCATAATAATTTGTTAGACCACATGATAAATGATAATAATGTTAAGACCCTCACGAACTTGACCAGTAAAACCAGTAAAAAAAAAAAAAAAACAATTTTCATTCAGAAATTGCTAGTAATTTTCTTAAATAATTACAAAGAAATGACAATTTACACACTGAATTAAACATGAAATGTTAAAGTAGAAAGACTGATCTTTGTTTTATTTATAACCTAAAATAATTTTTTACAGTGTACATTCACAAGTATTCAGGGTGTAACACAGATATTTTTATTTGTGTATTATTAAATATTATTTGCCTGATTGTTACACCACAAGACATTTAATGCAATTGCATTTTTTAAAAGTGTTATTAGAAAAACCTTATGAGACCAACATGAGTAAAAAGAGCACATTTCTAAGAACTTAGCTTTTTTTTTTACTGTCACGTACTGCTCTGACACTCAGATTGAAGATCCAAACACAGCTTTATTAGAACAATCCAGAATCATAATGACAATGGCTCAAACATAAAACAAGGTCCATTAGAAAAAGGGAAATACGGGAAACCAGACAGAAAAACAAAACACGGGTAACCAGAGGGAGAGCGCTCAAACACAGCGTAACACTTAACAAGACTTCGCAATGAATGACAGAAAACACAGGGCTTATATAGGCAGGGTTAACCAGAATAATGAGACACAGGTGGAAGTAATCAAGCATAATGAGTCCAGGCAATGGGTTGTGGGAAATGTAGTCCATGGTGAGATAACCAAGATGGAAGGAGTACCCTCTGGTGGAAATCAAGGACACTGCAGCTGGTGGATGTTGTATTTACGCCACTGACTTTTGCATCAGTCCCTTTTTATTGGGCCTCTCTGAAACTACGTTTTTAACAGCTGGAGAAATCCATCCATTAGCGTTTCCGTTCATCTCAATGGCAGTTGCTGGGCTGGATCGTGGATGTGCTTGGAGGGGATGATGATGATGATGATGATAAAGTAATTAGCAGTGCTAATAGCATTTAATGTTTTGGCAGTCATGACTGCGACGACTCAATCCCGTGACTGACGTCCCCTGTGTTTGACAGTCTCAGCCCCGTGTCGTCGGAGGCCTCAGTGCACGCGAGGTGCAGGCTGAGCGACGGCGGACGGCAGGCTGGAGACAGCGAAGGACGGAGAGGGTGTTTGGCTGTTTGTGTAATCGGAGTGACATACAGGTCCTGGCAGCCATGGTAGCGGTGACTGCGAGGGAAGGCAGCGCTGATGGATCTGTCAAGCGTGTGTCTGTCGCGTGTGTGTCACAGCAGGAGTGTGTTTCTGCCCCTCCTTTGTAGATCTTGCTGCCTGTTTGTTTTGGCTAAAGAAAGAGGAAATGTTTTGTGAAAGGGTGCACTGAAACAGAGAAAAGGTACAGTTGGCTTCATGAAAATCATGAGAGTTTGAAATGAACTGGTCACTTGCTATGGGACGTTGAAATGGAAATTGGATTGAAGCCACAGGAAGAGGAATATACTAAAGCACAATTCAACACATTCACACAACAGAGGCATTTCATGACAAATATTAATTTATTTAGATAAATTGGGTTTGTTTGTTCCCTGATAAGTAGATATTTCATTGTTGTTGTTTTCTCAAACATATATATATATGATCGGGGCTGAATAATCCTGTCAATCAAAAGGGGCCGGAAAAAACATGTCAGGCTGAAACTTATACTGTGTGTGAAGAAAATGTCTCTTGTGAACAATTTAGGGTTGTTGGAGTTAATGCTCAATTTGACCCTATCACCTGTAGTTCAAGCCAGGGTTGCCAGGTCTGTGGTTTTTCCCTACGCCAAACATTTGTTGTGCCTCCCATTCAATAATGGAAAAGATTTTTGTGCTTTGTTACTTCTGATAAGAAGCAAAGTCTCAGCTTTCAAATTCTGTCCATTTTATCATGAAATTTGAACAATAAATGGCAATTTGAAGCTCTTAAATATGACGTGACAGATCGCTGTAATGCCTCAGTTTAAGCGGCAGTGCAGAGCACAAGTCTTTTTCCCCGCTTATAGCAAGTTATAGCATGAAAAAACATGCATGAACATCAGAAGGTATGTTGAAAGATACAGTACAACTTACCAAATCATATGTAATCGTTCAGTCCGTGTTTCAAACGCAACAAGATGCCAACAAAAAAAGCTTGTGAACAATATGTCCGAACCATATGCATGTTCACAGTTCATTATTAGTTATTAAAAACACTAGAGAGGAGCTTATTTACTGGCAATTATATATGTATATTTGAATAAATTTGCCATGAAGACAACTGTTTATGAAAATTACCTTTTATTTGAACGTATTTATTATATCTTAAAATAAATAGCAGTTAAATATAATAGTTTAGGCTATGTTGTTAATTTTAAACTGTATTATAGTAATATACCAAATGAGAGATTTGGGAGATATTGTTTCTCCTTAAGAAAATCAAACTATCGGTATTGACAGACATCATTATGAATAATCGGCTATCGGTATCGGTGGAGAAATTTAGTATCTGTGCATCTCTTTATATATATATATATATATATATACTGTTGTGTTAATGTGTTAATGTGTAAATAAATGTATATGTTGCATATGTTAATGTATATGTATACTCTGCTGTGTATGATAACATGCTCATGCTTAATACATACTGAATTCATACATTTACAGCAGTTGTAGGAATTTCAACTTCCATAAATTCAATTTCGATTGATTTTCTGTTTGCTTTCATAATGAAGAATCAACAACCGAAAGAGATTCTCAGTTCAGTTTCTCACAGCGCTGCTATAAAGGGCATTGTTGAGTTATGGATGTTTTTGAGGTGTGATGGTGTGTGTCTTTCACAGAGAGAGGGTGACTTTATAGACTATTAGATATCTTATAAACATTATGGATCCCCATTGCAAGAGAATATTCAGCAAAGGCATAAAGACGCTGTAAAATGTGAAATCTGTCATGTAAATTCAACTACAGGAGGAATAAATCATTGTGGATTTTATAGCTTTGTTTCATATCCCCACAAAACACCATGGGACTATAAACTAGGCTCACTATTTAAATGATAAAGGTTACTGTACTTTTATATATTACATTTTTTTTTTTTTAAATTTCATTATTGTTATTGTATACTAATACATATACAATGCTGATAACTCAAACAGACCACATATTAAGTCAGACCAGCACGTACTCAGTTCATAAAACATGTTGCAAATCAGGAAACAAGGACACTGAAGTTTATGGATGTTTGCTAACGGTAGGAGGCGTTTTATCGATTAACAGTTCATTTCAGCGAGAGCGCTGGTGACAAACATCTGCGCTGTAACAGCGGTGAAATATTCACCTTTGAGCTTTAATGTGCAGGCTGTGAGGTTTAATGCAGCCAGGTGTTGATGCCCTGTGTTTAATGCACTGCAAAGGCTAATTGCCTGGCGAGTGTTTACTCGACCCATTCTCTTTTAAAACCCCAATTATTCAACACTCAAATGGTCAAAGTACAGCAGCCTCGACCGTATCCAAACCTCCCACCCGTGTGCATTAAAATCAAGGATGGCTGGCCGGCCATTACAAGCTACTAGAGAACAAAGCTGACAAAGTCAATCAGATGCATAAGGAGGGAATAGTCAGTTGTACAGTCAACTTTGCATTGGGTAGCAAGCATTCTAGTACAGTGAAGTCTGACTATCATCCTTTGATAGTCAAGTGAAAACAGCCAGTCCTCTGTGGGATGCGGAGTCAGCTAGGGTGGAGATGTGAAGAGGTCTGTCTTTGTTTAAATATCACAGCCTACTTCTGCTGTTTACTCTGCCATAAATGAGCAAAGAAAGGCAGAGCAGGGGGGAGAGATTGCGAGAGGGACTGAGGGAGTAACAGCAGTACACAGACACAATCATCATGCATCTTTTTTGGGCAGGTTAGAGACCTCTGTGTAATCTGCATAACATTAAAGGGTTGTGTACACACACACACACACACACACACACACACACAGACACACTGAGCAAGACTACCTCTCAGATGAAAATGTTATAGCTGTTGTGTTGCACTGTATCCTCTGGAGAAATAAAATAGACATGAAGTTATACAGCTGATGTGGATAGCACTGCTCAGATCATTTAGTTTTTTGAGGAAAGCATCTACTATATAATGAAGTGTGTGTGTGTGTGTGTGTGTGTTGTCCTGGTAAACTATATGTTATGGGGACCCCACATGGATCATAATACCAGTCATTTTTGACCTTGAGAAATGAATTCTTTAAATAAGGGCACAGAGAGACTGGAACTGTGTCTATCCTACCTTGCAGCTATTTCTCAATGATAATAAATCCCTGATGGAAGGAACAAAATGCTGAAATATGCTGAACCATTGTGACAGGAAACCAAAGAAGGACAAATTTGTAGATTTCTTGCACTGCTACAAATGAATGGCCTCTCATGTGATGATTGCAACAGCATTTTACAGTAAATCTAATTTTAAACAGTAATAGATGTTTGAATATCTTTCTGTCCCCCTTTTTTCAGGCAAGCCACCACAGTTTAATAGGGTGACCATTTTAACTAATAGATATCATCATACTTCCACAGTTAATTAATCACAGTACATTAACATTTTAAATTTTGTATTACAAGTTTAAATATGCAAATGAGGCATTATGTAATTAAAAAAGGAACTAATTTGCATATATTTCCAGAACAGAAATCTGAACATTGGATAAAGCCAGATTCAAAATTCGTGTTGAACTTTGTTAACATATTAGAGATATATACACTCTAAAAAATGCTGGGTTAAAAAAAAAAACAAGTTGGGTTGAAAACGGATAAACCCAGGGTTGTTTTAAATGTTTGCCCGACATGCTGGGTAGTTTTATGTAACCCAACTATTGTTTAAAAATGACTATATCTCTGGCTTAAAATGAACCCAAAATAGGTTGGAAATTAAAAATCAGACATGAACGTTTATTAATAAGCAATTTAATACATGTTTATTATTTCATTATTATTTATTAAACATATTAATATATGTTAATTTCCAACATATTTTAGGTTCATTTAAGCAAACAATAGTTGAGTTGAGTTAAAACTACCCAGCCGGTTGGGTCAAACATTTCACCCAACGACTGGGTTAAAACAACCCAACTGCTGGGTTAAAGCAACCCAATCGCTGCAATAAAGCAACCCAATCGCTGGGTTAATACAATCCAATCACTGGTTTAAAACATCCCAATTGCTGGGTTAAAGCAACTCAATCACTGCAGTGAAACATCCCAACCACTGGGTTAAAGCAACCTAATCGCTGGGTTAAAGCAACCCACCCCAACCCAATCGCTGGGTTATAGCAACCCAATTGCTGGGTTAAAGCAACTCAATCGCTGGGTTAAAACAACCCAACCGCTGGGTTAAAGCAACACAATCGCTGGGTTAAAGCAACACATTCGCTGGGTATAGGCAACCCAATCGCTGGGTTAAAAGAAGCCAATCGCTGGGTTTGTCCATTTTCAATCCAACTTTGATTGTTTTCAACCCAGCATTTTTTAGAGTGTATGATATATAAAACAGGCACATGATATATGCACAAACCCCTCTGTAAAAGCCTTCAGAATATAGATAGGAATAAAACTGTTTGGTGTATATAGAAAGTGTATATTTTATTACAAAATAAACACTCAAATATGTATTTTGGATGTTTTTTTTTTTTGTTTTTTTTTAATAAAGGCATAACCTTTATACCACCCAAGCTGATCAATGACTATTTGATGACCATAATAAATGTTGAATAATATCTTGCATCTTTCATATTTTTAATGCATATACAATTTTTCTAACCAACAAATTTATGTCTGTATAAACCACCTTTGCTGTATAGTCATTTGGCCTTGATAGTCACAAAAAATGTCACTGTAATGATTAATTATGACTTATATGTTACACTTTCATTACCTGGCTGTGCACTTTTTCTGCCTTCCGATCTGCCTTCCGATGTTAACATGTTTTATGTCTGTACTGTTTTCATGCACACCAAGACAAATTCCTTGTATAATTATACTCCAAAGTCTGTATAAAGTATTCATACGGATGATAATGCATTATGTGTGCTTGCCCTTCATTTGCCGCAGAAAGGCAGCAGTGCAGTATGGTTAATTTTTACACACTGTGTCAAATACCCAGAGCAGCCTGTGTCCTCTCTGAAATATTAATGAATCCTGTCGATATGCATAGAGAGAGAGAGAGAGAGAGAGAGAGAGAGAGATGCCAGGGTAAAATGTTGACCATGTTGACATTTCATCTTCGCTTAATTAGAACCGCTTTGAGGTGTTTTTAACCATATTTTTGTCCACTTGCACTGAAATTCATTCATGCTTTGCAGTGAATTCAATTGATATCCATTTATCCCATGCAGAATAAATCCATTTATTCTCGCATTGTCATAATGACACAACACAGCACAGTATCATGTTGTCAGCGTGTTTCTGGAATTAAACGCGAGCATGGGGCATCCTAAGGAGGCGGCTGCGTGTAATCATCCTCCGTTTTCCCTGTAATCCTGCCCGTGCTGTGTTTGACTCACTGGCTGAGACTGGGACATAAAAATATCACTGGTCTCAGCCACGGTGCAATATTTGGAAGTCTGTCATGCCTTTCCATTTATACGTGAGATGCATGTCTATATCCACGAGGGCAAATGCATATGGCTCTAAAAAGCCGGTGCAAACTAAAGTGAGAGACTGCTTTAGTGCTGTTCTTAGTTAGTTGTCTGGATAATGGCTCTCTCTTGAGGGTTTCCGTGACTCTGTTTTCTGTGTGTAATAGAGAGAGGGAGCTTAAGCTCGCCTGAATGCATCACATTGCCGCTACACCATCTCGCACTCAAGCTCTCCTGTGTCACACTTTACCCGGACTGAAGCTCAACGTTCCCTCCTACTGGTAGAGAGAGGTAAAGTGCTCCTGGTGATGTGTTGTTATAGTCAGAGATCCCTTGGCGGATAAACCGCAGGCCTGAACCTCTTGATATTCAGGACGGCTTTGCGAGCAGTGAAGAATAATTGCATTTATGTGCTTTTACATAAAAGTTATTAAAATGGAATGGTATGCACACACAATAAACAAAGAGCCACAAATCAGATATTAGCATTCGTGCGAAAGCAATGGCATAGAATAATCATTCATATTCTCGCAGCCTTTTTTTATCGCCTCGCTGTAACCACATATGAATTTCCAGGGGGGCAGAGGCGGGTGTCAAATATCCTGACTTTCGCACAGCGAGGGCTATTAAAACCAGCCGGCTCCGAGGGTGATGTCCTCCAACTCTTTCTCTCCTTTTCGTGTTCTTTCTCATTGGTTTTGTGTGAAATTATAGCGGCCCCTCCTCTTCATCTCTCTCTCTCCCGCTGCAGATCCTGCATATGTTACTGAAGGCAGAGACAGCAGTTTTATATAACACGAGAATAGATGCCTGCATTAACACATCCAGACTGCGCGATAATATCTAGTAATCTTGTGTTCAACATCAGCTTTACAGAATTAAATAAGCAGTTTCTCAGTCTCGCAGCGCCTGTGCCAGCACTAGAAACATGATATTTAAAACATGCAGGTAACACTTGATAAAAGATGGAGTTCACCCAAAAAATGTATATTTTATCATCATTTACTTACCCTCAAGATATTTTAAAACTATATGACTTTATCAAAAGTGTGTTGTGTAGCAAAAGGCCTGAGCTACTTTTTCCCCATGGAATGCGAGTGGATCAAACTCAATAATGGAGAAAAAAAGTGTCAAAAGTTGTTGACGGGATTTGCGCACAATATATTCAAAATCTTACAGCTTTATGTGAGGAATTTAATTTGATATGATTCCCTGAGAATCTTGCTTGACAGCCATTCACTTCTATTGTATGGAAAAGAGAAGCTTGGACATTTTACTTTGAACTCCTTTTCTGTTCAGTGGAAAAAAAGAGAGTCATACAGGTTTCCAAAGACATGAGAATGTGAGCCGTTCCTCTTCAGAATAAAAAATCAAACAGGTAATGGTAAGATCAAGTTTAAAATATGAAATAGTAACATTTCAGGATATTTTTTACTTTGTTTAGAAGTGGTCAGGTTTAGGGTAAGCTTAGGACTTATCTTACTTTTCCAGAAACAGAAACAATCAATATAATATACATCTTTTTTATGCATACAATATTATCTAGAATATCTAGTGTTATGATCATGTTGATTATGATTATGCATTCAGAATGTGTGTGTGCATTTATATATATATATTTTTAGTATCTGCTTATTCTATTTATCAATGTTGGAACCATTAAAGAAGAAACCACATCTTCCAAATTTAATTTCTGGTTTAAAAAGGGGGAAAGGAATGGATGCAAAAGTGTACAGATCATTGTGAGTTATAAACACATTTTTATTTACTTTTTTTTTTTGTTTGTTTTTGTTTTTTTCAAAACAAATCTTATGTTTGTTTTTATTTTTCTCTGATTCTTTTATTTTCAGATCTCAATAAATTTTAGATTGTTTTTTCTAAGCAGAGACACGCATCCACCTGATGACAGAAATTTATTTTTTGGGTTTACTGTCCCTTTAAACAATACAGCTAGAAGAATGGTTTCATGCATAAGTTTGCAACTGCAGATGTAGAAAAAGCATACATCATGTTGTTGGAAAAATGTTAATGTGCTAATTTAATTAGGGAAATGTGCATAAGGAGTGAATACAAGTCCAGTTGGGCATTTTTTGATACATGCAAGTAGGTATCACACAGTATAACCTCACAAGAAGCTGCGATGTCTGCTCAGTTTTACCTTTTCCTTAATGTGTCCAACAATCTTTGCATGTTTAATACAAACCTTTCCTTAAACGTGCATGTGAGAGTTTGTGTGTGTGTGTGTGTGTGTGTTTGGGAAGGTTATAGTGTGTTGAGAAAGATTCCCAGACAGAGGGAAGAGACTCAGCATGAGAGCTAAAGCGTTTTTCTCTGTGCTCTGATTCCTGCAGGAGTGCACCCATGGAGCGACTGCTGCTGCTGTGCCTGGCTCTGTTCTCCATGCCATCCTATGCCATGCTGTGCCCCAAACGCTGCACCTGCCAGAACTTGCTGCCCTCGTACACCGTGCTGTGTGCCAAAACCGGCCTGCTTTTCGTACCACCTAATATCGACCGGCAGACCGCCGAGCTGCGACTGATGGACAACTTCATCACCACCCTGCGCCACAGAGATTTCGCTAACATGAGCAGCCTCATACACCTCACGCTCTCCCGAAACACCATCAGCCAGATCCAACCGTACGCCTTTGCCGACCTGCAGGATCTGCACGCGCTGCATCTGGACGGAAACCGGCTGACGGTGCTGGACGACACCCATTTGCAGGGGTTGGTGAATCTGCGCCACCTTATACTCGCAAATAACCAGCTTCACAGCATCTCAGATGGAGCCTTTCAAGATTTCCTAGAAACTCTCGAAGATCTCGATCTTTCTTATAACAATCTGGTGGATTTGCCATGGGACACTATAGCTATGTTGGCCAGCGTCAACACCCTTAGTTTGGACCACAATCTCGTCGAGTTCGTGCCCGAAGGGATATTTTCGAATCTTCACAAACTGGCCAGACTGGACATGACGTCCAACAAGCTGAAGAAGATCCCGCCGGATCCTCTGTTCCTACGCATTCCCGTTTACGCGAAACTGAAAGGCTCGCCGCTGACCGCGCTGGTGCTCAGTTTCGGTGGGAATCCATTGCATTGCAATTGCGAGCTGGTTTGGCTACGGCGTCTAACGCGCGAGGACGACCTGGAGACGTGCGCGTCCCCGCGAGAGCTCGCAGGCAAATACTTCTGGACGATCCGCGAGGAGGAGTTTGTGTGCGAGCCGCCCATGATCACTCGGCACACGTCCAAGATGTTCGTGATGGAGGGTCAAGAGGTTAGTCTGCGATGCCGCTCAGTCGGAGACCCCGAGCCGACCGTCCACTGGGTCAGTCCGGACGGGAAGCTGATCGGCAACACCTCGCGCACCATATGTTACGATAACGGCTCTCTGGATATCTTGACGGCCACTGTGAAAGACTCCGGCGTGTTCACCTGCATAGCATCCAATGCGGCCGGTGAGGCTACGGCTCCTGTGGAATTAGTCGTGAACCCTTCGCCGCATTACGACCCCAAACTGGAGCCTGAACCGGGACCCTCGGACATGCCGACTTCCATAAAGTCAAACAGTAGTGGTAGCGGAGGCCAGTCCCGAGCTGATCAGCGGGTCAGCGTCTCAGAAATAACCTCAAGCTCAGTGATGATCCGCTGGCCACCGCAAAGCCACATCCCTGGAGTCCGCATGTACCAGATCCAGTACAACAGCTCCACTGATGACATCCTCATTTACAGGTAAGTTTCATCTCAGAATCTAGAGATTACAACTTAGCTTTCTGTGTATCTGTTATCTATGATTTGCACCAGTGTTATTTTAGTCAGGGTTATTATAAATAATTAAGGGGCCTTTTACATGACACCATTTCCGACTAAAAGCGTTGCACACCTGTAGGTAATAGATAGGTGCGTTGGAGAGAAGACCAATGAAGTCAAAATACAGAAAAAAACAAAAAGAATCCCACACACTATCTACTTGCAAAACTGTATAAAAAAATTTTATTAGCAGCGTTTCGATCTCATGATCTTCATTAGGCATCAACATACTATTTAAACTCCATTGTATTTAAAATGATAACATGACCAATCACAGTGAAGAATCACAAATTTCCAATCAAGCTGAATGACGGAATACCTCATTAACACCACATCACATAGTTAAATCCACAATCATATATTGTAAATGAAAAAAAAAAAAAAAAAAAATTATTATAACATCACAATAAATAATGCTTCATCATTCATACCCATAGGTGAAAAGTCTGAAGGGTGAAGATCCAAAACAACTCTCTGTAAGAGCAATTCAATATCGCCTCCTCTAGGTGGCACACTAACTTTCTCAATCCCGCAAAAATGTAAGGAGGAAACATTGTGAATCGAAGACAGAAAATGGGCAGCAACTGGATAATTAACATCTTTTCTTCTGATAGAACTCTTATGCTCACTAATTCTTTGTTTTAGTTGACATGAAGTTTTTCCAACATAACCCAAACCACAAGGACACCGAATCAAATAAACAACATTTGTAGAGACACAAGTGATCACAGAGTTAATACTAAATTTTTTCCCAGTTCTTGGATGACAAAAGAATGATGTTTTAGTTGTATTGTTGCACTGAGCACAATTACCACAACGATAATTTCCATTTTGTAATGGACTGATTCATCTCTGAGACGGACTAGGAATGCAACTCTGAAAACGGGCATGTACTACATGATCCTTTAAATTCTTAGCCCGTTTATACACAGTCAATGGAGGATGCTGGAAAATTGCACTCAGCTCAGGATCAGATGACAACAAATACCAATATTTTTTTAAAAATTGATCTTATAAACTAAAAAATGGAAAACATTTTATGTGTTTTGGCCGTTCATTTACATGACAGTGACGTTTTGGGGGCCTGAAAATGCAAACTTTTGAAAACGATACCGTTATCGTGTAAACTACAAAAACGTGAATTTGTGAAAACGGTGATGTCATGCGCATGCATGTTACTCGTTCAGTCTATGGTAACATCGCCAACTACTGGCCTGACAGCAGAATGCAGCGTCATTTTCAGATCCGTGTGGACGGGGATCGTTTTGACAACGCTGTCGTCTGTACCAGTGTTGGGGGTAACGCATTACAAGTAACTTGAGTTACATAATCAGATTACTTTTTCAAGTAACTAGTAAAGTAATGCATTACTTTTTCAATTTACAGCAAAATATCTAAGTTACTTTTTCAAAAAAGTAACAGCTCTCCTGTCCCCATGTTGAGAGAAATAAAGCACAGAGGTGTTGTGTCTCTGTGTGAACATGATGGTTATTGTAGTTCTAGACTAAATGTAAACATGCATTTCTCACTTGCATGAAAACATTCAGTAATGAAAACAATGAAATGCAATCTCATAATTTAAGGCAAACCTGTAATAATTAACTATATTAAATTACACAAATATACTTTATGTATTTAATCTCACTTTATTAACCAATGTCTTTGCTGCTGACCTTCAATGACCTAATTCAACCATACTAGTAAGCAAAAATTACTTTAGATTCGATTTAGAAATAAGAGTGCTGAACTTCCTTCTCTTGTATCTTATTCTTCTTTAACCCAGAATAAAAGGTTTGTTTGAGTTACGCCCTCTACTGTACAGGCGTAAATATGCATTTTCTTCAGCCTGAGGTTTATTCATTTCCTTTTGATGTGAAAGGGCCTTTACACAAAAATAGAACTTGTTTTTGTCATAAAGGCAGGAGTATTGTTGTCATCATTCCACAAACCTTTCCTACATTGCATAATTCCACCTAGCAGCACCAATACCATCGACTCATAACTAAATTAAAATAAGATTTTATTTCGGTTAATGTTTATTTTATTTCAAGTAACTTTTTTTTATGATTTTAGTTTTAGTGAACTATAATAACGCATGTTTGCACTGATTTTATTTATGATTAGACTGTAGACAGTACTCACTTTAGTGTCTAGAAGGACGTGAGCTGCATGTCAGAACGTGTCGATGCTAAATTGCTTTTATTTTAATCAATGCCGTCTACAGTGAAGGTTGACAGACGTCTCAGTGGTATTTTGATGCACTTCTTCACACACTTTATTATAATACAGAATAATACAGAATATAATATACAATAATACAGAAATTATTTGCAGATAGTATTTTTTTTTTTTTTTTTTTATCAGAGCCAGCTAATTGTTTCTCTTCCTTCTGATCTACTAATTTAAATCAACTTGTGTTTCTAATGTATTCCCAGTTGCAGCAACATCAACATAATAATTATTATAGAACAAAGTTAAAAATAAAGTGGCATACATAGTTATTCACCCATTTTGCTGTTGCTTAAGTCAAACATCGAGCTCACAGCTGATTCTGTGTTAGAAAACTGTCTGGTTGACGATGTACAGATACGGTTTGAAGTATTTCAGCTTTCTGAAGTATTTTAAAAAGATTTATGAAAACACTGCAATGTGACATGGAGATTACAGCATGCAGTTTAAGATTCAAATAATTCTAAATCAAAAATACAGGCAGCTTGAATGTCCAAATTTCGATGAAGTTTAATTCATAAATGCAAGACTTGCCGAATGCACATTGTTCAAAGCTTTGTAGTAAAAATCTCTTCTTTTGAAACGCAACATTTGAGAGAGCACTGTGTATGGTCCATCCCCAAATGGGTTTTGAATCTGGGTAATTCTGCATTAGATAAACAAATTGATTCTGTCTTTGTTCAAAGGGAGAGGCTGGCATCTGAGACTGGGGGTGTTAATGGCTTATGGCGGAATCCTATTCAGATAGCGGATGAAACATTGCAATTCCTCTGATGAATACAAATGGACCTCGATGATTGCCAGCCAACAAAGACACAATAATATCATGAATGCAATGTATGAAATACAGCCACATTTTTGTTCTGTGCTAATCAAAGGACCCTTCCCAACGGGACCAGCTGTTTTAGGGTATCTGCTCTACATGTCAGAAAAGCTCTTGAAGGATTTTCATTAGTGCACAGACAGATTGGCTTCCACTGTAATAGTTTCACCCTGATGCAATTCAAACTGAATTTTTCACAAGCAGACGCATTGACACCCTTCAATAAATCACAGCGCTTGAGGTGCTCTGAGGAAGACAATAATAACAGAATAACAATAGAAGCTGCATGTCAAGTGTTTGCCCCCTGTTTCAGATGCTCCGGAAAGATTACAATGAAGCCGTATTTGCATTGATGTTGAAATATGTCTCAAATTCAAAACCCAATCTTTTGCTTTGTACTATATTAAGAGGACAAGCAACCATCTGGAAATCCGCCCTATATTTTGGGTTGCATGTCGACAATGACGGCCTTTATGCAGAAACGACTACATTAACGCTCCCTTTTTAGCATTCAGTCGTGGCCCCACCGCCAGTGACGACCATGATTTCTCATTGAAAGGATCTGTAAGGATGTAATTAACTCCTGCAATAATCCCTGTGGATAGATTAAGAGAGAAGAAAAGATACATACAGAAAGCAATTTGCTATTAATTATGGAAAAGGCGAGGGGAGTTCTTTGGTTTATAGAGCTGCGGAGTAATCTAAAAGTCTTTCAGAATCAATTAAGAATGCATGCGCCAGACTCCCTGTTGACAGCGAGCCAGGTTAGATGACTTCGAGATGGTGGCTGAGGTGAGAATATAGAGTGTAAACTTTGAGCTGAAAAGACAGGTTAAATTTGAAGTGATGTCTGGGTGAAAGAGCACTGGAGGCACAGTGTGCATGGTGCCAAATGAAGACCTGAATGAAGTGCGAGGTGTGGTGTCAGATGGAGTACATTTACATCAACATGCATTCTCTTCCCAGACGCTCTCTTAAAGCCACTGACAGGAAAGTGGAGACACTTCTTGGATGACACTTGGAAGTTTTGCTCTACAATGTAAATTTCGCACTCCCATATCAAGAAAAAAAAAAAAGAAAATTGATGATGTTTTGTTTATTTAAAAAAATGTATGTTTCTAATAAGTAGCCAGATAAGATTGTTTGGGGTGTGAGTGTGTGCAGGTTACGGAGAACAACACGTACAAGTATCGTCAACTTAAGTTGACCTTATTTTACTCATAAATTGTAAAACTCTTTATAAAAACCCATAGGTAAATCTCTTCCAGGTTTTGACGTCATCCCTGCAGCAGTCTATTACATGATGTTGCAATTTTAATACATTTCAAGTACTTTACATGTGCTTTAGTATGTTCGTCAGCACATCAAAATAAGTGCTTCTTTAAAGCACGACAGAAGATTATTAAAACATATTTAAAATGTACTTTAAAGTAAAACTGTTTTAAAGTAACAATTTGATATTATTATAAAGTAAGTGCACTTTAAGTGTCTTAAGAAACAGATTCATAGTTAACAACACTTTTATTTCATTTATATATATATGGCTGAAGCGCAGCTCCACCGCAGTAGTTTGAAAAGTGCCAGATCGCCCTGTTGCTCTGTCAGCACATTTGTCAAATTACTTTGTACTTTTGGTGAAAAATAAATGTTGCGTAGTTGAATACTTTATTTTTATTCAACTCAAATACCACAATTTAATAATACTCAATAAAGTAGGGTCTCTGCTTGAGAATGTCACTGTTAGCTGTCATTATCTTACCTCATCTTTTTCACATTCATCATTTTTTCTCTCTCACTTCCTTTATTATGTCCCTCTTTATTTGCATGTTTTCATCTTTAATTTAAGCCGCTTTTAAGTGGGTAATTAAGCTGTATGAGCTCCTTCAGAAGACAGTGAGATGACAGGGTCTCTGTGCCAAGTGACACATCTTCAGAAGAGCTCGAACCCCCTTCTCCATTTACAGTGACAGCCCAGAGACAGAGGTGCAGCAGTCTGACCTCGGCAGCTTAAAAGGACCAACGGCTGCCAGAAGTGAGAGGAATTTTTCTCAATATATATCCATCAAATGCCTTGTGAGAGGATCCAGAGGAACACACTGAAGAGATTCCTGTATCTGCTCATTAGCACATGAAACTGTGGCGGTGCAGAGCTGTAGCTGCTCGAAACCTAACGCTTATTAAAACTCACTGACAGTGCTGTTAACAGTGTTTAATGCTTATGAGACATAAAACAATGTGTGTGGATGAACATGCAAATACAGTTAAACAAATAATAGGACAGCTAATCAATGGTCACTTAAAGTGTAAAATCAGACACATTTACAGTAATAAGTTATTCATGGGAGTTTTATTAATAATGCATATTCTATTTAAAATCTAGTTTATTGAATTATTTATGATTTTATTATTTATTTTTAATTATTTTATTAAATTATGTATGATTGTGTTTTAAATCATTTATTTTAATAACTTATTTTTATTTCATTTTTATTTTTTTATATTTTACATTAATTTAAAATGTCCTTAGTAAGATGCTATAATAATATTTAGATTGGATTTAAGATTTGGCATGCTCTATTTTATTTGTATTTTTTATTTAAATAAAAAAAAATAATTAATTTATTATTTTATTTTATTATTGATTTTAATAAATTATTTTCATTATATATATATATATATATATATATATATATATATATATATATATATATATATATTACAATTATTTAAAATGTCCTTAGTAAGATGTTATAATAATATTCAGATTGGATTTAAGATTTGTCATGCTCTGGTTATTTTTCTTTCTTTTTTTTTTTTTTTTAATAAATTATTTTTTACTAAATAATGTAATAAATGTATTTCAAATAATTTATTTTAACAAATTATTTTATTTTTTAGTTTTATATTTTACATTAATTAAACATTTCCTTAATAAGCTGTTATAATAATATTCTGGTTATACTCTGGTTATTTTTTTATTTACAATAATTCATTAAATATTTTTAATAAATCATTTTATTATTATTTTTTGATTTTACAAAATGTTTTTTAAAATGTCCTTAGTAAGCTGTTATAATAATATTCAGATTTGATCTGACATGCTCTGGTTATTGAAACATAACACTAAAACATAATATTTACTAGCATTGGCATGTTTTACAATCTCTGATAAAAGTGCATCCCCATCAAAAAGAAAACACTGGCCCGAATCACTGCTGATATGTAATTTCATATGTGGCTGTTTGTCAATAGCAGTCAGAACAAGCGAGCAGCTCTTCACAGTGTTTAAGCAGTTACCAGTATGCACACTTACACTCACACACTCATGCACCATTACCCTGACCGTCGACCCCTCGCTCGCAAAAGGAGCTCGGCCAATTACCCACGGGGTCAAATGCAAAAATATGCGGTCATGCTCACAGTCACACAACACACAACACACATACACAGCACATCACCCAGGGCGAGCCGCGCGGCGTGACTCAGGTCTTCATCTTCTCACCTCAGTGCACCAGAGCCAACTGCAGCACTGGACAGAGCCTTGCTGAATAATGCATGCTGCGCATAACTTCAGCAAACCTGCAAAAACATGATACTTGTGCTCACGGGATTAGGACTGGGTAGGGGGAAAAAAAATGGTAACACTTTATAATGCCTTTATAATGCATTATAAATGTACTCATAATGAACGTTGCAATGCATTAACAGTTAATGCATTATAATATTTGCAGATTCCTTGCAACACACACTTTGTTTTTTAATGCATAATGTATCATAACTGTGGTCACAATTACTCATTAAATCATAATGCATTATAAGGTGGATTAGAAAACACAATTAATGCATTAAAAATACTTTTATAATGCATTATATATCCAGGCTTTAAATTAAGCGTTATCAAATATTTTAATCTTTGAATTAGTTGAAGGGAAAAAATAGTGCAAGTTTAATCAGTAAATTTAAATCAGTAAATATTTCCTTTAAAACATTTAAAACACCTGCATTATTTAAAAGGGGGGAAAATCCCCCTTTTGTCTGGTCACTTGGGTTGTGTTTTCATACATTTGATCAGTGACCTGTGTGATTACTGTATGTTTTTGGCATGAAGTGTCATTTTTTATTGATATGCAGTATAATACAGTATTTATAGTACACTACATGAAGTAGAAACAGTTGAATGAGTTTTATACTAAGTTAAAATTGTTTTCTTTACTAAGCAGTTTGACATCATGTCGTGTCACATCAGCGAGAGTCTGATTATAATTCTTACAGTTCAGCATGTTTTATTTACTCATCAAAGCTTATTTCTACTTGCATTTGCTGCTTGTTGAGTATTCATTTTGGACCTTAATAGCTAAATATATATTACAATCACATTCAAAACCCCCTCTCCTTTTTTGCTAATGTATCAAAGTTCAACCTTCTGCGAACTCGCTGACCCCTGATGTAAACAGTGGAAGTCTTCCAACACTGTTGCACTTCCTTACTCTGTCCTGTAGCAAAAAGGTCAACAGAAATAAAAAAAAAAAAAAAAAAAAAAAAAAGGCGTGCATCCCAGGGCAGACACAATCTCTCTGCTGCAGATGGCACAGAGCACATGTTATGCTTAAATCTACTTTGACACGTGTCTCCCTTTGGACAGCATGGGCAATATTGTAAACACTGTGTGTTCATGACAACCATCTGCCCTGAATTGAATTTTGTGGAGTTTGAACTGAAACTCTCAGAACATTTGTTCTCTTAACTTTCACTTTTATTTACACTACTGTTCACAAGTTTTTTAATGTTTTTTGAAAGAAGTCTCTTCTGCTCACTCAGGTTGCATTTATTTGATGAAAATACAGTAAAAACTATAATACTGTGAAATATTTTTACCATTTAAAATACAAATTTAAGAAAAATACTTTAAAAATACTTTTAACACATTAGAAATTTAGGTCAGAAGACTATTAAGGAGGCAAAACGTAGTTTTATAAAGGAACAAATACAAGCAAATAAGGAAGATCCTACATCTTTGTGAAGGTGCTGAATAGGTTGGCAAATTGAAATTTACTTTATTAAAGTTAGATTTCGGTGGTGAGAGAATTTGATAAAAGTAAAATTGCTAATAAATTTGATTCATTATTTTCATCAATTGCAAATCGCTTAGTGGATAAGCTCACCTTGTCTAAGGGAATTTATGGGATTGATTTTGTTATTTAAAACTAGAAGTGTTGCCTAACTCTTTCTTTTTCACTAAAGTTACAGTAGATCACATTACTAAGATGTTAGAAGATCTTCAAAGGTTCAAGTCAACTGGCCTGGATGGTTTTCCGAGATGCTGCAGATATTATAGCTCCAACTGTTACGTTTATTGTGAATCTTTCTGAACAAGAAAGGAAATAGATATGATCCTTGAAATTCTTAGTGTGGCTTCAAAATTTTTAGAAAGGTTTGTGTATAAACAGATGTATAGTATGTTAGCAAGAATAATCTAATTTATGATTTTCAACCAGGTTTTAGGAAATCTTATTTGACTGATACTTCTTTATTTAACAGATTTTATAAGGACGCAGATTGACGAAAGGTGAAATGTGTGGTTTGGTACTCTTGGATCTCCAAAAAGCTTTTGACGCAGTCAATCATTCAACACTGTTAGATAAATTAGGTATCATGGGTTTTTTTTAATATAGCAATAGCCTGGTTCAACAGAGGGTAAAAAACGGGTAAGTCAACACACCAAGGCTCCAAAAATGCAAAAAAAGAAAAATGTACTCTCACAACGGTAACGTTACGAGCATGCAGGCTCTTCATCAGATAATTAAAAATTGAACCAAGGATCACATGACAAAAAAGAAAGAAAGAAAGAAAGAAAGAGAAAGAAAGAAAAATAATAATAAAGCAATGAAACAATTATTAGACTTTCACATTTAGTATTGTGTTTGTTTCTTTTGCCTTTTTGTTCCATGGCTTTATGATTATTAAACCATTATTAATAATGGAGTTCCTCAAGGACATAAATGTTCCTCTTATACATAAATGATATGCAAGCAGTTTGAAGGATTTCTGAAGGATCACGTGACACTGAAGACTGGAGGACTGATGCTGAAAATTCAGCTATGATCACAGAAATAAATTACAATTTACAAAATATTAAATTGTAAAATTATTTCACAATTTTACAATTTTTACTGTATTTTTGATCAGTTAAATGCAGCCTTGGTGAGCAAAAGCCGACATAGAGTATTTATTTAACTTTTTAATGATCAAGGTGTCATCTTTTCTTTCTCTCTCAGGATGATTCCCGCCTCCCATAAGGTGTTCTTACTGAGCGATCTTGCCTCGTCACGGGACTACGAGCTCTGCGTCCTGGCCGTCTACGATGACGGCATCACGGCTCTCACCGGTACGCGTCTGGTCGGATGCGTGTCCTTCACCACGGAACGTGAGTTCCGCCACTGCCGCTCCATCCATGACCAGTTCCTTGGCGGCACCATGATAATCGTCATCGGTGGGATCATCGTGGCGTCGGTCCTCGTCTTCATCTTCATCCTGCTGATGAAGTATAAACTTCACAGCCAGCACTACAAGCAGAAGGCCGCCCGCGTCAGTAACGTTTGTTCTCAGACCAACGGAGGCCAGCAGGGGGCGGCATCGGGCCCTCCGCCCAGGTCGTCGTCCTCATCAGGCTCCTCCAGCAAGCCCTCTGTCCCACTTGGGTCAGACAGACAAGAAGGGTCTCACGGCCTAGAAGGGGGTTATGGAGCGCTAAAAGGCACCACGGTGGTGGACTTGAACCCAGAATATGGGAAATCCGTAAAAGAGGATGACTCCATATCGCAATAACACAGGGTTCAATCCCGCCTCCCTTCCCATTCTCTTCACACCTCAACCCATTCAGTTTTGTTTTCTGTTGCCGGCATCCTGCAGCCTTACTGAGGATTCTCTCCTGTCCAAGGTGAGGATGTTTTTTTTTTTTTTTTTTCTCTTCTCCTCTATCTGTTAAGGTTTGTTGCTAGGTAACTGGTTGCCAATGTGATAGAATCTCCCCACACTACAGTGCTGATGCAGAGATGTTCCATTTCTGTTAATTAGACATCATTTAATGGATAAATTACAGACATACCGGCTCTGCTGTCTGTCTGCGTCAGGGCAACGGGCCTAAAAAGATTTCCCGAACGGTATGGTGCACTTGAGATCACTATTTAAATTGATAGCCTGACAGTTGTTTAGTTCAATAGGATGCATTTGAATTACAAAGGCGTAAAATTGAAACTCTATTCCTAGTTGGGATGTTTGCAGTGAAAATGGGAGGAAATCATCTGGTTTGCATAATTTTCAGCACATTAGGCTCATATGTATTTTATGTATATCCCTGCTGAGTATGGAATAGCACATATTACTATTTTTCCTTGCGAGATGCAGGTCAGGTGTCTAAATACTGATATTTTGCTGAGGCTGTATCTGAATTATCACTTCACCACAGTATTATGAGTCCACATGACTTCATACATATAAACTAGGGGTGTGACGAGATACTTAGTTCACGAGAACGAGACAAGACAAGATTTTTGCACAGTATTTAAAAAAAAATCCTCAATGACAAAATTAATGAGTGGAAAATAGTCTGCAGGTGCATTTTGAAATGTTTTAACTAATCATCTTGTAATGAATGTCATTTCAGTTCTTCATCCTGAGTATGAATTATCATATGCAGTAATAGACAACAATACTCAAGAAATGTACTGTAAAAGGTTTTGCCACAAACTCAACTGACTGGCTTCTCTCCTGTAAGATTTCATGTCTCTTTACACCCTACTGTACGTGAATTATGAGCTTCCAGATCTTCTGATTGAGGCTGTGTGTGACCTCCTAATTGAACTTCTTTCCACAAATTTGATTTGATTTTGGGAGACAGGCTATTGTATGTAGCCTAATTTGCGCACATCAGGGAGCTCGCGTTTTACTTTCGCTTTCGAATTTGCGATCGCACGTACTCTGTTTATAGGGAGTGGCGGTGCTGAGTGCGCATTCTACAAGATAAGACATTTATCAGACGTTTAGGCTCTGTTGCGCAACGAATCCTCCGCCATGTTCTTGTCAGTCATCTCACCTTACTCTCGTCAGGTGACCTGTGAACTGTGATTCCTGCTGCACTGTGTGCAACTCTGCAGCACGTGCTGGATTAGCAGAGCAGATGTTTACAATAGTTTATAATTGAAGCAACCATTATCCAACTAAATTAAATGGTTTTTATTTCTATAAAAAAGCAAAACGACAGTCGAGGCGGTGCCGCGGTGGGCTCCGTAATGTAATGCAAACGTAGAGGTGGTTTCAGAAGGGGGAGTGAAGTAGAAAACTATATTTCAGTCACTTTTCCCTGCTATTTTCCTTCTTGTTAAACCAACCACCAGCACACCGGCAACACTAGAGGCATTGGTTTGTACTTCAGTTGTATTTGTATTCAGTCAAAGCCCTAATGCCCTTAGAGGCACAATCTAGGTTGGCCAGGTTCCTCACGCTTTCAGCAGCGTGGATAATATCCGGCGATGGACCACCTCAGCTCTCAGGATCAAGAGTTGAGTACATTTAACATAACCAGGAGAGAGCCATCTCAGTGAATTGGTCATGGTTGCCTTCTATTGAGGAGCCTCAGAGGAGCCCTGAATGGGCCAGGATGAAAGCACAGGTGGAAGCGTATCTGTTTCATTGAGAAACAGCACCTCCAACGGACAGAAATCTAACGCTGCATGACTGAGAGTTGAAGGGCAGAGGTGTCTGTCAGGGTCACTGTCAGGGGAAACTTCAAACGGCTTCTGCAGTGAGCCTTGTGCTGACTGTACAATTAGGTGAACAAAGAGTTACTATCTGATCAGGTTGAAAGACTTTTCTCAAACATAAGAGTTAAATCACCTTTTTTGACCTGCAAAAACATCCATCTTTTATTCCAGATCTCGATTTGATTTTGAAACGCCCCATAGCTCCTGTCAGCACCTCTGGATCGTACAGTGTTGAGGTGCTTGATGTTTCGCTTTATTCACCTGTAGCCAGGGTTTGAAATTAACTTATTTTTGACTACTAATGTTTTAGGTTACCAGCCATTCAGAATTTCTATTACTATTTTTATAATATTTTTTTTTTTTGCATTAATTACTTATTTA
This sequence comes from Hypophthalmichthys nobilis, assembly GCA_037950665.1. Classification (NCBI taxonomy): domain Eukaryota; kingdom Metazoa; phylum Chordata; class Actinopteri; order Cypriniformes; family Xenocyprididae; genus Hypophthalmichthys; species Hypophthalmichthys nobilis. The sequence goes on from CM075484.1 coordinate 1,645,773, forward strand.
TTATTATTATAAGTATGTAAATTTCATTTTTTTTAATGCTTTGTTTTGCTAATGTTTGAAGCTCCTAATTGAAGGGCATCGTTTATGAATCATCATCCGCCGGTAATGAGTTTGAGTCATTTATGAGTTATGAGCTAGTGAGTTTATATGCGTTACCTGCCACAATTGGCGGGTGTTATTTTCAAACCCTGCCTGTAGCTCAATAGAGTACTGATTCATGATCTAACATTTTGATGGACCACAATTGATTGAAATGCAGGTCCTGTTTCTAAAATTAGAGCACAACTAGAGCTCCTTCTCCTATTAGCTTCAGATGGATTTACATTTCCTTTTGCTCAGTGTGAAATGGGAAAGATTAGGACGTGGGGATAGAGATAAGAGAGCTACAGAGATAGAGAAAGGCACTATGATGGAAGAAAAAGGGCTGATATGAGTATTGTGATAGGGGTTTAGAGATTGAAATAAAAGTGTAAAGGCCTAGTGTCTCAGATATTGAGACAAATGGGCTAATCTGTGGGGTGGGATGTTGTAGAATACCAGAAGACCCATAGTAGAAGGTAATTACTATTTGTTGTGCGCAAAATGGGCAGCAACCTCTCTTCTCCTTCCCTGCCGACAGCCATTGCGAACCAGAATCCCTCCAGGCTGCAGCAGGGCACGCTGCGCTAAAAATAGCCGTCTGAATGAGGCCTATAGCATTAGCGAGCTCACTGCAGATAACTAGCTTGCCGCAACATATCAGGCCTTTGTCCTTGCTGCTGCTTTGAGGCTTTGTTCTGCATTATATCTGGGAGGAAAGTCTGAGTAAATTGATGATGGTTGGAGTTAATGAAGTAGTTATGTCCAATTGGCATGCGCTATGTATAGGCATCCGCTCTGTCTGTTTATGCAAGCTCAGCCAATGTTGTGATAAAATTGTTTGCGTATCCTTGGGTGCTGTTTCCTCTGATACGGATTAAGTTTAGTGTTATAATATTTGCTGAAATAGCACTGTTAATGTACATGCTGGAAAAAGCCAAGCTACAATTGTAATTATCTAGGTTGTTATTTATTTTACATGATTTAATTATATACATAGTTTACATTTATGCATTTGGCAGCTTTTATCAAAAGCGACTTGCATTGCATTCAAGCTGTACATTTGATCAGTTCATGCATTCCCTAAGAATCGAATCCATGTCCCTGCCGTTGTTAGCACCGTGAATCTACTGTTTGAGCTACAGGAATTTATAGTTAGAGTTAGTTCGTTAGTTGTGAATTATTTCAGGGTTCCCCAAGTATTGATCTAAAGTATTTACCCCCTGATATTTTTAGTTAGTTATCTAGTTAGTTATTTCGGGGATCCCCTAAGTATTGACCTAAAGTATTTACCCCCTGATTCCCCAAAATAACTAACTACCTAACTAACTAAAAATATCAGGGGGTAAATACTTTAGGTCAATACTTGGATACCCCTGAACTAACTAACTAACTAAAAATATTAGGGGGTAAATACTTTATGTCAATACTTTGGGGTCTCTGAAATAACTAACAAACAACTAACTAACTAACTAAAATATCAAATACACTATATTGCCAAAAGTTTTGGGATGCCTGCCTTTACGTGCACATGAACTTTAATTACATCCCATTCTTAATCCGTAGGGTTTAATATGGAGTTGGCCCACCCTTTGCAGCTATAACAGCCTCAACTCTTCTGGGAAGGCTTTCCACAAGGCTTGGGAATTTTTGACCATTCTTCTAGAAGCACATTTGTGAGGTCAGGCACTGATGTCGGACGAGAAGGCCTGGCTCACAGTCTCCACTCTAATTCATCCCAAAGGTGTTCTATCGGGTTGAGGTCAGGACTCTGTGCAGGCCAGTCAAGTTCCTCCACACCAAACTCGCTCATCCATGTCTTTATGGACCTTGCTTTGTGCACAGGTGCGCAGTCATGTTGGAACAGGAAGGGGCCATCCCCAAACTGTTCCCACAAAGTTGGGAGCATGAAATTGTCCAAAATGTCTTGGTATGCTGAAGCATTAAGAGTTCCTTTCACTGGAACTAAGGGGCCAAGCCCAACCCCTGAAAAACAACCCCACACCATAATCCCCCCTCCACCAAACTTTACACTCGGCACAATGCAGTCAGGCAAGAACCGTTCTCCTGGCAACCGCCAAACCCAGACTCGTCCATCGGATTGCCAGACAGAGAAGCGTGATTCGTCACTCCAGAGAACACGTCTCCACTGCTCTAGAGTCCAGTGGCAGCGTGCTTTACACCACTGCATCCAACGCTTTGCATTGCACTTGGTGATGTAAGGCTTGGATGCAGCTCCTCGACCATGGAAACCCATTCCATGAAGCTCTCTACACACTGTTCTTGAGCTAATCTGAAGGCCACACGAAGTTTGGAGGTCTGTAGCTACTGACTCTGCAGAAAGTTGGTGACTTTTGCGCACTGTGCGCCTCAGCATGCGCTGAGGGACCCCTATATATGTGACTTATTTCAATTTTATGATTTAATTAATTATTAGCTTTAAATCAATTCCCAAAAGTCAGACTTCGCAAAAAACGACAGTCATACTAAAGTGTTTACATCACGTTTTAAATTGTTTGTTTAGTCTGACTGAAATCAAACACACTCAGTGATTCTCCTAGGCCCAGTTTATACCTGATATCAGATCACAAGTGGTCAGGAGAGACAGGTCACTGTTTATACACCACAAGTGCATCTTCTGTCACCACTTGTGATCAGATTTCAGTGGGAGCCACTTATAATGTCAGTGTTCCCTGGGAATCGATCCCATGACCTTAGTGTTGCTAGTGTCATGTTATGCTTTTTAGCTACATGAACGAGCATATAAAGGCTTAAACGCAAAAAAGTATTTAGTATATAAAATGTACATAAAAAGAATATAAATGTGTTATAATCACTTTATCAGAGGTGGAATGTCTTCTGCAAGAGTTCACTGTCTTTTACTTTTGAATGCATTCAGACCTGTCCGCTCAGACCTCACTTATTCCTTTGCATTTCATTTGCAGATATACCTGTTTAAATGTGTTATGCTGCTGAATCTGATCTCTTGCGTCTGTTGTTTTTTCAAGGCAAACTCACTGTCTGGAAGCTAAAAACAGAATGCCAGATTAAATGCGATTGGATCCAATCTATTATAGGACAAGCTGGGGTCGGAAGGCAAATACAACAAGCTCTCCGTGTTCAATTCTTTATGCAAGACTCTCCCCAGACCATGGATATTATTATGTACCTCTTCGGTGCATATGAGCTGTGTTTCATTTTAAAACCAGAGGTTATTGCCCCGAGAGAGAATAATCATCATCATCCAATAATTTTATGGGAAGAAGCAAGAAAACACTTTTGGGAATACGTTGCGGTTGTTTTTTGTGAAGATGTGGGAAATATTATGACAAAATATCATTGTTAAATAGAAGAAGCAGCTCCGATCTCTGCAATGGTTCAGTGCCAAAGGATTGAAATGTGTGGATTTAATGTTCTCCCGAAGGCTCGTGTGGATTCAGACTTATCAAAGTTCGATTAAATATTGATGAGTCGGTATTGAGTTAACATTTGTGGACCTTCTGGAGCACTTTATTATAGATTCCTCTGTATTGTCTCAGCTAATGACTGTCTCTTTCTCTCTTATTGGGAAACTGAACACATGGATCAATATTCAGCTGATTAACAAACATGGGGAGTGTGTTTTTGGGATCTGGAGATTAGGTCAAACAGGAGAGGCATCGGCTGAACATTGATTATCACAATGCACTAAAACTTTCCGAATCTCCTGTATCAACAAGGATTGACGGTAAGGCGCTTTTGAGAACTCTATATCTGACGACAGACTCTGTGAAAGCAGTGTAGGCCATGCTAAACACTTCGTAGGCCTGTTTGACAGCCGACCTGCTGAAATAAATACTGTTCTTTTTTCCCTCCAATTGACCGTTGATGTATTTGTATGTGAAGTACACCTTCAGCCATCTCTGATTTTAATCATTTGATTTCAAGGAGAAAATAATAAAAATTATGGGATGGAATTTTATGCTTTCATAGGTACTCTATGTGGATTTATAAAGAAATAAAATATTTTTCTTCAAAGCTCGTGGAGAAGACTTTTCATTAACCTAGAGAAATAACACTGGATGTTTTCTGATACACTCTAACTTCCCTCTTCTGTGCAGTGGTGTGATTATTTTCATAAAGAAACATATTGAAAAGGTTTCTTCCAGCAGGTCTTTAGGGCTGAGTGTAATGGAAGTTAAGTCAAGCATACTACAAATCATATGCTAGTGATTTTCAGTCCTATGCATTAGTCATAATCTCAATATTCTAGAGAGAATGTTTTTCTTGTTGCACTATGGAGTGTCAAATGTTTACAAATGCATGGATTATTTGCAGCCAGAGGCGTTTATGCTAATAGAATGAAGGCGTAATGACTCGTATCACCACATGATGTCACTGCACACGCACTTCATGCCAATGTCCCGTCCTGACGCATTGCGTGAGGTCTGGACCAATGACTTGCAGATTTGAGATGTGGCGCTCAAACGACCTGATCATGGTGCTTTACAGACGATACAGCACAGCACTGTTATTATCAGCACTTTAATACTTTCTTAAGGGCTTTTAAACTTATACTGTTTTGGTATTGGTTATATAATTGAATATGTTCATATTACAATAAGAATTAAAAGAGCATGTATTAGCATTAACTAATTCATATTATACGAAACTATAGGAGAAAGGAATTGTCTGCGTTGCTAGTTTTATTTTGTTTTGGCCATTTTCCTCCCAGAGCTGTGAATAACATCCCAGAAGGAAACACCACACCTTATCTTATTTTAAATTCTGCTCTATTTTCTGTTATGATGATGGCAACAATAATGCGAAAACCCTGCTGATACTTAATAGTATGAATAAAAATCACAATGTTTGTGGATTCCTTTAGACTAATACAACAGAGAGGTTAGAAATCAGCATGCTGTGGCAGGCATTACCCACAGTGCCTCAGTTTGTCGTTATAGGGCAGTTTATCAGAGTGAATGTGTGATGCAGATGCCAAAGGCCATAAAAATGAGAATGATGCCTTCTGATAAACATGCAAATGAATCTTAATGTAAAAATTACACAAATTTTGTATCGCTACAGGGCAGCGTAGCTTCTCAAATAATCTGTCCAACACAGAGACACAGATGTTCTGAGAGACCGGTCACTTCTGTGATACTTTGAACTCACCAACAAAAGATGCAAAAGTTCAAAGCCTGAAGCATTCAGTCTAATAGTAAAATCATCATTGCCTGATCTCACTAGAAAAAAGAAGTTTTTATTTTATTTTATTATTATTTTAGTTTAGTTTAGTTTAAATAGCTTTACTTTACTTATTTAGTTGTACTTTATTTTTGTTTTATTTTATTTCAGGCAAATGTCTTTAATAATTATATTTTTTTACAAATATAATTTAAATGCCTAAATACATGCAGAAACTACTAAATAAATCCCACTCTCTCATGCTGTCACTTTTATTTTATTTTTTTTATTTTTCCAGACATATATATATATATATATATACACACAAACAAATATATAAACTACTAAATAAATCCCACTCTCTCATGCCGTCACTTTTATTTTATTTTATTTTTTATTTTTCCAGGCATTATATATATATATATATATATATATATATATATACACATACACACACACACATATATAGTTTAAATGCCTGAATAAATATAGGAACTACTAAATAAATCCCAATCTCTAATAAATTCCACATCTCATTATATATATATATATATATTACGCATATTATTTTACAAATTTAATTCAGTGCCTAAACTTACATGTACGTAGGAACTAATGAATAAATCCCTCTCTCTCTCATGCTGTCGCCTATGGAAAAGAAAAATAACATGCCTTTATGGGTAATTGGAATACAGGAAGGGACTGAGGGAAGCAGAAACGCTAGATGAACATTGAAACAAACTATGCTTTTAATGATTGGTCATATTTCATATTTTTCCTGTGAGGGCCAAGAACTATTAGGCCCAAATATGTGGCTGTTTTCTGTAAATAATCCCTAAAAATGAAACCGTATTTATAAACGCCTTCTGAGCAAGACCAAAGCCGCTATAATCACACATGAGCTAAAGAGTAAGAGTTTATACTGTGTTTACATCACAGAGCGCTTTCCATGCTCTCTGTTGTCTCTGCATAATGCCGATGACTCCCACACACAGCCGCGGTTAACAGTGTAATCTGAGAAGAGTCTAAACAAGCTTGAATAAAGGAAAGAATTTTTCCAAAGCAGCTGAGCCTGTCTGAATGTCATTAACAAATCAATGCGTCTGATGATACGTTTGTCTGGATACAGACTTGTCTTCAGGTCATATTTCATGAAGATGGTGGGATGCTGCACATGTAAGTGTCATGTCTCATGAAGATGCCAGAGACTTCACAAGCTCTATTAAACCCCATGATTAGTGAAGCTTTGTCGAGCAGCTGGCGAAGTGTTTGCTTTTGCTGTTAATTAAACTCCAGATTGTAATTTTGAGGTGCTGTCGAGGAGAGCCTAAAGATATTCAGCAAAACACATTTCATATTGGGTCTTCTCAATTTAACATAGGGATTGATGGGAAGCTGTGGATCATTTTTGAAGCACTGGCTGGCTTCCAAATTCTAGTGAGATGTTTTGCTGTTTATTGCGAACATAAGGGGTTGGTTTTTAATCATTTTATTTATTTATGTGCTGTGTGTGAAGTAAAAACAGTGTAATGTTTCAAATGCATCTCGAGACATTGACTAAATGTTTTGAACGCAAGAACGTGTCTTAAAAGTGACACACAATATGACAATTTCCATACATCAATTTAAAAAACCACCATTTACACAAAGCACATGGGAGACAAGTGAATGATTTAGTCAAAGATTTCAACAGAGTTTGGTGTTTGCAAAAGTAAAATACCTGTTTTACCCTTGTGGAAGAAAGTACACTTTAGCATTCTTTTAAAAAGACTTATTACTGAAATAATATACGTGTTAAGAGTAACACAAGATTGAACTGAATGTAATGTTGTCACTTAATGGCATGCTCATTATAATTAAACGAAAACATAGTATAGTTTACATTTAGATTTAATGCAATTAGCTGAACTTTAGAGTGCTTTTTGACCCACTTAAGTAGAACTTAAGTACATCTTTATATGTAATTTCATAATTATACTGTCTTTGAAATATGGTGCATAAATAATGTGTGCTGCCAAATGCACTGACAAAATATACTTTTGAAGTCATTTCTATTGAAGCTTGCATGTCATGTATTTAAATATATATTTTTAATCACACATTTGTAATGATGAAATTGTAATTTAGTACATTTAAAAAATATACTAAATAACACGCTACAGTTAAAATTATAATCAAGTACTTTACATGTGCTTTAGTATGTTAGTGAACACATCAAATTAAGTGTACTTCTTTAAAACATGATGAAAGATTATTAAAGTAATGATTTAATTTTTTTTTTTTGCAAAGTGCACTTTTACTTAATTGTGTTAAGACACATGAAAGTGTACTCTCTTTAAGTACACTTAAGTTGCATTTTATGTTATTAACATTATATTATATGCAAGTACAGATATTAAAAAAAAAAAAAAAATACACTATATTCAAGATTTGAAGTGCACATTCAATACAATTAAGAGCACTTCCTTTTCACAAGGGCTTTTAATTAGACTAACTTTACTTTTTCTCTATCTTTGCCCACCATCTTGGGTGTAGTTTTCCACTAAGTTCATTGCATTGCATTATTGGACTGCTTTTTCTATGCCTTAGAATATGTACAAAGTACCATAATTGCACTGGCTACCTTTTTTTACGTCAAGAGCACACCTAGGGCATCTTAAAATACTGCCTACATAGGGAGCTCACTAGGTTTTGGAACACAGCCAGTGTCTTGGGTAAGTTTTTTTTTTTTTTTTTCAGTCAATTTGTATCTACAGCTGTTATGTCAGTCATGTTTTTGCAAATTTCATGTCGTTTAAAATGTCTTATCTCTGTTTTTTCTGGTTGCAAACATATGGCACTATCTTCGATTGGTTTCCCTACAGAGATTCTCACACAGTAAAATGATCATTTTGAAGCCTTTCATGGTTACCACAGGTTTGCACAGATAGATTAAGTCTTAAGGGAAGATAGCATCATGACTGTCTTGTGCCTGTTGGCTATTTAGGGGAGTTTCCTCTTTTTGCCTGGGACTTTCCCTTCTCTGTCAGCTCAGAAATCTAGACAGATACCCATCATGCACTGCACACAGAGCCACATGCTATGCTAATGTAAGTCTTGCCTTTCCATTAGAAAATTTAAAATCTTCTCAAGAAAACAAATACAAAGTGCACTTTTTAAACTTAAAGAACATGCACAAGATAACAAACTAAAGAAGATAAATGCCAGCGCAAGGGATGCATTAGATCATTTGAATGTTGATTAGTTTAAGTTTGCCTTTAGCTTTAATTGATTTTGCCCTCTGAAGTCTTAGCAAAGTCTGCAAACTGTGTGGCCAAAACAGAATTTAGCAACTGCAACAGAAACGCTACCATTAAATTTTAATTGTGAAATGACCTTTAAGTGGAAATCACACTAAAACGCAGACGATTAATCATTTCTTGATTAATTTTGAGTGCTTACATTTGCTTCTCATCATCTGCTGCTTCTTTTCTTTTCAGAGCTGGTGTTATTGTGAAAGTCAGCGGTCTTTTAGAAGTGTCAATCTGGAGGTCTTTTAGAAATGCCAAAGCTATTACAGAGCGAGAGCCAGGCCCAGTGGTGAGCTGTCTAACTGAGAAAAGCCTGGAGCAATCCCATCTCACCACTTTATTTATTAATTTCTGTTGGGGTATTTTAGGCTGTTCAATTGTTCTGTCCTTGAAACTAATGTTCTGCCCTCAGAAGTGGCAATAGTCTCTTATAGTGCTGCGTGGTTTTATGGAAAGCTGTAATGTAATTTCTAAATGTGCATATGCAATGTTAGTGTTAGTGAGTCTGATTCAGTGTTCTCAGTGAACCAAATGTTTTGATTCTGTCCACTGAAAAGATTCATTCATTGACTGATTCAGCAGGTTACACCAGTATGTGGTCTATTTGACTTTTTTGAGTGAGTCATTGAATCATTCAAACAATACAGTTGTTCACAATCGAAACAAGTACTGAAAAATGGACAGAGTTTCAATGATATCATTACATCATTTTAACCGTGTTATTGGTAATATATACGCATTCCTTTATTCTTGCTAAATGCAACTGAAAAGAAAATATCTCCCTTTGCATTGAACTTTGAGCGTCGTAACTTTGCAGATGTTGTTTATGCTCAAACAGCAACATTACACACTAACTAAAGTTAAAAAATCATAATCAAGGATCCATATTTTCAACTAATATTTATATTTTATTTTAATTTAGTTTAATTTCAATTAACAGATTTTTTTTAAAATAGTTTTAGGTAACGATGCTGTCAGTAAGCAGGCGGGAAAAAACCTTGGTTCATTCATGGTGCACCATGTCCCTGTTCGTTTCATATGTTCGTGATTAATATGTCTAGAGCTGTCTTTGAAACACTATTGTGTTTTCATGTGTGTGTACGGGTGACTTCTTTGATCTCAGCTCTGTCTAAATCCCCTCTGTCGCTCTGAAGGCTTAAGGGTCTCTCATGCTGTGGTGGTAACTGCTGGACGCAAACAGGTCTTGAGTAATGAGAGCACTGAATTCAGCTGAGTGACTCACGGTTCATTACAAGCAGCTAGCTAAAAGGAAAACACCCAAATAGTCTTTGGGTCAGGCTGAGCCCATGCCTTCCTACAAAAAAAAAAAAAAAAAAACATAATTGTGTTTGTTAAAGTTAGAAATAAAGTAAGTAATAAAGTCATAATTATGAGGGGAAATGTAGTGTATTTAATTGTTACTCTGAGGTGGAATATAAGGGGTCAGCAAGCATCAAATGGAACAAAAAATTGGTTTTGGTAAATAGCGATGATAACATTTCGGTATGCTACATTAAGGTTATTTTGTTATTATATTTTAAGTCAAGTTGCAAGAATGATGGCAGTCACATGCTGCAACTCAATCATCTTCTAACATTTACTTAACCATCTTAGCCATTTTTAAAACTGTGGTAGACCTCAGAGCAGTTTCAACTGTTTTTTTAACATTATAATCCCCTGAACGCACACTAAATGATTCAGCCAGACCGGTGGCAATTCCACAGACACAAGATCTCACAGAAACTTGTGTGAGCAAACGTTACTTCAGAAGAACAACAACTCCTGGCGTGCGTTCTGTTTTTCAGCAAAAACAAAAAGGGATAACCCACCCCCACCCCCCCCCCTCATCGTTGGAGGGTGAAAATTGGGCCCAAAATCAGGCTAAAATCTTAAAGTGTGGCGCCAGCATGAGTGGCTAATTTAACATAAGTAAAATTTAAAGAGATAGTTTGCCCAAAAATGAAAATTTTGTCATTATTTAGAGAGATGTCTATACCTCCATCTATTCACCCAAAACTCTGACACTTCAAAACATTCATATATATATATATAAACATATATATATATATATATATATATATATATATATATCATTTATTCTTATGGAAGCTCAAATGAGCTATATATATATATATTTATATATATATATATATATATATATATATATATATATATATAGCTCATTTGAGCTTCCGCAAGAATAAATGAGGTTCATTTTCGTGTTACACAACACGTTTGAGCTTCAGCAAGAACCAACGAGGTACATTCTCGTGTTATGCAGCATGCTTGAGCTTTCGCAAAAACCACTGAGGTTCATTCTCGTGTATTATGCAGCATGTTTTGAGGTTTGTTCTCACACGTAAAGCAAGTAGGGTTGAGCTTCTGTTTATGTTCACTGATCAATGTTTATATGTGAATAAAAGCCTAAATTAAATATGTGCGTCACATAAAGCGATCAAGTCTCTTCAGAAGGATTAAATCAATTGATTCATAAGGATTTATTTCACAATCCCTTTATGAACTTTTTGAAATATGAAAGACATTGAATAGTTTAGCAGTGTGGAATGACATGAGGATGAGTAAATGATGACAGAATTTTCAGTTTTGGATGAACTAACCCTTTAAGAAACAAAGTCACAATGTGTCCTTATGTGTTTGAGATGGATTTCACTGAGAGACTTGCTTAACTTGATACACAATGAATGTGCTGTTCATTGTGATGGTGCCAAATATATATTTGAAATAAAGTAATGCATAATTCTGATAAAATAAATAATTATGGCTTGCACATTGTCATAGTTCACCCAGCATTGGCAGGTAAAAATTTATGTTTGTACTTTGGGTGTAGCCATCCTGAAACCACAGCTGTACATTACAAAACCTTGTGTACGCAGATGAACATCAACCCTAATTCATGCCATCTAAAAATGCAATAGACATAAGTCTATACGTAAGGGCCACAATCACAACATTCCTCAAAAAAAAAAAAAAAAGAAACCTTACTGAAATCATCATCATCCCTACAAACAGCAATAACACATAAGAAATGTCAAAAAGGTTTTGTAATGAACTGAGAGAGCGCTATATATTTCTTCCGAACACATCTTTGAATACTGAATACAGATGTATTTATCAAAAGCACTGTCATTTGTAGTGCTTTCTTTTCATCTGTTGAATGTGAAAGAGAAACACACTCACACAAACACAGACAGCAAAAAAAAAAAAAGGTTGTGAGGCAGATGCTAATTGCTGCATGTTGAGATGTGCATTATGAGTGTCAGAGTGCATGTGTTAAAACCTTGTGAAAAAAAAGTACACTTTAGCATACCTTTACAAAAAAATACTTGTTGCAGAAATGTACTTTAGTGCAAACTAAATGTAATGTTTTTGTACACTTAACTGCATGTTATTTACACTTAAATGACAATGTATTATAGTTTAAATTTATATTACACGCAATAAGATGAACTTTAGAGTGCTGTAGGACAGTACATCTTTATATGTCATTTCATAATTTTTGAAATATGGTTAAAGTGTAATTGAAACTTGTATGTCATGTATTTAGAACATTTAAAATGTATCAACAATAAATGTATCGAATAACACACTACAGTTAAAAACAAGTACTTTATATGTGCTTTATTATGTTAGTCACATCAAAATAAGTGTACTTGATTAAAGCACAACAAAATATTAATAAAACAATGATTTAAAAAGTACTTTAAAGTAAAACTTTTATTTGGCATTATTACGGAGTGCACATTTTATAAGTGTGCTTAAGTGCATTAAGACACATGAAAGTATACTCTCTTTAAGCGGGTCATTCCACAAAACCGGTACGATTTGGACTTACACATTTTTAGATTTTTTACCAAAATGTATTACTTTTCTGAACACCCCACAACATTAATGACATATTTAACTTCCAGAAAGGCATATTTTCCCATCTCAGGCATCAAATCCCTATTATTATTGGTCATTATTTTAAGTTATGGACACTATGGGGGCTCTCTGAATATTATTATAAAATGTATTTGTGATAAAAATCAACATTTTCCTATTAATCAGATGTCCCTCACACCAATTCAGTAATTGCAAATATAAAAGTTACATAAAATCTCACACTTTTGCTATACTAAAGCCTGAAATGGGCACTTTTTGTGACAGCAACCTCATCATTTTTTATCAAAGGCTTAAAGCTGCAATATGTAATATTTTCTGCCCGCTAGAGGTCGCTAGAGGCCGGTGGAATTAACCGGGATAGGACTCGGGAAGAAATCATGCTCATGGATGTGATTATTAACGGTACTGTAGTATGAAGCAGAGCAGGACGAGTGTTGTGGGAGCTGAACGAGGACGCTGGAGCGACTGCGCAACACACGCCTCTCGAGCAGCGGAACTTTTATTATGCCACAGTCGCCGGCGCCGCTTCCTCTTTTCCGGTCATGAGTATGAGGTAACGCAGTTCTGTTTTATCATATTAGATACATTTGACTGTGTTGAAACTGATGTTATAACGTTACTCTGTGCGTTCGCTCGGTGGCTGCTGTGAGATATTGTTGCACACTGCAGTCAGCTAGATCAATTTTAGAATATCATATTAGCCTAAATGCTGAATGGCTTGTGTTGATAAATGGCATGCAATTAATTTTAAAACGTATTGTATGATGGAGAAAATATAAATATAAATATATCAAAACAGTTGTTCCCTTGTCTATTAAAACATGTAAATATTAAAGCGTCTTTGGTGTTTCCATGGTTTCTACAAAATAAAACCGGAAACCGAGGGTAACGCGGGTATGACGCCATTGACAGGCGACTCCTCACACGTCCCGGAGCCTTGGTTAAAATTGCAATTTTCTCACGATTTACAAATAGTTACAAACATTTGGGATGTTGTAAGTCATCAAGTGAACAACATATATAACACTGGCCTAGTGGTTTTTGGATATTTTACTGTGAAATTCTTACATATTGCACCTTTAACTTCAGAATTTGAACTAAAATCAGTATTCTTATGATTGCTCTGAACATTTCAGACAGAATTCAACTAACTTTAAATTACTTTTTCATAAACTTAACAAAAATAATAATAATAATAATAAAAATGTAGGTGTGACGGGGTTGTGATTTTTTGCCCAAATTGGCCACTGCTCTAAATCTAGTGAATAAATGGAGAGCGCATGGCATGCATGATATTAAGAAATCATGAATAATGTTGAAATAACAGATAATTTTCACAAGTAATAGTTTTCTATCTTTAATTGATGTAACGGGGTTGAGTCGTTAAGCTTGACAAACACAATTTCACAACATGATTTAGTTATAATTATTAAAGTAGGTGTGTCTGCTCACAATGTTGTTCAGAAGACTTCTATGATGTCACTTCCTATTAATGATGTCACATAAGTATCAGTTCATTATTTGTATAGGGGAAGAATGGTTTGTGTAACGGGGTTGAGGGGTTACTGAGGTACGGAACTAAATGATGTGATTTTAATGAATAATCATGAATTTACTTAGAAAAACATTACAGGCAAAAAAGCACAGATGGATATATATGGGAATGGCAAAATGAATGGACTTTTTTCTCATTTTATTATTCAAGTACACTTTCATAGAAGGCCTTGAGGGACATGACAAAATAGGTGGTGTCAACTGAAAAAAAAAAAAAAAAAAATTCTAATATGAAGATAAAATGTATGTCATGTTTTTAAACATTATTAAAGGAGACATTTCAATTAATACAAAAAGCTTTTAAAAATATATTTTGGTGACCCAATAGATAAAATACACTGAAAAAGGTCAGAGGGACTCAAATCATACCGGTTTCGTGGAATGACTCGTGCACTTACAGGGTTATTTCACCCAAAAATGAAAATTCTGTCATTAATTACTCAGTTAATCAGTATCGCTGTTTAAATATTTTAGTGAGTGTAAGTGTATGCTCGCTTACATTCAAGGGTTAGTTTACCCAAAAATGAAAATAATGTCATGTATTACTCACCCTCATGTCGTTCTACACCCGTAAGACCTTTGTTCATCTTCAGAACACAAATTAAGATATTTTTGATAAAATCCGATGGCTCAGTGAGGCCTTCGTTGACAGGTTCAACCTTAATATTATAAAGCGACGAGAATACTTTTTGTAATTATCATAATCTGAATATTGACACATTCCAATTACTATCAGTATATTGATGTGCATGTAATGTAGTCTATTTTTGCTGTATTTGCAGGTTATATAGTAGCATAATCATTATTCAACTCGTGTCATTATTCAACTCTCAAATTCAGTGTAACAGCAGTCTTTGCTCTTCCTGCGGTTCACTTTTCCCCCTATGGAGCACCAGCTCTGACACCAGCAGTATTTTTAGGGGGCGTGTGTGCATGTGCTGCCAGGGACTCCTCAGGCTAATGACCGCTAACAAGAGCAGATCCTGAGGCCCTTTAATGAGTCAAAGGGAGATGGCAGGCGCTGTCTGGCCTTCAGTTCATCAAGCGAACACGTTCAGCAGCCTCTATGGGCGAGTGCTCTAGGCTGTCTATACTTATCAAACGGCCTGCTTGAAATCAAAGAAAGTGTTTGTGTGTGTGCGAATGTCCATCTGGGTGAACTTATGGGTGCTTGTGAGCCATGGAGCATGAATTGACTAATTATTAAAAACTTACCTGTATAAGAAAGAATATCTAAAGTGAATAATTGACAACAAACCTTTGTATAATCTAGAATAACCCCAACACAATATCAAATTAAAAAGAAATAATTTCCTTTTCATTCAGGATTGAGTAACACACACCAAAAAAAAAAAAACAGTAATTATGTAAATGAACTCGCATTGCGGGAAGTATAAGAGAATTTTTGTTTTGGTTCCCATACGCACTGAGAGGTGAGCGAGTTAAACGCTTTCCTTTGTGCTGAAGCGCTTGTGAATGACATGGACTGGCAGTAATGAAGGACTCTGCTCATGAAACAATGATAGCTTTTTTGTGGCTCTCCAGCTTTGTGCGAGGAAAGCTCTTTGAGTAACAGCCACATGCTTTGTGTCCTGAAATAGTATTTTAATGAATTGTGTAACCATCTAGGAACACGCTGGGATCCGTGCCGGCCAAGCCCTGCTAAAAGAATGAGGCTCCGCTCCACATTTGAAGGGGGTCAGAGGGACTGTGTGCCAGGCCTGCACTCGCACTCATAAACCAGGAATGAGGGAAGGGGAATACTATTGCATTGATAAATGTCAACTATTTAGCAAGGCAGGGAGAGTAGAATGAGATGACATTCTGAAAACATCAAACCAAACTACATTTACATGCAGGGCTTAAAATCAACACTCGCCAAATGGCAAATGAGAGTAAAAATAGTCGTTGGCGAGTATATGAAACGATGTCAATAACAATTTTATGAATTCTAACAATGCAATATTGTGAGAACATGAACATGACGCACACAACAGTTGACGGGCCAGTGCTGCATTGTCACAAAAGTTTAAGAATTGCTTCGTTAAATATTCAAGCGCAAGAAGATGCGAAAGAAAACTCAAATTACAAACATCTGAAGCGTGCGTCCAGAAAGCGAGTCCCAGACAGCGCACGAATACTGAATTGAGCTCTCTTTTATGTCTTCTTGCACTTGAACGTACAAATTATGTCCAAAAAATGCCAGTCTTGACAAGTATTCAAGTAAACATAGTTAACATTGGGGCAGTCGTGGCCTAATGGATAGAGAGTCGGACTTGTAACCCAAAGGTCATGGGTTCGAGTCTCAGGTCCGGCAGGGAGTGAATATCCAGCGCTCTCTCCACCCTCAATACCACGACTGAGGTGAGCAAGGCACCGTCCCCCCAACTGCTCCCCGGGCGCCGCAGCAATGGCTGCCCACTGCTCTGGGTGTGTGTTCACGGTGTGTGTGTGTGTGTTCACTGCTGTGTGTGTACACTTGGATGGGTTAAATGCAGAGCACAAATTCCTAGTATGGGTCACCATACTTGGCCACATGTCACTTTACTTCACTTCACTTAACATAAACAGTCAAGGAAGAAAATGCATGTATCAGTATATTGGATCCGTGCATTTGGTCTTAAAGTGACAGTAGCCTAATACTACTGTTAAGGCCTTTGCACACCGTTAAAAAATAAATACGACCTCACATTGTGTCAATCACGTTTACACACTGCCTCCAAAACTTTCGTCCGTCATAAAAAAATTTGGATCAGGTTCGATTTTCTGCGTTTTACGCATCCGTGGCATGCATTTTGAGAGACGTTTTGACAATTCAGAGCCACCGTACAAGCGAACGCCAAAATCCCGAATGCCATTCACGTTGTCTACAGCACAAAGCAGCAGCACTGTATGACAAACAAAGTGCGGAAAGAGACAGAATATAAAGACAGATTGTGCTAGTATCGCTAATAAAGCATCAAACTGAGCTACTGACATCCTGAAGTAAACTTTGAAGCGCTCGGGATAATCCCGCAGCTCCTTGATGAGGTGAACTCTCCTTCCTCTCTACGCAATCTCAGGATTGGATGGACCCAATATTTCCTCTGTCTTTTTAAGAAGAGAGAGGACAACTGAATCATGCTCACTGATTGAAGACTTCATTTTGTATTATTTTGCGAAGTTTTTTGCAACGGATTCATTAATACGCATCGAACTCAGTGTGCAAGGTTTCTGTGCGAATTTTTAGGATCACGAATACGAAAAAACGCCTACGAAAATTTCAGTGTGCAAAGGCCTTTAGACCTACCTGAAAAGCACTGTTTATTTCATTTGTGTCTTAGTTCTATTGTATTTATTTGCGCTTTTGCATGTAATTTGATTAGTTATTTTATTACTGTTTAAAACTTGTCTTTAATAATGTTTTAAATATTAGTTAGACTTATAATTTTTGCATTGGTATCAAAATTGGAATAGACAATTGTGACTTTTCACTCATATCTAAACTTTTGGTGTCATAACTGCTACTTGAGTTGGTCAAAAAACACTAAATTTCAACTAATTGCATTTAATTTAAATTTAAACTTTAAGACAGCGGTGTCTAACTCATTTTAGGATGAGTACATTACAAGTACATTATTTCTGTAATAAGTACCCTTTTTAAAATAATGCTAAAGTGTACATCTTTTTCACAAGGGTTAACATGATGTAATGAAGCTTGTGAAGATAGGAAATACTAGTGGAATTAATGCTGTCTGTACAGATGTGCGACTGTGATATTAAATGTTTGGTCTGCATTAGTGTGTCAATATGATACTGACAGCATTGGTATTATCAGCACTGATCCTCATTACAAACATTATTCATATTTTATGAAGAGATAGTCTACAGAATGAATTGTGGAACTATAATAAACATTGAGACAGCAGATCTCATTTTTGACTAAATCCTGCTAATGATAATATCAAGCTAATATTTGACTGTTTTATGTCATTTCCTGCACTTGTGATTGTAGTACAACTAGTATCTGACGTTCACACGTTTGAATTTTTATGACATTCATAGTTCCATGTTCAAAACTGCTGTAAAATGGCACATTTATTCATATGTGATCGGGTCAATGATGTGACGGGTCTTTTTTTTTTTTTTTTTTTTGTCCAAAGGCCTTAATAATAATAAAAAAAACAAAGATATGACATCCAAAGTAGGTAAGGTAGTATAACTAGATCTCTTTTATTGAATCTAAAAGGTTTTAATTATATTTTGCTACATTTAAAGGTATTTTAAAGATTTTGAAGTGTCAAAAGGTCATTCGGTTTAATCATCCAAAGGCCAATACAGAAATTTCATTTGTGATTAAAATATCTTAAAATGTAATAAATGTATATATTTTTTTATTCTGGCATGATTTTATAACATCATATATTAACAGTGCAAAATGGTATTAAAATTATGTGTAGAAGTCATTGCTTTGTTATGAGAAAAAATGTCCGGAAAAATGAATTTCATTGATGTCATTTGGAGTAACCAATGTAAAGGGACCATTTTGGATCAAGTCATGCAGTCAGTATCATGTGACAGGATGTGACATCATTCAGACACCTGCAAAGGACCACATAGTCATGAAGCAAAGTAACTAACTCCCTCTTAACTATCTGAAAAATTCATGTTTTCTCTTGATCATACGCATATCCCGAAACATCAGGTCATTCGGTGCAACTGCTATAAAACATGGAAAATGTTGGAATATTTTAAAAACTTACTAAATATAACGTACTAAATATAATATGTTTGATTGTCCTTTTGCTAGATAGCTAGATATCAGCCTGTTAGCATTGCATTTGGTAAAACTGAAAGTTTGATTAAACCGAGTTACCTTTTTGTTGACAAATTTTGTCCATCTTGTAAAAAATGACATAAGCAGTGTTAATTGATTATAAAAACCACATAATCTCATTGTTAACACTTAATAAAACTTCAAAATTAATTATATCTCTATTATGTTTTTTTTTTTACACTTTTAAAAACATTACCTGTCAATGACCCGATCACACATACTATATATAGGCTTATTGTAAAAACGTGTAAAACTCTCAAAAGTTTCTTACAACTCACTGAAGTTTATGCTTATATTGTAGGTGTTGAAACTTGTCGCTAATCATAAAATATAACTCATTACAGTAGCTCTGGAAATACCCAGGCCTATAACAGAAGTGTGTGTGTGTGTGTGTGTGTGTGTGTGTGTGTGTGTGTGTGTGTGTGTGAGGAGCAGCGTGAGAATGCTGTGACCCTGCTTTGTGCTGCAGATGAAATGAGGAGGGGGACGGAGAGCACAGCCGCTACACTGTGACAAACGCCACACGGCATTGTGCTGCTCCCTCGGGATGACGGGGAGGGGACAGTGTGTAGGAACCCAGAAAAGAAGCACACAAAAAGACAGAGTTAAAGTGATAGAGATATATTGACAAAAGAGTGAAAGGATGAAGAGTGACAGTGAGAGAGAGAGTGACCTAGTGCAGCACTGAAAAGTTTTCAGAAACTGTTATGAAACACTGTGAGGGGAAAAACTCAGCGTTACTGTCAGAATGACTGACATGATTTTTTTTTTTTTTTTTTTTTTTTTTTCTCGATTCTGGTTATATAACATAGCAGTTTCCCATACTAGACTGTGAAATATGTTAATTGCATTTAGGAAATGATGAAATCCTTTATATAATCTGCCCTCCAACAAAAGAGCTCCTCTCGTTTGGTGGTGCACCTTTGCTCTTTTTATGAAGCGGAAATGCCAATTAATCAAGCTCATTAAAACAATTTGACCCATTTTCCCATCTCAGTCTCTCTCTCTCCATGCCTGGTGCGGTTCTGTCCTAAATGCTGGAGATTAACCCAGATGTACTACACTTGGATTTTCAGGGTCTTATTTCACGTGCCCTCTCCCGAATGCTTAATAAGGGTGAGCCGTGGGAAAGCAGGTGAACTGATCTAAAGGGGTGAGGCAGAGCAGGATCAATATTAATGACAAGCTCCTTTCTCTCCCTAATTAGCCTTGAAGATGCATCACGTTAGCTGTTCAATCAGGCTGGCGGAAAAGTCACATCTCAACACAGGCAGCTGAAATTCATTAGCCGAAAATTAGAAAGACACAAGGGAGGACAATCTAGAGAATTGAATAAATACTGGTTGGGGAGCTGTGTTGCTTTCAGAGCTTTGTTCACCAGTTAATGTGGATATAGTGGGCTGTTATCAGCTTGATGAATTACTATTAGGGGAAAACGGGGAGTTCTGGTTCTAGCCACATTCAAGGCTGCACACTTTGTGTATTAATGTGCTACTTTGCTTTGCAAACGTAAGCAACCTACGGTTTACTGTAATAGTTGGCAGAAATATTCTCTATTGCTAAAATTACACTCTAAAAATGCTGGGTTAAAAACAACCCAAATTGGGTTGAAAATGGACAAACCCAGCGATTGGGTTGTTTTAACCCATACTTTGTGTTAATTTTAAGCAAGCAATAAAGTAATTTTTCAACAATAGTTGAGTTGAGAAACTACCCAGCAGGTTGGGCAAACATTTAACCCAACTGCTGGGTTAAAACAACTCAATCGCTGAGTTTGTCCATTTTCAACCCAACTTGGGTTGTTTTTAACCCAGCATTGTTTAGAGTTTAATATTAATAAATGCAGCTGTGGTACATATGCAACATTAGTTACTGCAATAGCTAGTGAGAAATACCAATAAACAATGCTTTTAGAGCATTTATTAAACCTAGATTACTTTTCATTATTGCATACTAATACATTTTGGCCCGGTTTCACAGACAGGGCTTAACCTAAGCCAGGATTAGGCCTTACAATTCACTGAACTGATCAACTTTTCATGCTTTTCTGTGTTACAGAAGTAGAAGAAAATGAGGCAAAAACCTAATATCAATGCTTTTTGTGCAAAGTTCATATTTTATTGTTTAACTAAAGTATAAAAACATTCCTTCTGAACGATTTGTTATTTTTGGAAGTGAGCACACACACACACACACACACATACACACACACACACACACACACACTTTTGAGTTTTCATATTTTATGGGGACTTTCCATAGACAATGATTTTTATACTGTACAAACGGTATATTCTGTCCCCTACCCCTAAATCTACCCATCACAGAAAACTTTCTGAATTTTTACATTTTCAAAAAAAAAAAAAACATCATTCTGTATGATTTATAAGCTGCTTTCCTCATGGGGACCAAAAAATGTCAAAGATTTCTGTTATTGCCATCCTTGTGGGGACATTGTCCCCATAATGTAAGGTTTACCAGGACACACACACACACACACTTGCACATTAAATACAGTGTCAAAGTTCTCAGCGAGTTCTGTGTGTCTTCAAGAAGCAAGAACCTCACAGGGAATTAATGCAGGTTTCGGGGTGACTCTGAGGCCGGTGGGATTTGGCAGAACAGTCTTACACAGCTCTCAGCCCTGTCTGAGAAAACGCTGGAGCGAGGCAGAGAAAGGAGGGGATTATGAGGCTGGGGCTTGTTCAGAGATCCAGAGGGGCAGCTGTCAGAGGTCACGGCCTCTTCCTCTGCTCCGGCTGCGGGGTTGCCATGGGCCGCAGGTTTTGTGCCGCCGACTCAGTGTGCCACTGGAGCATGAAACACGCAGACACAAACACGCACAAGAAGTGTGTGTTTTGCCTACGTCACCACCTTTGTTGTGGCTTGCAGATGTTCTCCAGTAAAGCTAAAGAATGCCACTGACATATTAATGAGAATTTCATGCTGGACGAGCAGAGGAAACAAGTGAAACTGACCCAAATGATCTGCCGTCCACAGCAAACAGATGATCATATGATCATATAGGGATCTGAACAAACCCCTTACCCTAAGTTACAAACTTTGGTGAATAACTTGTACTGCACTATTTGTGCTACAGATATGAATTATACCTTACATTGTGCAGCTTTCTGAGGAGAGATGTGCTAGATGTACTTTAAGCCAAGAGTTTTCAAACTTTTCAATGCCATCGCAAGGGACCTCATTTTTAGAATATTATGGCAGCAAAATTACAGGTTAAAAGTTTGGAATAATTAAGAAAGGCTGCATTTATTTGAAAAAAAAAAAAAAAAAAAAAGTAATATTGAGAAATATTATAACAATTTAAAATAGCTGCTTTCTATGTGAATATCAGCATCATTACTCCAGTCTTCAGTGTCACATGATCCTTCAGAAATCATTCTAATATGATGATTTGCTGCTCAGTTATTATCCATTTGTATTGGTGATCAATTATTAATACTGGTTCTTATTATTATAAAATGTTGAAAACCCCACATTTTTGAATGGTATAATGTATCACGATTCCCACAAATATGTAGCCTATATGAAGAAGTACAACACTGATAATAATCATAAATGTTTCTTGAGCAGCAAATCATCATATTAGAATGATTTCTGAAGGATCATGTGACACTGAAGACTGGAGTAATGATGCTGAAAATTCAGCTCTGATCACAGGAATAAATTACTTTATAAAATATATTCAAACAGAAAACAGTTATTTTAAATTATAATAATAATAATACACATTATTACTGATTTACTGTATTTTTGATCAAATAAATGCAGCCTTGGTGAGCAAAAGAGACTTCTTTCAAAAACAAAAAAAAAAATCAATTATTCCAAAATTTTGACCGGTATATATTCATGTATAGAAACTGTGGAAAATATACTCTGTTGTAAATATTATCTGCATTTTTTGTTTGTTTGTTTGTTTCTATTAAGCTTTTTTGAGTAAGATATAGTAGCATAAAATATAAACCAGTTTATAGAAATTTGAATGAAACATTTAATAATATATATTATATGTGATAAGTATATATAATAATATATATTAAATAAATCATTATTTAATTATGTTATTATTGTTTGTTTTATTGTACATTTTAAGCTGTTTCTCCAAACTATTACATGGACCCCACAGCACCCTCTTGTGGACTCTGAGGCTCCCAATCTGAAAGCCTTCAGCTACAGCAATCACCTCCAGAACCATCTCTCTGACTAAAATCATAAAAATCCGGTAATTATGAACAACTTTACAAGTCATAAAAATGTATTAGAAAAGCTGTGGGAATTACTCTGAACAATAATCACATTTTCTTTCAATGAAAATCTTTTAAAATCACAGTTTTAGCTCCTCTGTCAATAAATGAGGAGTTGCATCATGAGGTGAAATATATGACATCATGCTTAAATACCTGTCAGTTCTACCAGTAAAAACAATCTGACTTTAACCTCAGTCCATATGCAGTCTGAACGTCCGGACCACGGTGTGAAAACCCTCCAGTGGGGGAAGGAGAACTGTAACAGAAGAGGCTAAAACAACATCAGGAAAGTACGCACGGAAAACCTGAATCCTGCAGGTGTCCCGAACACCTGAACCAATCCTGGCTGAACAAGCGGCCACTGTCTCCCTGCCTGGCCTCTGTTTGCATGAGCCCCTCTCCCTCCTTCTCTTCATCCAGGTGTATAGTGGTAGTGCTTAGTCAGGGCAGAAGGATTGGAGCTGAAAAAGGCTAAATCGTTGGGGGTTGGGGGTACAAACACTGTGCTTTGACTCCGGAGCGGATTCTCTCCCACCACGCAAAAGGCATCATTGTGCGCGGCTCCCACTGGGACCGGCCTAAATGCCGCTTTTCAGCTTTCAGCCGCTCGATGGCGGACAGGCAAACTTGTTTTGGGGGTGGTTGTTGTAAAAGATTTATGTGAAGCCCCCTTTTTTCCCAGGACACATGGTAATGTCCAAAAGGCCCTTGGGGCAATTAGGCAACAGATAATTAACTTCATTGAAATGAATGTGTGAATGGGAGCTTTCTTCTGCTGCTGTCCTTTTCTTGATTCTTCGTCCATCACCAGCATAGCAATGTGGTGTCTATTTGAGAAGCTAAGAGTCCAATATGAGTACCATCTTGATGCTGAACTTTATTGTTATTGTTATTTTCTCCAAAAAACAAATGGCAGGGGAATTTCTAGAGCGGTTGAGTAATGTAACCATTTGGAGATATTTCATATTTCTTAAATTATGCAATAAGACAAACACAACAGAACAAAGCTCTTAAATGCACTGTTGCAACATTTCAAGGCCATTTGATATCAGCAAAAAAAAAAAGGAGAACTGAAAACACTGGCATTTCACTTAGTGGCTTATTCAACAAACTGAAATTCACCAACTAAAATCCCTGTACATTAAAGAAGATCGGTCAACAAAGGAAATTACCACTGATCAGTGCTATATTCTCTCAGACTGGTGAATATTTTAAGCAATGACATCACCATAACTGCAGGAGAGGAAGTTAAGTTCAAATCATATGACACTGGATTAATTCTGCCCTAACCAACTGTAACTGAAACTAAACCACTGTTAAAACAACATAATGATTTTTAATGGTTTATTTATTAAAGGATTGGTTCACTTCAGAATTAAAATGTCCTGATAATTTACTCACCCCCATGTCATCAAAGATGTTTATGTCTTTCTTTCTTCAGTAGAAAAGAAATTATGGTTTTTGAGGAAAACATTCCAGGATTTTTCTCCATATAGTGGACTTCACTGGAGTTCAACGGGTTGAAGGTCCAAATGTCAGTTTCAGTGCAGCTTCAAAGAGCTCTACATGATCCCAGACGAGGAATACAAGTCTTATCTAGATAAAACCATCGGCCATTTTCTAAAAAAATAAAAATGTATATACTCATTAACCACAAATGCTCGTCTTGCACTGCTCTGCGATTCGCCACGCATTACGTAATCACGTTGGAAAGGTCACGCGTGACGTAGGCGGAAGTACCGCGGTAGGGCGAAAAACTCAATCTCATTTTCTCCTCCAACTTCAAAATCGTCCAACATCATTGTTTGACCTTTTTTTGTAAAGGCCTTTGACTTAGTTTTGCACATTTGCTTTGTAGACACTTGCTCAGTACGTCCGCCTACGTCATGCGTGACTTTTCCAACGTGATTATGTAATGTGTGGCGCATCACAGAGCAGTGCAAGACGAGCATTTGTGGTTAATGAGTATATACATTTTTATTTATTTTTTTAGAAAATTACCCTTATTCCTCGTCTGGGATCATGTAGAGCCCTTTAAAGCTGCACTGAAACTGACATTTGGACCTTCAACCCGTTGGTAACCTTTGAAGTCCAGGTGAAAAATTCTGGAATGTTTTCCTCAAAAACCTTCATTTCTTTTCAACTAAAGAAAGACAGACATGAACATCTTGGATGACATGGGGGTGAATAAATGAATAATACTTTAACTGTTTTTTTTTTTTTTTTTTTAAACATTTTTCAAAAACTGAACTGGTAAAATTCATTACAATTTCCAGCCACTTTATTAGGTACGCCTTGCTAGTACCGGGTTGGACCCTGTTTTGCATTGAATTCTTCATGGTACAGATTCAACAAGGTGTTGGAAACATTCCTCAGAGATTTTGGTCCATATTGACATGATAGCATCATGCAGTTGCTGCAGATTTGTCGGCTTCACGTCTATGATGCGAATCTCCCATTCCAACACATCCCAAAGCTGCTCTATTGGATTGAGATCTGGTGACTGTGGAGGCCATTTGAGTACAGTGAACTGATTGTCATGTTCAAGAAACCAGTTTGAGATGATTTGAGCTTTGTAAATTGTGTGTTATCCTGCTTGAAGAAACCATCAGAAGATGGTCCACTGTGGTCATAAAGGGATGGACATGATCACAATACTTTGTTTAAACGCTACAGTCTACCTATGCTCAATTGGTACTAAGATTCCCAAAGAGTGCCAATATATATATATATATATATATATCCCCTACACCATTACACCACCAGCAGCCTGAACCGTTGATACAAGGCAGGATGGATCCATGCTTTCATGTTGTTTACACCAAATTCTGAGCCTATCATCTGAATGTCACAGCAGAAATCGAGACTCATCTGCTTCAAAGTTCAACGTGTTGTGTTCAGAGATGCTCTTCTGCACACCTCAATTGTAACAAGTGATTGCTGTTGACTTGTCTATCAGCTGGAACCAGTCTGGCCATTCCCTAGAGATGTTTGTGTGTAAAAATCCCAGTAGATCCACACATTCTGAAATACTTAGACCAGCCTGTCTGACACCAACAACCATGACACGTTCAAAGTCATTTCAATCACTTTTCTTCTCCATTCTGATGCTCAGTTTGAACTTCAGTAGTTCGTCTTGACCATGTCTACATGCCTAAATGCATTGAGTTGCTGCCATGTGATTGGCTGATTAGATATCTGCGTTAACGAGCAGTTGAACAGGTGTACCTAATAAAGTGGCCAGTAAGTGTATAAGTGTGTATAAGCTATTATTTGAGCATGAAGATTTTTAAGTGCACCTGATTAAAAGAACAATAAGTTAGACAATCTATCTTTCTCACACACAAATCGATGCAAATGTATCAATTATGTCTATTGAAAAAAAAACCAAAAAACTCCATAGTTAATATCTTTAACCAAAAGTATGTTTTTAGCATTTTCTTTGCACACGTTTCATCCCACAAAAAAGGTCAATGAACCAACAAAAATGAATTATTCTTGAGGCTTCTGCAAGTGCATAAATTATTTTCATGTATATTTTTACTACACCACAGTGGTATAACTGTAGATGGCTGCCTTGCTGAGCTTACATAACACAATTCATCTGGGCTTTGATGTGCTTTGCCCTCGGAGCAGCAGTTACAAAACCTCGACTTCAGAAGTCATGACCAAGTTAACTGACAGTGGTTTAGGTCGTTAGCTTCTGATGTGCTCGTCGGTTCAAACCGAGCTAAAACTAACCGCAACATCTTGCATGGTGGTTATGGATCTGCACAGGGTGGAAGTGGGTATGAGGAAGACAGTGACTACAGGGCTGGGCTTATCAACAACCCAGGAGTAACAGTAACCCACACTGCACCTCCCCGAGCCAACCAACCGCCACTGTCTGGCAGGATTTCACTGTAAACCCCTAAACATCATTCATAGCTACTATGAATTATTGTACGCTATTGAGTGTGTGGTTACCTCTAGAGCTAAATTATATTTCATCACATCTAATAACAAGAACCTACCCTTGTGAAAAAGAAGTGTGCTTAATTGTATTGAATGTGCATTTGTAGTGTACTTCAAATAATAAAAGTATGTATTAGTAATTTTATTGAAATAATAGGCCACTTAAGTGCATTTGCAAAGAGTAGACTTTCATGACTATGTTTCTTAACCAACTTAAAGGATTAGTTCACTTCAGAATTCAAATTTCCTGATAATTTACTCACCCCCATGTCATCCAAGATGTTTTTCTTTCTTTCTTCAGTCGAAAAGAAATTATGGTTTTTGAGGAACACATTCCAGGATTTTTCTCCATATAGTGGACTTCACTGGGGTTCAACGGGTTGAAGGTCCAAATGTCAGTTTCAGTGCAGCTTCAAAGAGCTCTACATGATCCCAGACGAGGAATAAGAGTCTTATGTAACCAAACGATTGGTCATTTTCCAAAAACTGTTTGACTTAGTCTTTGCATGTTCGCTTTGTTGACACTTGCTCGGTACTTCGACCTATGTCACGCATGACCTTTCCAACTTGATTACGTAATGCGTGGCACATCCCAGAGCAATGCAAGACGAGCATTTGTGGTTAAAAAGTATATAATTTTTTTTTAGAAAATGGCCGATGGTTTCTCTAGATAAGACCCTTATTCCTCATCTGGGATCATGTAGAGCTCTTTGAAGCTGCACTGAAACTGACATTTGGACCTTCAACCCGTTGAACCCCAGTGAAGTCCACTATATGGAGAAAAATCCTGCATGTTTTCCTCAAAAACCTTAATTTCTTTTCAACTGAAGAAAGAAAGATAGAAACATCTTGGATGACATGGAAGTGACTAAATTATCAGGAAATTTGAATTCTGAAGTGAATTAATCCTTTAAAAAGTGTTATTCTTTAAAGAAGTACACTTATTTTGATGTGTTGACTCATATACTTAAACACATATAAGCCTGGTTTCACAGACAGCGCTTAGATTAAGCCAGGATTATTTTTTAAGGAATATTTACTTTTTTTTTTAAGTGTATTATTTCCATAATAAGCACTTTTTTAAAAGTATACTAAAGTGCACTTCTTTTTCACAAGAGTACAAACTAAGAAATAACTAACAAACAGCCTTGTTTATTCTAGCTTTGTGTGTGTGTGTGTGTGTGTCATATCTCCTGGGACCTCTGGCCTCCTTAAAAGACCCGCTGACAGTCGACACGTGTGGCAACAACTCAGACACGACATTTCCCAGCGCCCCTCCTGAACTATTAACTACAGCCCAGCAGTCCAGCCATCCTGAAGCCTGTTAAACTCAAGTACCTGGCTCTTTCAAAGCTCACAGGTTGACTTATGAGCTGTAGGTAACAATAATATTAAAGGTGAATGAAGTTGTGTTGAATTTGGACTCAGGCCTAGATGGACAGACTCAGACTCTGAGCGCATTTGTTGAACTTGGCACTTCTAGCAGCAATAGTAAATGAGATTTCAACATGTTACGTGTTTTGTACTCTTACAGGCGGATTCACTAAATGTTTGCGCCACTTTTGTGCATTTTAGCTTATGTTTAATTATATTTATAATGTATATTTCCATTCAAATCACATCATATGAATGGCTGGGTTCAAAATATTGATTTCTCGGTTTTAATCGTTTCTTATTTTGATGAACTGATATCAGTATTATTAAATCCCAAGAATCTTTTTTTTTTTTTAATCTGTGCCATTTTCAGTTTTTGCGTGAACAAAACTTCACTAAACATTATTTGTAGCCTTATTTGTATTAAAATAAGTTTATATAGTGTAAATAAGTTAATTCTGTCAGTTTTATTACGAAATTCAAACAATAAATATTGTTTTGACACTCATTAATGTGCCATGACACATCATCTTGTCCTCTTTACTACAAGTTATAGCACAAAATAAACATGAATGAACATCAGAAGGAATGTTGAAAGATACAGTACAACTTACTGAAACAAATCATGTCTCATCTAATCCCTCAATCGGCGGAAACATGTCAATAAAACAGCTTGAGAACGATATGTCACATGACGTCACATTTACATTCAATAACCATAAACTTTTAGTCAGTCAGCTAGAAAAAAAATGAACTCTAGAGAGCAGCATTTTGATAAATATATGCACTATATTACATATACACTATATGTTTACTTAACCTGGTCTTCAATATTTAATGTAGGTGTTAATAAATCAGTTATGGGGAAAAAAAAAAAGTTTATATCCAGGGCTTGACATTAACTTTTTTGCTCACAAGCCACTGTGGCTAGTGGTTTTCCAAAGTTACTAGCCACTCAGCATTTTTACTGGCCACAATTTTGACATCGAAACCATGGGAGAAAACAGCCATATAGATATTTTTAATATCATCTCATAATTTGGCAGCAGGTTAATTAGGCTGCTGTCACTTTAAGACCTGATCCACGGATACTTTACACTGTTACACATGCATTTTATTTCTCAACTGATTACGTTCACTTCAAACATAACTGACTGTGTTTACAGGAATACTCACCAAGACCGATATTTTGACATTGTTTTGTGTGTGTTTGACTGTTTAAGCACAATAAGCAGTGAAAAAGAACTCAATTTAGTACTGAGAAGCCGTTTTATGTGCCGCACTATGGGTGTGAGCATAAAATCTGCAGGAATGAGTAAAATTATGCGCAATACGCCCAATCCCACACCGAAATTAATGCCCTATAACACCAACAATATTCACCTGGAGCAAAGGAAACGAGTGAGTGAGGAGAAGAGGGTTTGTGTGTTGATTCGCTGTTGGAGAGATGAGAGAGAGAGAAAGAACAGCTGATATCTGTGTCTATTCTGTGGAAAAATGAGTATTATAAGCGTTTCAGATATTTCAGTATCGATGTGTATTGAAAAATCAATATTCTTGACAACATTGCACTTAGTTTAATATTTCAGATGCCTTTTTAAAAGACTACAATTTAAAATATGTATATATTATATATAAAATTCAGTAAATAGTTTCATAAATAGTTGTGTTTTCTTATGAGATCAGATTGGAAATTGTTTCACAAATGACAGCTATTATCTCTCAATGCTTGAAGCGTAGTCTGTGCAACTCTTTTCTGTCCTTACGGTTGTTTCTTGTCAGATTATATGATATGACCCCTGGGAAATCCTGGGTAAAACTCGACGCAGACTGCGCGACATCGGCTGTCACTTATGTCAGACTGAACGATACACATCTTAAGAGTTTGATCACGATTGACAGCTTTGACTGGCCATCAATCAAGTCATTTTCTGACATCCTCATTGACACATGAAATTGAAATGCTGCACAAACTCAAACAAGCCTTTGTGCTAATGTTGGCAATGTTTCGCCTCGAAAAGAAAAACTAAGTCAGAGTATCTTAAGTCTGTCATGTCTGGGTAAAAGAGGGAATTTGCTTTGTTTTCAGAGCAAAATCTGAATACATTTAATAGTATGATCATAACAGGAAGGATCATAACTCTAATTTAATTTACAGATTAGGTAGTATCAACATTTTTAACTGAACGTCTTTCACTTTTACTAACATATGTTGTAAAATTGCTAATAAAAATGAAAATTTGTTTTAATAAAGTCTTATTGTTGCACCCCTAAAATCTGATAATCATTTAGACTGAGGCGCACTAACAAAAATAATTTTTAATTACATTTCAAGTCACCTATGAAGTTTATTTCCTTTTCAGACTACAGAAAACTAATCTGAATAAGGCCTAATAGCTGTCTGTCTCTGACTAGCAAAATGACTACTCTATCCACTAACTATCTCTCTGACCCGAAAATTTGTCATCTAAGCTGTTTTGATATCACAGACTGCGGAAACGAGAGCTACGCAATGAACTCTGCACCTAGAGAATGAAAAGAAAATACATATTGGAGGATATATTTAAACACAAACATGAGGTCACCTGAAATCTGAAATCTCAGAGTCGCTGCTGTTTATTTTTATAGCATGACTCGCAGACGTAGACCCAGGTGAACATACATTACTTACTCATGTTAGTCTCAGGTGGCTATTCAAGGTATGTAATATTTACCGCCGATGTTGATATTAACCGAAGACCTCGCTGTAGGAGAACTCCAGTTAAAACCAGAGAGAACAGTTGTCGTGTGTACATTACTGTGACTAAACGCTAAGGCGGCATGAATATTACAGTTTCAAAAGCACAGAAATGAATAGAGTTAACTCTCGGGAGGAAAGTTCAAACACGGCATATACAATTATATTTTACAACTGGAATAACACCTTTTTTTTTCCCTGTTTTTACTTCAAACCGAGAACTGAAATATACTCTGCATTACTACATTACTATAGATGCAAATGTTTAACCAAAGCATTTCAATTGCACTGTCCAGTTGGACAAACCTCATTTTGAGCCGATTAGGTTACGTTCGAACATTTGCACAAACTAAATTAAGCCAGATTTGTTATCGAGGTAAACGGATATAAACATGTTTATATGCTTTATATCTGTTGCTCCGACATGACAGCCTTTGTGAAAAAGAAGTGTGCTTAATTGTATTGAATATGCTCTTGTAGTGTACTTCAAATCTCAAACATATTAATGACAACGTTTCTTAATCCATTTAAGTACACTTTTAAAAAATGCACTTTGTAATAATGCAGTGTAAATGATTTGTTAGCACGTTTTTTCTTTTGTCAAATCAACTTCGATAGTTAATGTGGTTCAGATAACATAATATTTTGAATTTCTGTTGATTAAATCAATCGCCTTCGTTGTATTAACTCAAATTTTTAATTTCAATGAACTTAACATTTTAAAGCAACTTTTTTTAAGTTAAACCAACAGTGTGTCAAATTAAGTTTTACTTTAAAGTACATTTTAAAACAGGGGTGTCAAACATATGGCCCGCGGGCCGAATACGGCCCACAAAGGTGTCCAATCCGGCCCGGGGGATGATTTGAACTATACAAAAAAAAAAAAATAGAGATGCACTAGTCCACTGGTCAAAAATCCAAATGTTTTTTTAGTTTTATTTTGGTCAATCTTTATTCCGGGATTGTAATCAAAGTGCTTTGTAATAATTTCCCAAAATTTAATTTGTGTGGAAATATTTATGAAGTCTGTAAACAGGACGTTAACACAGGCACACGCTGAATACGGACACAAAGAGGAGAACAGACGCGCCAGCAGAGAAAATACTGTACCATGCACAAGCTCACTGTTCGCGAAAAATAAGAAATAATAATATAAATATTAAATTGGGGTTGATATGAATGTATCTCTGAAGGGAACTGTACTCAGAAAAGTTTTGATGGCTTTTATAAAGTAGTAGTTTATTTATCAACGCAGTGCTGCTTTGTGTACAGCGGTAACCATGGAAACGCTATATCACTGCTGCTCCATAAACGCCACCTACTGTCAGAGAGTGAAATTGCATTTTCATGCAGTCCGTCAGCTGATTTTGTTTTGTGCAGGTGTCTTATGTAGCACAATTTCACAAAGCTAAAGTCAGACCATGCTGCTTTTGCTGTTAATTTTGAAATTATGCAGTAATTTAAATTAAAAACAACTGCTCATGCTCATGTGCATAACATCTTTGTTGGGATTGTGATAAAAATGCAGCGTTTGCCTCTAATATCAAAGAGCTACCATTATCAGAATCAGTTTTTTGCTTCTAAAAAAATGGAATTGGCCATGAAAAATTTAAATAGGTGCATCACTAATAAAAATAAATAAATAAATAAATAAATAAATAAATAAATAAAGCATTATTTTAAAAATCTAGTAGTTTTTTTGTTTTGTTTTGTTTTTTTGCTGTGAAAACAAATGAAGTTTTAAAGAGCAGTGTAATAGTTTTCTTGCAAATTAATTTGTTGTTTATATGGCTAATATTAAGGTTTGTTATTATTATTATGAATAACAAGGAACAGACGGAAAGACAAACAAGGCAGAACCAATACTCAATACACTGAGTGCAGCTTATAAAGGGAACCTGATGGGAAACAAGTGTGAGTGCATGATTAGTTCCTAGATGGGGAATATAGCCAAGTTGATGAACACAGACCCAGGGCACACGTAACATAGTGTTATTTTTATATTATATTTAAAGTTAATGTATTTTAAATGTACTACACTGCAAGTTCATCATTAAAAATGTGTAATTACAAATATATTTAAATACATATGTCATGTATTTAAATATATTTTTAATTACACATTTTTAATATGCAATTTTTAATATACAAGTTTCAATAGAAGTTTCAATGAACTGGAAAGCTGCAGTTTACACATACAGCAGTTTTAACATGCTGGTGTTTATAACGGACGTCATGCGCTGTGAGCGTGCTCAAGTTTATCAGGGAGACACGTTTGGTGTGCGCTTATCAGCACATACAGGATTCAAACCGTGCCATTTATAGGGTTTGGAGGTCAAACACATGTAAAGTTTCTTTCACAACTTGCTTTCTCACTCTTACTTGTTTTTACTTTTCTGTTATACATTCAAACACACATAGATCTATTTATCCTCCTTTCATTCGTCACAGTCACACAGGAACTGAGCCTTATCTTTGTAAGATATACAGCTTTTGTGCTAGATCAGATCAGTCAACAAGCTCTCCTCAGTTTCTTAAGCTAAGATACAGAAAGCTAAGATGAGATTGGCACGATGACTGTATGTACTCAGCTGACTGGGTTTATCTTCCTTCATGCTTGTGCAGGAATTACTCATCAAAACACTACATTCCAACAGTGTTATTCAACCTTATAGCCGATAAACTAATCTCAATTAATCAGCCACAAATAAATATAGTGGCCAATATGTTTTTTTTTTTTTTTCTTACTTATGAAAATAAGAAAATATAAATACACACATATACATATAAACACATTTTCATAATTTTCATTTTTAAATTATATAAACATATGAACTGAATGAGCTAATTATCTTCGTGCCAGACAGACAAGACTGACCTTCTGGACAATTGTTTTTCCCCTGCTCTGAAAAACAGGATGTGACCATTTGATGTTCATTCCATCTTCCTCGTGTGTGAAGTCGAAAAGGAAGTGCAGCATCATCAGTGTTGCCCAAGACACACACACATGCCCATATACACACACCCGTCCTTAAAATAACACTGTACCAGCTGTCAAGAGAAACTTTAACAGCACAACAAAACACCTCAGCGGCGCCAATAGACTCTGTGTGTGTGTGTGTGTGTGTGTGTGTGTGTGTGTGTTACAGATGACACCTTATTACACTGCACCTCTTGTGCAGCAGATGGCTAGAGACATTAAACAAGATCTGGCTTCTGGATTCCAGTTTTGGCCTAAAATGGCTAATCATTTTTCTCTGTGTCTCTATGTCAAAATCTGCACAGGAGACAGAAACTTCAACTGAATCTTTATGCTGATGAGATCATATGCTGGCAATCATGTGTCATAAAGATCATTCTCATTTCATCATTTCAGTCACAACCCTTTTAGGTCCTTAAATTTAGCACAACTGCCTCAGTGTCTAAAGAGATGTCTGGGAATGGATTAATTTGTGATAAACAGATTTTTTCACTCTCTTCTTTACTTAAAGGGAAAGTTCACACAAAAATGAAAATTGCATCATCAATTATTAAACACGAATGACTTTCCCCTGTGGAGAACAGAAAAAGAATTCCTGAAGAATATCCTCTTTTTTTCATATAATGATAATGAATGAGGACTGGGGGTGTCAAGCTCCAAAATGACAAAAAAAAAAGTATAATACAAACACAATATTAGGAAGGTGGTCATAATAAGGCGGTCATATATGGTTTATACACTATAAATTGAAAAAATAAAAATAAAAATACTATTACTTTCATGTCTATCTCTGGGGAAGTACTTGTCCTCAAGTTCATCTAATGTGAACTTTTTATAACTTTATATAATTAATCGTTAACAAGTTGCAAATAGACTCAACTCGGGTCTGTGATAAAAGCATCATTGTTTTTGCTTAATTATTTAAATTGAATTGCCTCAGAATTGTGATGCTGTGTTCAAACAAAATTTTTCAAACTATAGTGTTCAAAAATTTGGAGTCAGTATACGATTTTTTTAATGTTTTTGAAGTCTCTTCTGCTCACCAAGGCTGCATTTATTTGATCAAAACCCCAGTAAAATCAGTAATATTGTGAAATATTTAAAATAACTGTTTTTATGTGAATATATTGTAAACTGTAATTTATTCCTGTGATCAGAGCTGAATTTTCAGCATCATTCCTCCAGTCTTCAGTGTCACATGATCCTTCAGAAATCATTCTAATATGATTATTTGCTGCTCAAGAAACATTTATGATTATTATCAATGTTGAAAACAGCTTCGTATTTTTGTGGAAACAGTGTTGCATTTTATTTTTCAGGATTCTTTGAAGAATAGAAAGAGCAGCGTTTATTGGAAATAGAAACATTTTGTAACATTGTGAATGCATTTATTGTCAATTAGATGAATCCTTGCTGAATAGAAGTTTAATTTCTGACTTTTGAACGGTAGTATTTATGTATTTATTCATAGGGATTCATGAATCATGACTGGAGTCTGGATCAGTCATTGAACACATTTGATGCTTCCCAATAATTAATACACATTAAACATTTTTAAAATGCACTTTTGTGAAATATTTGCATTCGCACAGTGAGAAATGGCTATATATCCAAAAGTTAACAAAATAATTCAGATCTGCCACAGCTTTAATCTTTAATTGTTCATACTGAGTTCTTAAAACTTTTATAGATTTTAAATAAGAAACAGTGATTTGAGCAATATATCAAATGATCTTTAATTAGAACTGCATGATTATTTTAGTAATGATTGGAGTGGAGATTGCAATTTGCAGTGTGTCTTTTGTAGCATGACATACCATTGCACTGTCGGCCATTCTTATAGATCCATGAAGTCAGTGTGGATTCACACTAACCTTGTAGGAAATCCCAAGAGAATCCTGGACACTTCCCAGCATCTCACTCAACATCCAGGCAAGGATTTCGGGCATCAGTGGGTTACAGCCAGCTGAAAACAAAGGAGAAGAAAGGATAATGCGCTGAGCGCAGAGGAAGGATAAAGGGGGTTTGGTGGAGCTTTTGTTTGGACTCTGTCCAGCGTACTAAGTCCACATTTTCACTGCTCAACATGACCATCCTGACCAGCTGCAACTTTCTCCCATAGCAACCCCTGCATCGAACTGACTGACCGTCAATAAAACCATGTTTGAGCTTTTGTTCAGTGTGTTCAAATTGCATTGCACTTTAAACTCATTACAGACTGGGAAAAAAACTTGTGCGCATTTTTATTCATTTATGAACAAAATATGTCTGGTTCCAACACTGGTTCAGCTAATAAAATCTTTAAATATGACACCATTAATCATAAACCCCAACTTTTTCAGATTTGATTTCACTCTCAGCCAGCAGAGCTACTGTTGGTTTCTTAGAGTAACATTAGTTCAAATCCCTCGCCGATGCTGCGAAAAGTTACAGTTTAGACGAGTTAGCAAGGACTCGCTGATTCTCCACCCTTCCACTGTCCCAAAACAGCAGCACAACAATGAGCAGCATCTATGTAAACACTGAAGCATTCACAGCTATTCAAGTGGCTTCACACATGGAAATGTGCTGCTGGAAATAAAGAGGGTGTGAATGGGCAGGTAAGAGGAAGCTCAGGAAATGTGTGTAAAGAAGAGCCATCAGTGCTTGCAACTACACACACACATTTACATATGTGTGGATCCCGTCAAACCCCAGATGGCTTGAGATGCCTTTTATTCGGCGGGATTACAGTCACTTTCTAATGGGACTACCAGGAAAGCCTTTTTATTGTTTGGGTGATGAATACTGAGTGCGTTGGAGGACTTCTCAAATTGATTTTGAAACATAATGAATCTCTGAGATATTCTGAAATATTTGAGTGTTTTTTTTTCCCCACAGAGTTACTGGTTTATTTTTATAGGTCTGCTTTTTTGCTTCAAGTCAATATTTATTATTTACTATTAAATATCTGTAGGGATGAACAATGTATTTGTACCATATTGGTTAACAGCCAATGTTAATGTATTTTTTATCACATCTAAATCTAAATCTAATCTAAATGTAAAAATAGTGGAAATTTATTTCAAATATCCAATTTAATTGTGCATGTTAATTTCCCTTATTTTTACTTTTAGTCAACATCTACTCACATAAAGTTAATCTTTAAAAAGTCAATAATTTCATAACACTATTAAATGCATTTTTTTTTTAGTAAATCTCATCAATACATTATCTTTTGAAAATGCATTTTTTATTTGTTTTTAGTTTATATATATATATATATATTATTTAATTATTATGTTAAATTATTAAAATTCTATACTATTTTGTGTAAATAAAACAAAAAATACTATTTTTGTAAAAAATAATATAGAATTTAATTTCAATCAATAATTAAATAATAAACAAATTATATATATATATATATATAATTGATTTATTACTTAAAATTTAAATCAATTATAATATATATATATATATATATATTATTTAATTATTTTACAATATTAAAATTCTACATTATTTTTTACAAAAAATAGTATAAAATGTTAATATTGTAACAGTAATTAAATAATAAATCAAATTTATATAATTTATTATTCAAATATTATTTTAAATTATTATTAAAATTCTATACTCTTGTGTAAATAAAACTAAAAATAAATAATTTTTAATGCAACAAGTGCGTTTTCACAACATAATGTATTTTTGAGATTTACTAAAAATTGCATTTAATAGTGTTATGAAATT
Organism: Hypophthalmichthys nobilis; assembly: GCA_037950665.1. Taxonomy (NCBI): domain Eukaryota; kingdom Metazoa; phylum Chordata; class Actinopteri; order Cypriniformes; family Xenocyprididae; genus Hypophthalmichthys; species Hypophthalmichthys nobilis. Next base: position 1,683,625 of record CM075484.1, read on the forward strand.
ATTGATGTTTTAAAGATTAACTTTGTGTGAGCGTTAGATGACGGCAAAGATCTAAATATATAATATTATTTTGATATTATATTACTTTTTTTTTTGAAAAATAATTACTATTTGCTTATCGATATGGGGCCGAATGTTAATATTGGTGCATTCCCAAATACTAGAGTCTTATCATTGTAAATGAGTCAGTGTGCTGCGAGTCGTTCTCAGTTGGGAAGTGTTCATTCAATCTGCGTCCAGTCTTTCCATTTTAAAGCAGGGTGTTGTATGTCCGTGTGGTCAGTGTGTATGTGTGTGTGTGGGAACTGCTCTGTGCACTGTGTTCAGGACAGAGGACGTATACACTCACATAGGGCAGCTTCTATACACCCTCTGCTTCTCGTATTGATTTAGCAACGTTTGGACCTATAACTGACCCACACCCCATTCACACCACTGCAGCTCCACAAGAAACCGTCCACTCCCTCCGTAACCTTCCCCCACTCCAGGCCAGACGTGTTTACGGCCAGAGCTGGGGGAACAAGTCTTTGAGTCCCTTGTCTGGCATATGGAGCCCTGCAACAAAAGGGCCCTTGTGGAGAAAACACAAAGCAGGTCGGTCCATTTCCAGAGGGGGTGAAGTCAGAGCGGCAGTAAAGCCGAGATGATAGTTTGAGGGGGAAGGAAACTTCTCTTCTGATGGGAACGCATGTTGACCGAACAGGAAGACGTGCTACGACAAGTTATCTGTACATCTGAATATGGATCAAAGAGATATTGGCCTCTTTTGACCTCGAATAAGCAAGCGACCAATAAAGTACATGTTTCTATGTGTGTGCATATTCAAATATGAGATCAGGGAAAGTTGTTTTTACTTGAAAAAGTGCACTTTAGTATACTTGAGAAAAAAAAAAAAATTCCAAACTACTTATTATGGAAATAATATGCTTTTAAAGAATATACTTAAGTGCGAAATTAATGTAATGTATTTGGACACTTAATTGCATGTTATTTACAATTAAATGGGGTTGTTTAACTAGTTGCTTATTAACATGCATATTACTAGAATATTGGCTATTTATTAGTACTTACAAAGCACATATTAATGCCTTATTCTGCATGGCCATATTCTACATTCTTAATCAATACCTAAACTTAACAACTATCTTACTAACTATTAATAAGCAGTAAATTAGTAGTTTACTGAGGGAAAAGTCATAGGTAGTAGTTTATATGTGTATACTAAAGTGTCACCAAATGTATTAAGTTTATATTAAATGCAATTAGTTGAAAATAAGTGTATTTTGTTTTGATCCCCTAAGTACATCTTTGCATGTAATTTCACAATTTGCAATGATGTAGTTGCAATTTAGTACATTTAAGGTACATTCATTTCAAATATAATGTCAAATAACACAATAGTTAAAATTATAATCAGGTACATTTCATGTGCTTTAAATAAGTGTACTTCTTTAAAACATGACAAAAGATCATTAAAACATTTAAAATGTATATTTTTAATGTTGATTTCAAAGTAAAACTTTTAATTTGACATTAAGTGCACTTTTTAAAAAAACTGTATTTGAGTGTAAAAAATATAGTCGTGAAAGTGTGTTCTTTTTAAGTGGCTTTATTTAGTTAATATGATATTATATGCAAGTACAGTATTTTAAAAATATATAAGTGCACTTCTTTTGACAAATGATATTAGTTTCAAACTATCAACTCATCTTTTTGTGCTGTATTACATACATTTTTCTAAAGGCCTAAGGCTGATTTTGTTGTGACAACTTACCCCATATAGTGTTCAATGAACAGTAACTTTTTTGTAGACTTTTAAGGTACAGTACATGCCTAACTGACTTTCAAACATAACCCCACCTTGATAAATATTCACTGGAGTAAAGAGTGTGTATAGTGTATAGTCACTGAACAGCTAAATGATCATTTAATGGTTTCTGAGGAGCTCAGTGGATATGTTTACAAGACGGGGCTCCTAAAACATGTTATTTCAAAACCACATTTCTGAGAGGGTCATTATCTGTTCTCATCCACAGACAATTATCACGATGACTTGGTGCGTCTGTTCTCAGAATCATTTAGTGTTAATGGGGCTCAGAGAAGCAGCATTCCATATCAAACAGTTCGTTAAAGCGGCTGCGCTGAGAGCCAGCAGAGAGCTGGTCAAAACCTCACAGCTACAGTTTAACCTCCTAAACGGCTGGAGGGTGGGTGCTGATAACCCACTTGTTTTTCTGCCTTATGTAAGACGCCTATAAGTAGCCCAGCGACATTCACATTATTTCCTGTCTATGAACAAAAAAAAAAAAAAAACGAGCAGATTTTACCCTTCTGTCTGGCAAGGGACCAGTATATCACAGACGCTGTCGTTAGTTGACTTAGGCCTCATTAATAGCTCACATTTAGTTCCACAGTTTAATTCATAGTTTTGCCTATACTATCACAACTGCTTAAAAGGAAATATATACACAACTGTTTAAAACTAACTATTGACTAACTATTAACTATATATATATATATATATATATATACACACACACACTACCAGTCAAAAGTTTGGAAACATTACTATTTTTAATGTTTTTGAACAAAGTCTCTTATGCTCATTAAGGCTGCATTTATTTCATAATAAATACAGAAAAAACAATAATATTGTGAAATATTATTACAATTTAAAATTATGGTTTTCTATTTTAATATACTTTAAAATATAATTTATTCCTGTGATCAAAGCTGAATTGTGATCATGATCCTTCAGCAATCATTCTAATATGCTGATTTGATACTCAGTTATTATCAATGTTGAAAACAGTTGTGTTGCTTAATATTTTTTTGGAACCTGCGATACTTTTTTCAGGATTCATTGATGAATAAAAGGTTAAAAAGAACAGCATTTATTCAAAATATAAATCTTTTCTAACAATATAAATCTTTACTATCACTTTTTATCAATTTAACACATCCGTGCTGAATAAAAGTATTAATTTCTTTCAAAAAAAAAAAGAAAGAAAAAAATTACTGAGCCCAAACTTTTGAACGGTAGTGTATATTGTTACAAAAGATTTCTATTTTAAATAAATGCTGATATTTTTTTTACGTTTTATTCATCAAAGAATCCTGAAAAAGTTACAGGTTATAAAATAATATTAAGCAGCACAACTGTTTCCAACATTGATAATAAATCATCATATTAGAATGATTTCTGAAGGATCATGTGACACTGAAGACTGCAGTAATGATGCTGAAAATACAGCTTTGCATCACAGAAATAAATTATATTTTAAAGTATATTAAAATAGAAAACCATAATTTTAAATTGTAATAATATTTCACAATATTATTGTTTTTTCCTGTATTTATTATGAAATAAATGCAGCCTTAATGAGCATAAGAGACTTCATTCAAAAACATTAAAAATAGTAATGTTTCCAGACTTTTGACTGGTAGTGTATATATATATATATGGGTCATTGACAGATAAGGTTTTTAAAAGTGTAAACAAAATTAATTATATCTCCATTATGTTTAAGTTTTTTTAAGTGTTAACAATGAGATTATGTGTTTTTATAATTAATTAACACTGCTTTTGTCATTTTTTACAAGATGGACAAAATTTGTCACCAGAAAAGTAATTCGGTTTAACCAAATTTTCGGTTTTACCGAATGACACTTTTGGTTATACCGAATGACGATATTTTCAAATAATGCTAACAGGCTGATATCCATCTAGCTAGCAAAAGGACAATCAAACATTTTATATTTAGTACAAGTTTTTAAAACATTACTGCATTTTCCATGTTTTATAGCAGTTGTACTGAATGACCTGATGTTTCGGTACATGCGTATGATCAAGAGAAAACATGAATTTTTCAAATAGTTAAAAGAGAGTTAGTTACTTTGCTTCACGACCATGTGGTTCTTTGCAGGTGTCTAAATGATGTCACATCCTGTCACATGATACTGATCACATGACTTGATCCAAAATGGTCCCTTTATATTGGTTACTCCAAATGACATCAATGAAATTCATTTTTCCGGACATTCCTTCTCATAACAAAGCAACGACTTCTACACATAATTTTAATACCATTTTGCACTGTTAATATGAAATGGCTGTATTGGCCTTTGGACGGTTAAACCGAATGACCTTTTGACACTTCAAAATCTTTAATATATGTAGCAAAATATAATTAAAACCTTTTGGATTCAATAAAAGACATCTAGTTGTACTACCTTACATACATTGGATGTCATAACTTCATTTTTTAATATTATTATTAAGGCCTTTGGACCAAAAAAAAAATAAAAATACCCGTCACGTCTTTGACCCACATCTATATATATATATACCAAGAAGGAGCACAACACCCATCCCAGGTCTCCAGGAGGCCTTTATGTTGTGTAATTGTCCTTTTCTAAGCTCCTTTTCAACCGAAAAGCCCATCATTGTGCAATCGCCTCTATCTTCTCTATTTTGTCTTTTGACACAAGTCTCAAAAGAACTTATTCAGGCCTGCTGAGCACAATACCTGCAATTAAATCGACACAAACACTGAGAGTTTGAGTTCAGAATAAAAGACACAAGTGAATGTGTTGCATTAGTGTCTGGTATCCAAAACAGTGCTTTCAAAGCCCATCCTATCTCTAGTGTACTTTTTTGTACAAAGACAATAGGCCTCTCCTGCTTTAATCTGGCTCACTTACACTTTGGTGAAAACAAATAAAGCCTTTGCTTTCAGTTGTGCATCTCCCTGCCCAAATGTAACTGCCTTTATCAGTCACAAAACAACAAGTGCTCATAGCAGAATTGTATGAGGTGTTGACGCTCCACTATGTGATAAGACACATTGTGTGTTAAAGGGACAGTGGTGTCTTTTGACCACACATTAGCTTTGCTAATATTTGAAGTGTCTTGTTTCACAAGAGTTGATGCGGTGAGAACGGCTCGTGGTTTCTTTTCATGGTCCAATGTAAATGCAAGAATGATGAAGAAGGGAAAGTAAAACTATACCAGATATGTCAAACTAAAAAGTAACAGAAGTTAACTAATTTACATGTAACAGATCTCAACTGTTGAGTCATTCAGATCTTCCAAAAGAAGACATTTTCAAGACCTTACAATGACAAATCAGCACTGGACCCAATTGACTTTCATTGTATAGAGACTGAGTGAGATCCTTCTGATGGCAGGATCTAACAACCTGCTCAGAAACAAAACTGACTCAAAAGTGCAGTACGGTTATCAACAAACCGCTGTATAATCCTCACACTAAACCTTGCTGCTGGAAATCATTGACTCCAAATTGGTGATAATGGACTATTATGTACAGATGACTAATTGGTTTAATGCAGCTGAACGGTCTTGGATCTCTGTAATGAATTATGACACTGCCTCGTTTTCATTCCTCCCAGGGGTTTCCCAGGGACTCCCATTCCTGTGAGGGTGATTTTGGGATATGATTGCCCACTTGATTTGACCCATCAAGTATGATGAGGTGTCTCGCAATGACATAATGACGGTAGTGAAAATGGCCTCAGGTTAGGAGTCATTTACAGCTGAATACAACAAATAGAGGAGAGATAACTGTATTTACTAACATTCATTTTAATGTTGCAAACACAGAACCTAATGCTAACTTGAGAAGCTTGAGAGATTTTAGTTAAAGTATTTGCATAAATGTTCAAGATTTTGTGAATTATAAGATACATGGTTTTAGTTCACTAATAACACCATTTAATGCTATTTCAGAAATAAACTAAACTTTCTTCATGTAGATTCACCATGATTTAGCCATTTTAAAATAATGTGCACCTCATCTGAGATGTCTTAAAGTTTGAGTTTGCTCTTTTGTGAAATCCTCCACAGGACACAAGCAAACTTTCCCTACTCTTAAAGGGGTGTGAACCCAGCACTAAAACACGCCTCTTCAAAAGGTGGGCGGGGTTAGAAGTTTCTGCTTATAAAATGAGATTCCAGCAGTGGGGTTGTAACAGAAGCAGAGCTTGACATCAGTTGTTGAGCAGTTCAACACACCCTTAACTGCACATAAAGAATCACAGCCAGGCATCTTGAAAATGCCGTCAAATTTCCTCACACCCTTCCTTGAGTTGGATGACGAATTTTGCAAGGTAAGAATATGAACGTTGTTCCTTGAACTTTAACATTAAGCATTTTGCTCAACAGCAATCAAATCAATTTATAAGGACAGTTCAGTCATCATTTACTAAATGCAATGTTGTTTCAAAACTTAAAGAAAACAAAAGAAGAATGTCTTTTTTTTTGTACTTGAAATGCATGTCAGTGGGATCCAATGTTCTTTTGGGTCCCACTGACAAGCCAAAACATTCTTTTGTGTGAACAATCTCTTTAAGGGTTTGTGTTTCTTCATGCTTTCCTATAGTTGCTTTCTTGCTTCACTGAAACTTGTGCACTACAACTATACTGAGGTCTCTCTCTCTGTTCCCAGAGCTTCCGTGGTATTGACCTAACAGATGCCACACAGAAGCAGCGTGTGGTGGGATTCCAGCGCAGACACTCCCTGTGCCCGGTGACTCTTCCCAACTCTAAATTCAACAGCAACGACAGCAGCCCGTGGCCTCTGCCGGCCATCAGCCAGCACTGGAGCCATGAGCCGAAGCAGCAGCTGCCGCGCTCCTCTCTGAACCACATCCCCTTCAGAGTAGACCGCTCCGTGAGCATGATAGAGGGTCATGTGAGCGCTCTGGCGGCCTGCGAGAGCCTGACAGCCAGCCCTCTTCCGCCACCGCCCGGTCTCAGCATCAGTAACAGCTCCCTGTCCCCCTCAAAGATACTCAGCACGACCTCAACCGCGCCCATGTCTACTCGCTACAAGACGGAGCTCTGCCGTACGTACGAGGAAAGCGGCACCTGCAAGTACGGGGCCAAATGCCAGTTCGCACACGGCATGGAAGAGCTGCGAGGCCTCAACCGGCATCCCAAGTACAAGACCGAACCGTGTCGCACCTTTCACACCATCGGATTCTGCCCCTACGGTGCCCGCTGTCACTTCATACACAACGCGGACGAGCAGCAAGGCCTTTTGGAGAACACACACAGACAGAAGAGCGTCCGAGAGCGACCGCAGCTCCGCCAGAGCGTCAGCTTCAGCGGCTTCTCCTCTCAACCTCAAACACTCGGTGGTTTCCACGCCGTACCGGATGCACTGGCCTTCTCCAGATCGTCGTCAGTGTCCCCGCCGCCGTCCACAGGTAGTCCCGACCTGCTGTCTCCTCTGTTCCCCGAGCCCGGGACCCTAAAGCACAGCCACCCGTTCGCCGATCTGGGTGCCAACGGGAGCTTCTACGCCATCAGTGACTCGGAGAGCATGCAAAACCTGGCATACGCGCTCAAGGGCCTGTCGGCTCTGCAGCGGAGCGCGTCTGCGGACTCTCTTTCCGACCAGGACGACTACACCAGCTCCAGCAGCCTGAGCGGCTGCGACTCTCCCGGCATCGAGGGCAGGCGTCTGCCCATCTTCAGCCGCCTGTCTGTCTCAGACGACTAGAAACCATTACCTGTGCATATTGCATGCTCACTCACTTGATTCGTAAAGTGCTCCATGTGAAAGTTCATGAACGCAAGAAACTTTGTTGACAATGTATACTGTTGTATACCAGTTCGAAGCTGCAGTGGGAACTTCACTTTAGGTTTATTTGTTTTGGGAGTTGTTCTGCAGTGTTTTGTCTGTAGGACGAACCTTCCCAAGGCGCCCATCTGTAGTCTAACCAAAGCTGAGCAACTTAGAGTATATACATCTAGTGTAACGTCTAACCCGCTCCCTGAACATACTGTAGCCTTTAGTTAAGGCATTTTTAAATGGACAGTATTACTAAGTAGTTTAACCGTAGTGCTTTCTAAAAAAACAAAAACTATTTATTGCTTTTTTTGTAATATGCATTGCTTGCAGTTTTGTTTTGTATGCATTTCGAAGAAGGAACAATGTAGATAAGGCTTTTTTGTTTGTTTCTTTGAGCCCGTTTGTCTGCTTTGCACGAGCTATCTCTTAGCTTTAATGAAGACCAGCTGCACAGAGTCTCAATGTTGGAATCTCAGGATCATTTTAAAGTGCTATCGATACACTCCACTGTCCTGTATCTCAGTAATAATAGTCAGAGATATCCACAAGGAAGAGTCAAAAATGTTCATATGCAAGCCAACATGAATGTGAAAATGACAATGTACCAGAAAGAAGTCAAGTTATACCACGGCCTTCGTCTTCTGCACTCTTATTTTTTATTTAAGAGGCGAAACTTGTCATTTGCAAATAACATGAACTGTGAGTTCTGATGTCTGTAGGTTGTATTTTATATTATCTTTTTTGCCTTGTGAAAAGACACGCTTTTGCCTTTTGTTAACTTAAAACTTATTTATTTCGTTTTTTCGAAAAGTGGGAAAACTGTATATTGTGTTGTGCTTTTGTTTCATGTTTGTTTATATATAATTTAAATGAACTGTTTACATTCCATGGGATGGCAATGCCCATTTTCATTATAATATATTGTTTTAAAATAAACTTTCAAGGGAACAAAAGATTCTTTGCCTCCTTCCTTCGAATGAACTGCTGACCATTTTGCTCACTTCTGGTGAAACTTCTTAAGAAGTATAGCTCCGCTTGCATTTAATTTTAAACACGACTCAAACGCGGCTGAATGCTGCTCCTTCCATCTGCCTCCTTGAAAGAAAGAAAAATGCATACTTGACAGCTCTTTTAATTATTCAAGCTGAAAACACACACAAAGGACAAGTGAACAGATGAAGGCTTTTGTGTGTTGCTTTGCTCATTGTTCCTGCATTTGTGCATGGAAGACTAAGAAACATCCCACTGTCACACACGGTCATGGACAATAGCCAAAGGTCTCGCAGCCTTTCATTGAGACCAGCCTGGGCAGTAAATGAAATGCAGGGGCATTTCTCACATCAGGGCTCCTTTGTGAGGCAACTCTCCCTTTTCTTAACAACATCTGTATGCTAATGATGCGGCAGAAGGGAGGAGTGATTTGCAAGTCTATTGCAGAGCGGTAGGTCTTCGGAGCAGCTTACCAGACACTGCTGGGTACACAGATGCAACCGAGAGAAGGGTGGGGGTATTTATCTGGATACCCTAATCACTTATGTTCAGAAGCAGACGTAAACTCCATAAAACATGATTTCACTGTTTACATTCTTAGTTCAGATCACCACAGTCTGACAACGACTTGAACAATCCTTCCATTTTAACATAGAAATGCACTCTGGTGTGTGTTTTTAGTTGAATATAAAGCTTTGATATCTACTAAGCTACTGCCACCTTGTGGTTCATATGTGAAAAAAAAAAAAAAAAAAACACACACAGACACACACACACAGGCTCTGTCTGTGATATTCATAAGTTTGGGAAAGCTATAATAATCCTTTGGACAAGACACTACAGTAGGGGAGAGCGGGGTAAGTTGTCACATGGGTAAGTTGTCACACTCTTCATAACTCCAAAACTAGAGGCTCTATCTCAAAAATCAAATAGCCACTTTGTGTGACTTCTTCTTCTATAGTCAACTTCCTGTTCACATGTGGTCAAGATTGCTCTAATCTGAGGTTAACACAATTTTCTTAATTTTTTGCTTAAAAAGTAAAAGATTTCCACTTTGAATTTTATGCAATACAACTTTGTTAGATATGAATGTTAAAAATATTATTTTGCACAACATAGAGGAGACAATAACGTGTCTTTTGATACTTTAGCTGACGTGCTATGTTGAGCTCACCTTGAGATTTAGCCAACATTAGCACACATGTCAGTTTGGGGCAAGTCATCACATGTGACAACTTGCCCCGGTACAAATAAACACATAGAACATGCTCAAAAAAGAGGTTCAACATGTTAAGTCAGTTATGTTCAGAGACTAAACATGTTAAGTTAAGCGAGTTATTTGCAGTATTCAATTCAGTTATCATGGATCTATGTGCAAGCCAGAGAAAGTTTGAGTTTAAAGTTCAAAGTAAAGTGGTCTTGCCACTTAATGTGTTTTGATTGAAATGTTTATTGTTTGGATTGAAATAATTGTTTTTCCAAATTCTCTAGGCATGATTGTTTATATTTCCAGTTCTGGTTTGAATTTAAAAATTAAAATCAATAATAACAATTAAGTAGTTGTGTTCTTATTTTTAGATAAAATAGTGTGACAACTTACCCGCCGATGGGGCAAATTGTCACAAGTGCACATTCTCTATTCAACAGTCTACAACTCCATAATGAGATAAGATATGAAAATGTAATGAATACAACATATGTGCCCAAGACTTCCTTCTTTCATTTGGTATGACATTTATACCATTGTGATGTATGGTGCTCAGTAAATGTTAGACATTGTGAAAAGTGTGACAACTTACCCCGCTCTCCCCTACAGGCAAAACCACTGTTTTACAGGCACTGCTCAATTTTGAGATTTAGCTTCTATAGCTTGTCTTTTTTTCAGATTAGAGGAAAGAAAACATCCAAAATACACATTTAAGTGTTTATTTTATACACATCTTGAAAGGCGATGAGTTTTTTTCTCCACTTCAGCAGCTTCACACACACCAAACTTTACAGTTTTATCCCTATCTATATTCTGAATGGTTTTACTGTGGGGTTAAAAAGATAAAAAAAGAGATCCAAAATCCACTCGGTAAAAACTTTTAACTCTTATGTGTCAACAAAATGAAACAAACATTTTGAAGACTTTTTCTGTTTTGGAAATTAGTGCAATTTAGTGCCTCATCTGCATAATTAAACACAACTTTTAGGAAACTTGTAATACAACATTTTCTTAATGTACTGTTATTTTATCAGCTGGGGATAAATAAATGTGTTTCAATAATTTGGACATCTTGAAATGATGCAGTTCTCCTTTCAACCACACGAGGTCAGCAGAACTTAAATCAGAGACAAATATCCCACATCTCTCCCACTGGATTAACAAGCCGCTGGCTAATAACAAGATATCCTGCAAGATAAAATCTGTCTTCCTCGGGAAGACTCAATCGCCCATTAAGAATCTCAGGGCTACACTAATACTTTAAAACAAAGAGATCTATTCATTCTGAGACGTTCCTCCTGATGTACAAATCTGCCACAGAGATCAAGGCAATAAAATATTTTCTTTTATTTTAGTCTTATCTAGTGATCACACAACACTGATCAGCTAAACAATATGGCATATCATATATATGGTCTACATGCTCTGGACTTTTTTTTTTTTTTTTTTTTTCCTGAATAATGAAACTGTATTTGTAAATGTATTTGTGACGCCTCCAGGCAGCTGTTTCAGGCATCCAAGACCAAGTGCTATCTACTTGTATGGGGGAATCCTGAAATCTCAAAATTGTTTGCTGAATTTACAATTAAATAACATATTTCAAATCAGCAACGAAATCTGACAAGGATTTATCCCATTCATAAGTAATATGAGTGCAAAAAAAGTCTTCTGTCTGTTCTAACCACTCTGCTTTTTTCCACTGTATACAGGGATAGATAGTTCACCCAGAAATGAAAATTTTGTCATCATCTACTCACCCTCATGTCGCTCCAAACCTGCATGGCTTTCTTTCATAAGGAAGAATTTCTTAAGTATTTTAAGTATTTAAGTATCAGAATATGTACAGTGAAAGCAAATCATGATTTTAAAAGGGGAAACGTTAACAAGTGTCGTCACTGATGTGTTGACTAACACACTAGCACATGTAAAGTACATTTTATAATTAAACTTTGTATAATTAAAAATGTAAAGATTGTAATTAAACTTCAGTGTGTTATTCAAAATAAATAGTTTTAATAGAAATGACATTAAAGTAGAGCTGCACAATTCTGGATAAACTGAGAATCGTGATTTTTTTTTCTTTATGATGTAACGAAGCCTCGTTTACTGAAAACACGTGACTTTGGCAGTTTGATACACGCTCCGAACCACTGATTCGAAACAAAAGATTCGTAAAGCTTCGAAGCTTCATGAAGGAGTGTTTTGAAATCGCCCATCACTAGATATTGTTGAATAAAGCTGTTATTTTGTGGGGGTTTTTTGGTGCACAAAAAGTATTCTTGTCGCTTTATAATATTACAGTTGCAGTCACATGAAATGTTTTAAATATAACTTTAGTAACATTTGAAAGTGTTATTTATCTTGCTGTCAATGCAGGCCACAGTGAGCCATCGGATTTTATCAAAAATATCTTAATTTGTGTTCCGAAGATGAACGAAGGTCTTACGGGTGTGGAACAAGTAATTAATGACAGAATTTTCATTTTTGGGTGAACTAAACCTTGTATATAAATTTAAACTATACTAATCAACATTTGAAGTGGATCAAAACCTTACATCAAAGTTGTCCTAAAACCTTCTTCTTAGGACAGCTTTGATGAACTTTTTTGATCCACTTCAAATGTTGGCTACTGTATAATACTTTTTAATTAAATTGTAAATAACATGCAATTAAGTGTCTGAAAACATTACATTCAGTTATTTTTAAAAGTATAATAAAGTGTACTTTTTTACTAGGGACAGTTAAAATGTTGCATATAATGGTGCAAGTTTACAGATGTAGGCATAAAATAAAATAAAACAGCGCCATCTGCCTGTAGAATAATGTTACAAACATTACAGAAAACTTTGGGAATGATAGATCTTTGTGAAACACATTTTATTCTGCCTTCTATTTGTGGTGTGGAAAAAAAGTGTCAAGCAGCAGCATCACACATAGAGGACAAACACACACACACACACACACACACACACACACACGCACAATCCAGTCATTTCCTCATAACAGAAGTTCCTGTGAGAATGAACAGAGCGCAGAGTTCAAATACCAGATGTCCCATGTGCGACCAACTACTATTTCTATCATTAAACTATATAAATTGCACACAGAGTATAACCACACATGGTAAACATTATTTTAAGCATCATGTATTGCAGAGATGTGAATATGAACAATAGCAACAACACAACAGGAACACTCACATTATTCGAAGAAGTGAGATGTTGTTATGGGTGACTAATATAGACCCTCACATGCCCTCTAAAGTTTTCACACATTGATAATGTTATTTCTGCCAGATGACATGTTTTATTCAGTATATGGGGAAGACTGGGGCTAGTTGTCACAAGGGCTGTGTCTCTGTAACTATAAGGTTTTGAATAAAAATAAAGTTTGTTCTGTCTATCAATTGTTGTTTTTTTATGTTGGTTTAACCTTTTCAACTCCACCAACCCTTATATGGGTTTGAAAACCACATTATAATGTTTACACATACATTTTAAAGGCTTATGGTATCACTCCATATGTGGTATCATTTGAAAGCTTAGAATCTAAACTTTACAAAGAATACCATAAAGCAGAAAAACATAAATCAGTAAAATTGAGCTTACATATGCATTGGTCCAAGATAATTTTCACATAACGATTGCGAAGAAAATGTTCTATGAAAATGTATTTTTTATATTTTTCACAAAACAGGTCAAGTCATATATCACAAGAAAGCTCTCATTCTAAGCTCTCATTCTAAGGAATTTGCCCATGTAGTTTATTTCATTGTGTGACAATCATAGATGAAAGAATCACTGAATTATGATCACTGATGACTGCTTCAATCAGCCACAAACAGCTACAAATAGACAACATATACTATAATATTTATCACTTTCAGCAGTATTTTATGTCATTTCAAAGGGTTTTCTGTAAACTGACACTGGGATATTGCATTTATACCACTGTATATGGGTATGGAAAGACTTTACATTTGGGTAGGCAAAAATTACATAAAGCAGAAATTACATTAAAAAAAAAGTAATATTTTTCCTTTCCGGTGCATTTGAATAACTCTTGCATACAACATGATAGAGACAAAATTCTGTTTTCCAGTGTTTGCTGACATCTAGAGGAAACAACCAGAACTGGGTGCTCTCCAGGGAGTAGTGTGGCTTTGGGTTGGGAGGCATGACTGGGTGTCCCTTGTTTTGCCGCACTGAAGGTGGCGCCCTATGCAAACTGTATACAGGCGAACAGATGCACCCAGAATCGGCACTGAGAGCCAGCATTGCTATTCATAGTTTTCAGTCACATGATCGGCGTGGAGCTCTGGAGGGCAAAACGTCAGTTTTCCATCTGTCACAAACCACAAATATTTAGATTACCTCTCAAAAGAAGAAAAACAAAGCACCCGCCACAGTATTTTCTTTATAATGCTTTTCTATGGAAAAATGCTTAAAGGTAGAGTAAGAGTAGAGTAGCAAGCTAGCTTTGAAAGCATCCCACCCTCCTGAATGCAGCATAAGCTTGTTGTTTTTGTTCAGGAGAAACTGTAAAATGGCTGCTTTTTTTTGCATCCTGTAGATGTTGTGAGGGCAAGGCGTTGTCCTATGCTATTTCTTTGAGATCTTCTCTCCAGGTGAGTTTTATAACGTTTGTTCATTGCAGGGCACTTGATCTCAGTTTTGTCTTAGCAGGAAAATCAAGTCTTACACTAGTAATCACAGAATCATTATTCCCATCACAAACCCCCTGAAGGTCACAATATAATTCGCACCCTGACTTCAAGTTTAGGGTTTCAGTCATAATATAGCAGATATTTGGATGCAAAATGCAATGAGCATGGAAAAAAATGACTGATTATAGAACGGCAATTGTTCATTAAAGCTGGTATGACACTGAAATTGCAATCACATTTTCTTTCCTACTGTGATGTTTATCTGAGTGAAATGGCTTCTGGAACAAGCGCAAATGTAGGTTGAGGCTTGATTTTGTCCTTGGAAAATTGACTGAATGATTGGAAGGTTGTGGTTTGCTATTGGTGGATCTCATGTGAGTGACAGGTTGCCCCGCCCTTATCATCAGAGAAGGGAAGAGATCTCACTACAAGAGGGAGGGGAAGCTATTCTGATTCAAGATTACGAGGCAGGTGAAGTTATTAAATGTAATTTCGGGATGAGTACACCCATCTAATTTTCTAATTAATACCAGGGTATAAAAACTGCCTCTTACCACTTCCCGTTGTCAGTTCTTTCAGCATCCCTTCTCCTCTTTTATGTATTGGGCAGTCGGAGCTCGAGTAGAATATCCTCTCCAAGCCCCTCTATAGCAGACAGCAAGCCAAATCTGTTTACCATGTACGCTAAGATTATATGGGCAAACTCGTGAAATTAATTTAAAATAATGATGTGCAAGGATAAATAATTTATAATAAATACTGCAATGTTCCATAAAACAAAAAAACAACAAAAAAATAGAATTGTAAATTTTGATTTCATGGTGACTTTAAAGATGTTCATCTGAATGTATGAAGCATCGTTTGTACGAACTTTGCTGAAATATCCACAACATTATCAACAACACTGAAATAAGAGCATGCGGTTAATTGGTACAATGCATGCTGTGTTCGCTACTATTTATTGTCAAACTCTTAAAGGAACACCCACCTGGAGGGCAAAGCAAGTAAAGTACACTTAAAGTAAAGTATACACTAGATCATGCATATATAGGGTTGCCACCCGTCCCATAAAATATGGGGTTGTCCCATATTTATGGTGAAATGATAGTTCCGTATCAAAAAGAAATGGGATGTGATTTATACATAGGCCTACACATAACTAAATAAACAAATAAAGACTTTGCTGTGTGGAGAATAATAATAGCAAATATAAATAAATCAGTTTCACGAGAAATAGCAGAGAAGCTCATTAGTGTATAATTGCACTTTAGTCTAGTCAAGTCACCTTTATTTAACGCTTTTTACAATGCAGATTTTTTCAAACAAAGCAGCTTTACAGTGACAGCAGGAACATAGCGTCATTGTCCAGCTTAAGTAAGTTCAGTATTGATTAATTTCCATTGTAAAAATCATTAGTTACTTATTTAGTTCATTTATCTCTACAGCAGCTTTAGAGAAATCTGTGATGTCATCGTCCAGCTTTGTTCAGTCTGCATACAATGGTGTCAATGCAGGCAGATCAGTGTTATCACCTTAGTGTCTTTGTTTTCCTATAGGGACAAAGTCTGAGATTATGTGCCATAACCCGCATTGTTAAAAAAAAAAAAAAATGTCAAGCTCAAGTCCATCTATGAAACACAAGATACTCTCCAAGGCTGAATGGCAAATGGGGGGATGGGAGTAGTGTGGCTTTGGGTTGGGAGGCATGACTGGGTGTCCCTTGTTTTGCCGCACTGAAGGTGGCGCCCTATGCAAACTGTATACAGGCGAACAGATGCACCCAGAATCGGCACTGAGCGCCAGCATTGCTATTCATAGTTTTCAGTCACATGATCGGCGTGGAGCTCCGGAGGGCAAAACGTCCATAAAACTACAGTTTGTCAGCTTTCCATCTGTCACAAACCACAAATATTTAGATTACCTCTCAAAAGAAGAAAAACAAAGCACCCGCCACAGTATTTTCTTTATAATGCTTTTCTATGGAAAAATGCTTAAAGGTAGAGTAAGAGTAGAGTAGCAAGCTAGCTTTGAAAGCATCCCACCCTCCTGAATGCAGCATAAGCTTGTTGTTTTTGTTCAGGAGAAACTGTAAAATGGCTGCTTTTTTTGCATCCTGTAGATGTTGTGAGGGCAAGGCATTGTCCTATGCTATTTCTTTGAGATCTTCTCTCCAGGTGAGTTTTATAACGTTTGTTCATTGCAGGGCACTTGATCTCAGTTTTGTCTTAGCAGGAAAATCAAGTCTTACACTAGTAATCACAGAATCATTATTCCCATCACAAACCCCCTGAAGGTCACAATATAATTCGCACCCTGACTTCAAGTTTAGGGTTTCAGTCATAATATAGCAGATATTTGGATGCAAAATGCAATGAGCATGGAAAAAAATGACTGATTATAGAACGGCAATTGTTCATTAAAGCTGGTATGACACTGAAATTGCAATCACATTTTCTTTCCTACTGTGATGTTTATCTGAGTGAAATGGCTTCTGGAACAAGCGCAAATGTAGGTTGAGGCTTGATTTTGTCCTTGGAAAATTGACTGAATGATTGGAAGGTTGTGGTTTGCTATTGGTGGATCTTATGTGAGTGACAGGTTGCCCCGCCCTCTTCATCAGAAAAGGGAAGAGATGGGAAGTTTTTTTTTTTTTTTTTTTAAAGAATGATCTGCACAGACAACAAACATAATAATACTGCAGTAACAAACATAAATGCAGCATTCCATAAAAAAACAATGTTGACTTTTCACAAAGCAACAAACAAACATAAAAATTATCTATTAGTCATCCCACAACCCAACCACAAACTCTAGTACTCCTTTAAATGTCAGCATAAAATACATAACTGAACAATAAACACTAACACTAAAATAACACCAAATTTCAACATGTAAACTCCCAGTTCAATCCTATGCAAAACATGCAAACGCCTTATTTAATGCAAGAAAAATTATTCATGAAGTCACAACACAAATGGATGAAGTTACTTAAGAAAGTGGATTGAACTCAATTAAATTAAATTGTGAGAAAATGTTCACCAATTATGTTGCTTCAGCTCATTTTAAAAAAGTAAAACAAGCTGCAAAAATGTGTTTCTTTGAGTCTGACTTCTTGTGTTGTGGATGTGCAGGAGACCAGAGTTCACATCCCAGTCACAAGTGCATTTGTCCATTAAAGCTAAAAGCTTTATTAGAGACAACCATAAAATGTGTGTTTTCTTTCTTTTCTCAAGGGAAATGTGATGTGAAATATGACCAACTGAAGAGTGAATCAGAAGCAAAGGCTTCTAACAAGAGGATTTGGACACTGAAGATCTTTCATTTTTCTGCCATTTTATTTGTGTTTTCCTTTATCATCTTCATTTATGTGCAAGATGACTCTAAAACATCTAATGCCAAACTTAAAGCACCTCATGCCAAACCTATCACTGACTCTGACTTGCCAAATCCTCCTCCAAGCACACATTTACCATCCGTCCAAACACCACACGTCGACCACACATCCACCAGTCCTCCAGCTCCAAAAGCGTGTGGCGTTCAAGTGAAGGACAGTCCTGTGATTAAAGTCGGGAAACTTCACACATATGTGATCGGCTCTTATATGGATCATCGCTTCAGAGAGAAACAGTTAAGGACGATTGCCATCGTTCTCCGTAAAGAACTGGTGAAATACAGCTGTGTGATGTGCTGTGAAGGGAGGAACGTGACCTCACCAGCGGAATACACAATTCATCATGACCACTTTGGTTTTAAGTACGGCACTGCATGCACTTAACGACTGTGTTTATCGTTACATGTACCAAAGTCACTATGTGGCTCTACATGACATGGACGAGCTCATTCTGCTTCTCAAGGTGAAAACCTGGACGGAGCTGTTGCCTGAGCTTGAGAAGATGTACCCAGTGACCCCAATATTTTCAACAGTTACAAGGTTATAGTAAGTCCTCGGCTAGCTCTGAAAGCTACTGTACATGGCCTGCTGGAAACTGTGAATCCTGGATCCACCACAGTGAGGGTGAGCAACTCCATCGCTCGTATGTACCACTCGAAATACATTAAGTACCCAACAAACTCAAACCTTATCAGAGATGATCATCTGTGGGACTATGGCAAAGATCTTATACCTGCTGTTTCTAAAGTTCTACAGGACTGTGGATTCATTGAGGCCTATATGATTGTCATGATATACTGTCTGTCACTGGTTTAAGTCAGTAAATAAATAGTAATAATAAACTAAGTTTGAAAAACAGTGACCAGATGCCGTCTGGAGAAACTGGAAGTATACTTCTCTTGTTCTGCCGTTAACGTTGATAAACGTTGTGTGCCTACTATCTAGTGGACCTATCTTTTCAAAAGCTCAAATCACTCGCACATGTGCTGTTTTCCACATGGAAAAATCTAGCTGCGTGCGGATGGAGCACGCAGACAACAGCACATACGTGAGTGATTTGAGCGCTTAAAAAGAAAGGTCCACTAGATAGTGGGCACACGGCAAACATGATTGAAAGGATTGCATGTACAACTGTGTGCGAGACGCAGTGGAAAATGGGCCTTTACACATTCCTACAAGTTACACACTACTATGATACTGAATTCAAAGGAGGGATAAATGACTATTTCTCTCAGATAAACATCTTCATTAACACATACAAACGATTCATATCTAAACATATGCCATTTATAGTAAATCACCTGACAGCTCAGGGATTTAAGGAATTCTGCTGGAAAAAGTATTGACTTTTTTTTAATATAATTTAGTGAAAGACAAACAAAAGCAAACAAATCAAGAACATTGTTGGAGATAATGTGAAACAATAATAATGGCTAATCATTAGCATATTTTCTGGGGTTTGCCTGCTTATAAAATCATACAGACAATTATTGAAGATACAGGTTATATTTTATACCTTGGACATTTACCCAGTTAAATAACTTTAATTTACTGAGGATTGTATATCCTTAGAGTAAAAACGCAACTTTACATCTCACAGTGTGATATCTCACAAAGTGAATATATATCTCATAATGGCAACTTTGTTCTCTAAAATTGTGACTTAATAACTTGTGTGACTACTCTTGTGAAAAAGTGTACTAAATTGCGTTTGTGAAAAAGAAGTGTACTTAATTGCATTTAATATGGATCCGAGGTACACCTAATTTGTAGTGCACTTTGAATCTTAAAAGTATATTTGAAAAAAAAAGAACTGCTTGCAGATAATAGGCCTATAGTAATGAAATAAAGACCAATTAAAGGTCAAAAACAGCAACTTTTATAGGTTATCTTTTTATAAGTATGCAAAAATGTAGCCTACACTTTTACATCTCGCGATTGCTGGTTTATTTTTCATAATTGAAACTTTATATCTCACAATGAGACTTTTTGGTAACACTTTATGATAACTTTCATTAATAAGTCATTAACAAATGTTATATGTTGCTTAACCGATCATTATTCTCTCTTTATTCCTTATACGACTTTCTAAGTCATAAGGCTGGAGCCTATCCCAGTTTCCTAGGCAGCACCCTGGAAAGATGGCCAGTCCACACAATCACACTTTTTGACTGTCTAATAAGAGGAAACAACACTTTTTCAAGAAAATACTTGTTCATTTATCAAAACAATGCAATATAAACAGCGCAAACCATGTTCCCTTTGTTATGTATGTAATACTGCTATTCCCCCATTGTGCCTGCAGTTTTAAAATAAATTCAGAAGTAGTAGAGTATCCCTGAATGCTGGCTGTGTTATTTGAATGTGTGTTACGTGTTAAGTGTTTTCTATGTTGTAAGAAACCCCCATCGGCCCAAAAACGGAATCCAATGGCCAGGGCGAAGGTTTAACACGTGTATGTCTTTTCAGCGCCCCTGCCAAGTTCACTTGATTTCACTCGTTTAATCTGACTCCAATTTCAAATGATTATTACTCTTAGGTTGTGTTTCCAATTAGAAATTAATCATTGGTTATGCATTAATTTAGATTTTTGATTATTCTGGGTGTCCCATACTTTCAATTATCCGTTCATCAGGGACCCGATGCCGCACAGAGATACTCGCCCCGGGTTTGCGGTAAACTCACGGACATAAACTCGCCAGTCTGATCTTCGTCAGAGGGTGTAATAAGTTAGCTAATACCTTTAGTCGGTTGCCTACTGCTCACTCGAACAAAAGTGTATTTTAATTTAGCCACTTCCATACAACTTGCTAAATCAAAAGGTCTTCAGATAAAGTGCCTACTGCTCCTTCATTCATGCGCCTTCAGTTTGTTCTACCCTGGACACAGATTTACGGTAGCATTAGCCTCCCATAATTTACTGGTAATAATGATTTCAGGAGAATCCAGAGTAAATCAAATATAACATTTTTATTTGTCAAGTAAAAATGTATCATGCCAATTACATAGTTGGACGAATAGAAGCCAATTCAGAAATAACAAATGCATCACATCAATTACTCAAAGAGTAAGAAATGCACATACACACAGTGGTGGATTAGTGTTTTTAAGACACTTCCCCATCACTGTATGGGGGCCTCTGGCTACAGAAGATCCCACATGACTGCTTTGCATCCTGTAGATGTTGTGAGGGCAAAGCGTTGTCCTATGCTATTTCTTTGAGATCTTCTCTCCAGATGAGTTTTATTGCTTTACTGCAGGGCACTTGATCTCAGTTTTGTCTTAGCAGGAAAATCAAGTCTCACAATGTCATTCTATTGAGAAACATAACATAATTGGCTGGATGTGTTTTTGAGTCGTACAGCCACAGTACAGCTGTTAATGTCAGTAAAGTGACAATCAAGTTTTTACTTGTTCGTTGCAAACATTTGCTATGCAAACTACAGCAGCTATTTAAGTATGCAAGAACAGTCAAGAGTTCATAACCTGTACTTCTAATCAGTTGTGTAATGTATTGACAAATGTTAGGTAAGTGTGGGGGGTGAAATTTACCCAAACTAATTGAGTGCAAATAGTTACCACAGTTTTATTTAGTAGATTCTATTTTTACAGTGCACCTGTAGTGTTCTTAAAGGATTAGTTCACTTTCAAATGAAAATGACCCCAAGCTTTACTCACCCTCAAGCCATCCTATGTGTATATGACTTTCTTCTTTCTGATGAACAATTAATAAATATCCTGACACATCCGAGCTTTATAATGGCAGTGAACAGGGTTCACGAGTATGAGCTGAAGAAAGTGCATGGCTCCGGGGGGTTCATAAAGGCCTTCTGAAGCGAAGCGATGCGTTTGTGTAAAAAATATATCCATATTTAACAAGTTACGAAATAAAATATCTAGCTTCCGCTAGACCTCTGTACGAAGAAAGTGTAAAACTCTCGCAGTTCAAAAAGTAACGCAACGCCAGTTTACACTTTCTCTGTAACTTGAATACGGAAGGTGGTTTTATTTTTTATTTTAACGATCTAAGTGCATGGTTTAAAGTGCATGACTCTTGCTTAGGACGTGTCTGAATCCACTTTTGCTTGTTTAAGGACGGAATAATAGTCAGTGTGCCCGGCACATGGTCTAAAAGGGTTGTCCCTATTCTCTTAATGAGTCATGGGTGTGTTTTAGGCATAACGTGCAATAAACCAATCATAGTCTCATCTCCTATTCCCTTTAAAAGCCAGCTCACACCATGAAGGATTCGCTATTTACATGGCGGAATTTGCAAGTGGAAAAACTGAACACTTCTCTAGTGAGGAAACGGATCTGCTCTTGCACGAGGTTAAAGCATGCGAGGAGACCATCTACGGAAGGTAAGCAGCAGGGAATATAAATACACAAGATAATGAAGGGTAAAACAAGGCAGAAGTGGGACTGATCAATCAGCTAATAAGAAACCATAGCATCCAAGAAAACGGGCTAAACACGGGTAAATAGACTAAACTCAAAGAAGCAAAACACAGACACAGTGAGGATACGAATCAGCAGACTTTGATTTTATTCCACATTAGACTAGTTCAGACATGTTCACCTCCATAACTTTAGCTCTTACAGCACTTACAGGCACTTTCAAGAATGGAGATTTGTTTGTTTAAAGGGATGAGGCAAATATGTTTTAATAATTATGACTAGATATTATATGTAGATATTATATGGAAGCCAGTTGAGGGCGTGCCTCGCTGTAAACTCTCATAATAAATAGAAACTAATTCCGTTACAAAATAACAGTAGTATCTATAAAAATATGGTGGGTTTGCTCGTCTGCCATGACACTCACTGTGAGAATGCTGAGTGATTCAAGTGGTGAAACTTTTCCTGTGGCGATAGTGGTAGAATATTGCATGGCTGGAAAGACCTCTCAGCCAATCAGATTCGAGAACCAGAAATAACTGTTGTATAAATATATAAATATAAGCTTTAAGTCATTGCTGACCAGTGTTGCCAGATTGGGTGGTTTCCTGCCCAATTGACCCTTCGCCGGGAGTTTGATTGACAAGCGATCTAACCAATCATAACTCCGAATCTGCCATTTTGTCCGACAAAGCAGTCAGGAGTTAGAAGATTAACCTCGGTGGACTTGAACTTGAAAAATGGTGTGTACTGATGTCCTTCCGCGTTTGAAACAACATTCCTTCTCATGTTCATTCATGTTTATTTGATGCTATAAATTAACTAGTAGGAAGAGATAGTCGGTTAATGAGCCGCTTGAGCTGAGGCACTACAGCAATCTGTCACGACACATTAAAGAGCTACAAAACAGTTTTTATTGTTCGAATTTCTTAAAAAATTACACAGTTTGAAAGTTGGGACTTTGTTTAATATCATAAGTAACCTGCTCTGTCTTGTCTGTCAACGTGTTGTCAGTGTCTTCTTTGCTCCGCGATGTATTTTTCACTCTGTGTGGCGTGACAGCGCCATGGCTTGTCGGACAAAGCAACAGTAACTAAGGGGGGCGGCTCTTTGCGAAGGGTCAGTTGGGCGGATTTGAATTTGATTGTGCGGGTAAAAATTGGTTTGGGCGGGTGGACAAAATTTGGGTGGTTTTGTCCACCCGCCCAAACCAATTTTTACCCGCACAATCAAATGTGAATGTGAATTCGCGTGTACTTCACCGATTGGATGAAGTACACGCACACTTGAGTTAATTATTTAACAAAACCCAAGTGTGCGTGTACTTCATCCAATCGGTTATCATGATGCTACTAAACACGCCCACTGCACATTCGCTGTGGTGACAGTTGATGCAGTTAGTCGCAGATGTCACGGGCCAATCAAGAGTGATAGCAGCTGCAGCCAGCACTCAGCGGGAAATACAAGGATGTCAAAGTGGGTAAAATACAAAAAAATGGGGAAAAAAAGGAAGTTTTATTCATCCACATTCCTCACAACTTCTTTTCTCCTCTTAATGCTAGTAAAGACTTACATCGCTTTTCTTGAGGCTCATCGACTGAAAATTACAACCAAAAGCTGCACAATGTGGCATCGCATATTATATTCTGAGTTGTGTTGCGTTAAAAATAGCAATATGACAGTGTCAGTAGAGCAGTGAGTGCAACCATTTGACGTCATCGACATAGAACGCAAACAAAATGGCACCGCCCATTGTCCAAATCGTTCCAAATATGTAATGGATTTTTTTAACAACGTAAATCTTTCATTGGTTTTCTACTACATATTTCAGTAAGAGACATCATTTACGTTATATTAAGCCATACAAGTCTTAACACCAGGGGTTCCCTTTAAGCTGTGTTCTTCAGCATCCTGTCGAGTTACAGCCGACACCCTGTTACTGTTCTGCATTTAAAGGTAAGATCTCTCTCTCTCTCTCTCTCACACACACACACACACACACACACACACACATAGGCCTACACCTGTTTAGGAGTAAAGTGTAGTAGTACTACTAATAATAATAATTAAAAGACATGGTGCAACTGTTCAACTCAAGTCTGAACTAGAACTGAGCATAAGGGGGCAGGCTTGATCATAGAACACAGTGATACCCAGTATGGCTACATCAAAGGTTCTGGTGTAATTTTGCTGTTGTGGTTGACCGTTGCTTCTGGTGTTTGTCGTTTGTAGCTATGGTACAGTAATACTAAGGCAGTTAATTTTGGACGAATTTCGGACAGGTTTTGGGCTGGAAACTATTAGCTCTAATCTGGCACAGCCCACCTCATAACAAATCAAAGCAACATCAGACACAATGGAGCGACATTTCCGTGAATCATAGAAACCGGCCATAAAGGAAGAAGAAAATGAGAACTTATCATGGGACATGAAACCGTTTGTAAACTCGTACTGGATATGTTTGGTGAAATGAATCTGTTTCAGCCCGTCATAGCTGAAGAGCTCAAAGGATTATGAACGTGCTTTTTGCTCATCAATTCTGTCGCGATGTTTTCGAAAGGTAGGTTAAACTTTTCTTATATTTTGTCTGACATTTTCCTGTTAGCCTAAATGTCTTATTGTAGGCTATTATATATTTTACATATCATATAGTCAAGTAGCCTCCGAATTTACTTTCACTTTCAGCTGTTTTCAGTTTATTCGCTTGTTGTTTTAAAACATGAATAAATATCAATGTCAGTGGCTTGCAGGATATAAAAAAACATATGGTGGCAGTAAAAGTCTCATGTAACTAAACTAAAATATTTCTAAATTTTTATTTTAAAAGAGATCGCTGAATTGGAGGAGGCGCAGGGAGGTGGACCGTTAGATGTATCATAGGCCTAATAGCCTAAGTATATTTTTATATACAAGTATATTTTTATATATAAGTATATTTTAGGCACGGCTCACACCGTTTTATCATTCAAAGGGGTTTACAACGTTGAGTTTGGTTGAACTGGGTGAAAGTTCAGTGTCATTTTCTTGTAGTGCTATGATATTAGATTAAAGTAAAAGCTAAATAAAAAGTTTAGTACACATTTTGCCATTTTAAAAGTTTTATAATGAATATCTAGCTACACTGAATCATTGACTGTATCTGGGTCTGTATTTTTTAAAACGTATTTCACACAGGAAGTTGGACTTGTAGCTACTGAAAAAAGTGGCTTGTTGGTTTTACAATACTCTTAAAACAGATGTGTTAAAACAACACAACCTGTGTTAGATCTTAACACACTCGTGTGTCCAGTTAAGGACAACACATTTTGTGTTACTTTTAACTCAAACTCATGTGTTATTCCTGCTCATTTTCTACACACTAATGTGTTATATTTACACAATTTGTGTCAATTATGTACACAAAATGTGTCACAAAAAAATAACACAAAAAAATGTGTTATTAATTAACACATCCTTTTTGAGAGTTTCATTTGTTAACATTAGTTATTTAACATGAACTAACAATAATTCTACAGCATGCATTAGTCTTAGTCAATAGTGATTTCAGCATTTACTAATAATGGACTGTTAACAAACATGAACAAACAATCAATTAGATTTTTATTAACTAACCTTAAGGTAGATTAACAAATGCTTTAAATAAAGTTAGGGGACAAAATAGATGGCAATACAAAGATGGCAATATCTGAAATCCTTGTCCTTGTGGGGACATTTTTGGGTCCCTAAACATGAAGAAAACAGCTTATAAATCATACTAAGTGATGTTTTTTTGAAAAAGTAAAAATGCATGTTTCTGGGTCGTCTTAGTTTTTGTATTGTTTTATGGTGGTCATTACCGTTGTGCTGAAGAGAGGAACTTACAAGTGTTCTTGATTGTCTAAAGGGGAAGGAGAGGCCTTACACAGACTGCTATAAATTATAAATGGCAGCCTGCTGTTATCTTTCCCAAGCATATGGTTAGTATGGGGTGGGGTAATGAGGTAGTCAAGCGATCAGGTATCAGCGCAACAATGGGAGTCATAATCTGGCAGGGAGCACAACACTAGTGTCCTGAAAATATATAAGAATGTGCTTCCAACACCTACAGTGCCCTCCACTAATATTGGCACCCTTGGTAAATATGAGCAACGGTGGCTGTGAAAATAAATCTGCATTTTTTGTCCTTTTGATCTTTCATTAAAAAAATTCATAAAATTCTGACCTTTCATTTAAGTAAAACAATTGAAAATGGGTGAAAAAGCTCATCATGAAATAAATGTTTTTCTCTAGTTCACGTTGGCCACAATTATTGCAACTTCCTTTTCCCAAGATAACAGTTCTGAGTCTTCACCTATAATGCCTGATGAGTTTGGAGAACACCTGACAAGAGATCAGAGACCATTCCTTCAGTATCTCTCCAGATCCTTTAGATTCCCAGCTCCATGTTGGTGCTTCTTCTCTTCAGTTGACTCCACTCATTTTCTTTAGGGTTCAGGTCAGGGGACTGGGATGGCGATAACAGAAGCTTCATTTTGTGCTCAGTGACACATTTTTGTGTTGGTTTTGGATCATTGTCCTGATGGACGATCCAACCATGGCCCATTATTGGATTTCTAGCAGAAGCGGTCAGGTTTTGATTTTTTATCTGTTAGTATTTGATATAATCCATGATACCATGTATCTGAACAAGATGTCCAGGACCTCCAGCAGAAAAATAGGCCCACAACAGTAAAGATCCAGCAGTATATTTAACCGTGGGCATGGGGTACTTTTTATCCATGTGTGCACCAAACCCATCTGGTGGGTTTGCAGCCAAAAAGCCCTTTTTTTTTTTAGTTTCATCTGACCATAGATCCAGGTCCCTTTTGAAGTTCCAGTCTCGTCTGACAGCTGAATATGTTGGAGATTGTTTTTGGATGAGCGAGAAAAAGAAAAATCCTCCCGAACAACTTTTGGTGATGTAGGTGCTGTTTGGTAATTTTTTTAGGCTCTCTGAGACTCGAGACTCAACTAATCTCTGCAATTCTCCAGCTGTGATCCTTGGAGAGTCTTCTGCCACTCAAGCTTTCCTCCTTACCACGCATTTAGACACACGTCCTCTTCCAGGCAGATTTGTAACATCTTTAGTTGATTGAAACTTCTTAATTATTGCCCTGATGGTGGAAATGGGGATTTTCAATGCTTTAGCTTTTTTTTTTTTTTTACAGCCATTTTCTATTTTGTGAAGCTCAACAATCTTTTGCTGCACATCAGAACTATATTCTTTGGTTTTACTCATTGTGATGATGATTAGGGGAATTTGGCCTTTGTGTTTCCTCATGTTTATACTCCTGTGGAACAGGGAATCGTGGCTGGACAATTTCATGTTTATGATCACCCTGGAGTGCTAAAAAATGTAAAAATGAATGGGAATATACTTCAGAGATATTTTACTCATAAGAATCTCTGGGGGTGCCAATAATTGTGGCCAATGTGTATTGGAGGAAAACATTTATTTCATAATATTTCAATTTTTTTTACTTAAATGAAAGGTTAGAATTTTTTTTTTTTTTTTTTTTAATGAATGATCAAAAGGATAAACAATGCAGATTTATTTTCACAGCCACCTCTGCTCATATTTACCAAGGGTGCCAATATTAGTGGAGGGCACTGTATATTTACAGTGGTGGGTCTGACAAGTGGGTTTTTATTGTTAACTAAAACTAAACTATTAAAACATTTCTGTTAATTGAGATAAAGCTGAAATAAAATAAAATATAAATATCATAACCTGAACTAAACAAAAAATAGAAACATAGCCTTGGTAATAAACTGAAATAAGTTTAAGTTGAAGTATAAAAAATGATTAACTGGAAATCAATAAAAGATCCATTTCTCAATACTTGGGTCACTTTTTCAAAACTCTTCACACAGGAGTTTCTTTTCAAAACTCTTAAACTTAAGTTTTAAACCAAACATAATACAACACTGAATAAGGCAGCAATTTGCTACATTTCTACATAAATAACATATTGAAAAATATAGAGGATTTAGCCCGGATCACGTCCCCTCAGCTGGACTGAGTGGCAAAAGAACCTGCTGCTTGACTGGTTTTAACATGGGAAAGTATGAAAATGCGAGAATGATTTTACCTCAAAATTCAACATATTGACAAAATGATAACCACAAATCCACATTTCGCTGCCTGGAGTCCAGTTGTTTCTGTGAATTGCAGAAACCCACCCAACTCTCTTTTCTGTGGTTTTCGGCAGTCTGTAAAAATATACCTCAGATTTCTTGTCAAATCTATTTGTACAATACATTGCAAAGCCTCTTCCCGTTTTAGATGTGTTTTGTGTGTTTTTCGCATTCACGCTGAAAACCAGTACTGCAGCTCAGTCTTTTTGCCACTCAGTGGGCGTAACCGCAGTCTCTCCTCTATTTCCTACTTGTTAGACAGGAAGGCCAAAGGTAAATATGGCATTTATTATATTGGGTAAATGTGAAGATTGTTTTAAGTTTACTTAAATTAAAAGTTGTTTTTTAAAACCTAATAAATGTTGAAATTGATAGTTAGTTAGTAGCTTTTAGTTATACTGTAATGCTGACTGTCTATAATTAATTTTTAAATAAATCAATGTCATAGAGACATCAGTACCAGTATTAGTATGTGATGCCTTCATTCATAAAAAGATGCCATTAAAAATATTTAAAATATACTGTCTTTAAGTTGTTTCCACATTAATTTCGAGAGTAACTGTGAAGTTATTACAATATAAAAATATTAAAATCTTCAATGTTTTTAATCGTGATTAATTGCAGAAAAAAAAAATGTGATTAGTTAGTTTTTTTAATCGATTGACATCACTAAAATAAATATAATTTAAATGATTTGTAATTCAAAGAGATCCATAAAACTGTAATTTTAACTAGAAAAGCAAATCTATAAAGGCAACTTTGAATATTGGTCTTTACAAAGCCTGGTTTTGAAAGAAAGTTTAAAAAGCCTCAAGTATGAATGTTTATAGGCCTTATACAGACTTTTGTGAGATTTCATAGATGGAACAACAGTTTCTGACATTCATCTTTTCTTTACTCTACAGGAACTAAAGGGCAGATGGATAAACGCACATTTAAAACATTTCTTGTTTTATTAAGTACTATCATTATTATTTCCACACTTATTTTGGTATACACAAGCAATTTTCCTCATTACCCATATGTGGCTCTATTCTTTAAAAAGGCAAAAATCCCAGAGGATTTAAATTCAATAACGCCCATCAAAGACTCTGAGCATTTCATGGTGTCTGCGTTTATTGACCACAGACTGGATGGGGTCATTCGAGTCATCAGCATAATCAAGAGAAACAGTCTTCAGCAACTTTACTGTGTTTACTGCAACACTGACTATGCCTGCAGAACTGTTCAGGCAGATGTCCAGATACACAGCGACCATTTTGGCTTCCCATTTCATGTCTCAGATGTGATTTGTAAAGGCAAGCACATGCAAAATGCAACACGTCCTCATATCAACTAAAGATTCAGACAACAATAATAATACGGAGTATCTGCCAATAAAAAATCGTGTCAGAACAAATACTTTCAAGTTTAACTTCACCGTTTGCATCTCCAACGTTTTTGGACAATACAACAATGTACTGCAGTTTGCTCAAACTATGGAGATGTACAAGCTTCTGGGCATACAGCATGTTGTCATCTATAACACTAGTTGTGGACCAGACCTGGAAAAGCTTTTAAAACATTATGAAACAGAGGGGATACTGGAGATTGTTTCATGGCCCATCGACAAGTTTCTGAACCCGTCCCCGGGCTGGAACTTCAAGGAATTCAAGGGCGATCTCCATTATTACGGTCAGTTAGTAACACTCAACGAGTGCATTTACAGACACATGTATCAATCCAGGTACGTTCTCCTGAATGATATTGATGAGATCATCATGCCGTACAAACACAACAATTTACCATCTCTTATGAAGGATCTCCAGTCTGCTCATCCCAGTGTAGGGGTGTTCCTCATAGAGAACCACATATTCCCCAAAACACAGTTTGAGGACAGTGGGAAGTTCAAACGAGCGGAATGGCATAATATTCCTGGTGTCAATATCATGGAGCACATTTACAGAGAACCTGATCGAAAGAAAGTTTTCAATCCCACCAAGATGATTGTCAATCCAAGGAACGTGCAGCAAACCTCAGTACATTCCACTTTGAAAGACTTCGGAGGCTCTTACCATGTACCGTTTGATGTATGTAGGATTGTACATGTGAGAGTCCCACTGCAGGGATATCTTACCAAAGACCAACTGTTTGTAGACAAAAGAGTCTGGGACTTTGAGCAAGAACTGGTCCTGAACGTTGACCAGACATTGAATTTTTCAGGTTTGTTAAGGCCTTAACAGTTTATTGTAATTACACAAATGTGAGAAATTTAAAATGTATGCCAGTTGAGAAATATAATCTCATCCTTATGAAGGCCAAGGTAAAGTTAAAAAGGTAAAGCTTTTTGAACATAAATACTGTACTGTACAGCTGATGTGCTTATTGTCTTGCATATGTCTTTGTCCCTTTCATGTTCTGACTTCATTAAATACATTTCCTGTTAACCTCCTTTCATTTTGGAGTTAAACTCTTGCTGCATAAGAGACAAACACGTCCAATTGTCTTTCAAAGATTTTATTTCTTGCAAGAAAGGTCAGACAGTCATACAGAAACACGAGTAGCTGCAGAGTGTAAGACAAAGAATGAAAGTTTCCCCTCACTTTTATATCTCTAACCTCCAAGGCTGAAGCCTCTGTCCTTTTACCATATTAGGAACATGTTTACCACTTCAGTGTTTTTCCACCTGTCACACAAAGAATGCATACTTAAGCATTTCTGAGAAAAACAAAATCATTTAACCATAAGCATATAAGTAAAATCATATGGAAATTATATACACTGTAAAAAATGATTTGATGGTGAAGTAAATACTACAGAAAAAACAAACATAATTTTTACATGAAAAAGTTAGTTCAGGCAAGAATTAAAAAAACTAAGTAAATTATATAGTAGTACTCAATTTAAGCTTGTAGAAATTAAAGAGTAAATATCAACATTATAAAATTAAGTAAAACTACTCAACTTTTCTGATACTGGTGTTCCCATCATGCAGTGGGCCTTGAATACTTAATGAGGTCTATTTTCGCTGTTTTTACGCTGTTTTACCATTGCTTTTGTGGTTATGTTTAGTAACTTGCCATTTTGTGATATTTGGAGTTCATTTTCTACTCAAAATCCACAGTCTTTTCTTACAGGGCTTGTAAACTGTGAAACTCATTGCCCACAGAGATTAAGAACATTTCTGAGTTTAAAGTGTTCACCTCTAGGCTCAAGGCATGGCTGAAAATAAACCAAAACTGTACCCATTTGTAAATCTCTGAGCATGAATGATTGAGTTTTGAATATGTAAAATTGCATTGTGTACTTTTTAGAATGAGTTTTTAGAATGAGTGAGTTCTGAATATGTAAAATTGCACTGTGTATTTTTTTTTTTTTTAGAATTGAATATTGTTTATTATGTGTTATTGTAGAAAGGCCCATCCAGGGACGGGAGTTGAAAATTAGCACTTGCTATAAACTCTATGTGCATCTCATCGGCTGCAAACTTTGTTCTGTAGCTATGTCTGATTGCATTGTCCCTGTCAAATAAACTAATAAATAAATAAATAAAAATAAATTCAGACTCAAAACGACCCATTCAATGTTACCATCATTGTGCATTGTGTACCAAGTATTGAGGTCTTTGTGTTCAGGTGCCGCGTTACTTCTAATATGAAGATATGGTGTCTACACAATATCTATTGTATTATTTACTTAGATGTTTCTAAGAAAAGCATACACTTTAAAAGCATGGTTTAATTCAGTGTTATATTGTTTGAGTAAATTGTATTGCAAAAGAAACTTCAACGAAGTAGAAATTACTCAACCTGGCCTTTACTGGCCAAGTTAAAATTACTTATTTTCTTTGTTAATTTGACTTATCTTAGTTAAGTAGAGTTACTTAATTCTATATTTGAAACTTACTTAAAAAATATGCGTGCAAAAACTTACGAAAGAAAAATGAAGTAAATTTTACTTTTTGTTTTTTTTCAGTGTAGAACCTCAAAATTTCTTCCACATTTCCCCCCTTTTTATCATTCATTGATAACTAACCACTACATCTATTGCAATGCTTCACTTAGGTAAAAATGCATATATTCTCAAAAACTATGAAAACAAGCAAATTTACATTATTACATCACATTAATACTCTTCATCTCTAATTTTCGTACAAACGATCACTCTTCTTAAATTTGTGTAGGAAGTAAGAAAAAACTCTTAAGGCTGTTTTTGTTGGGACAGACCCTAATATAAGCAAGCAAAATATAAGTACAGATTTGTTATCTGGCTAAACGATCAAACACTGTTAATGCATTCTTGACAATGTTAGAAGAGATTGACATCTCAAAATCTAAACACACGACAGTATGTTCTGCTATCAGGTGTTTAACTGGGAGATCAACTTAAACTAACCAAACCCACAGTCACTCTCCACACATCAAATACAAAGAGAGTTCATAATCTAATACTGTGATCGATAAACTATTCCAAGACTTGCCTTGATCAATCCCTCTGAGGATTGTAATATGCATGGACCCAAACATAAAGCAGTAGAATCATCAGTAAGCCAGGAAACAACAAATTGAGGTACATCGCCCAATTATTGAACTAAAGACAACATCCTTCATTTTACAGACATATAGCATGTACCATCTTAGTTGCATAACATCTTTTCACAACAGATCTATTTTGTAGCCCACGATGTGTCATTGTTGAACCTTGGTGGTGATTTGGAATTTTTGGAATTTGAAATTTCACCTGTACACAAATGTTAGACAGGATAGTAGCCATTTCTTTACAACAGTTCAACATGTCATGTTCACACAGTTCGGTTGATGCAACATTGTTTAGCCTCTTCCATTCCCAAAAATGGGGTCTTCAAAAAAAATTTCAGCCATATTTTTAGCCATACATTCATTAATTGAGTTACCATCCCCCCTTTTGATGCATTGCCCATCAATTTATCATATGATTGAAAAAATGTTTCTCATTTGCCATCAACTAAATGCCGTCTTTAATTCTGCAAACAGATTTCCTCCAGCTTTCTCTGCCTCTGAACATGCTCTGTAAAGAGTTAGAAGAATCAAGGTTATTTTCAGATAACAGATTACACACAATCTTCTGTGTCTGCTCCGGCATTTCCTACAGAAACAGTCATTTTTCATTAGTTTTGTCAGCTCAAACAGCAATTCAAACCACAGCACCTCAAAAATAACAGGAGTCTATGTAGATAATCACAATTTTGTCAGTCATCAGTGTACCCGCTCTAGTGAGGGTCACAAGCTCATCTGCTTGTACCAAATAATTAGAGGACAGCGGCCCTGAAACTAACACTTCACATCCCATGGTCACAACTTATCCTTCGCAATTCAGGACTGTTGTTTTGTCTCTGAAGGCAGAGCCATCTACAAACAACACATCCTCACAGTTATCAAGTGGTTTGTCTAGCAGGTCAGGTCATGGTGTACAGACTTGATCAAGGACAGTCAAACAACAATGATGTTCCTCCCCATCCTCCTTTGTTCTGTGAATGTTACGGACTCTCTAGATAATTTTGATTGCCAGTGTGTCACTGTTTCTCTGCCATCAAGTCCACAACATTTTACGTTTAGCATTGTGATCACACATAGCTGACAGTGTTTAAATTTAGACCCTCAGTTGAATTTAGACAAGGGGTTTTAACCCATGGACGGCAATCTTCAATTTCATAATTCTAATTTTCCATAAATACTTAAACATACTAATCCATAGAGTAATTCAAATCAACATCATAAATGACAAAAGTAGTCATAATTACCACTAGAAGACAGAGCTGGATAACCAATCCACTTGAAGCTCGTCCCATGTTCTGTATTGTCTTTTCATCAGATTGTCAAAATTTATTGTTTCACTTAACGCATCTGTAATGATAAAACACTCATTCCAGAGGTTAATGACATATACACACCATGAGGACAGAATATTTCCCCAAACTAACACATGCAAAACAAAGTGCAGTCACCATCACACACACTCACACTCATACCTGACACACATGACTATGAACTGTTTATTTTCAAGGTTTGCTTTTGGTGTTAAATCTAAAAAAACATATTTAAACTTCACATTTTTCCTATAGTTCTTTAAGCATGTCTGTTCATTTTAATTCTTTTTTATAAAAGTCAGCTGGGTTGTTTTGGTTCTAATCTCATTGCTTTGTTTTGTTTAAGCTTTAGCAGGCTGATAACAGACAGACAGAGTATCCTTGCCTCCACCCCAGCAGTCTCTCTCTCTCTTAATCTTTTCAACATTCTCACAAGACTAACTGAGACAAAATGTAATATTAAATTCATTACTATATTGAACCCTTAATCATTCACCTAGATCAAAATGTAAATGTTTATTTTTCAAATAAAAACTTTACCACAATCTAAAAATGTTATGCTAGGAGCATTTTTAAAGTTACCTCTAGGTTAAATGCTGAATTCACTTAACTTTCTCTTGAATCTACAAAAGTGGTCTTCATCTTTAGCCACCACCATATCTTGGAATTATCCTCTGCCATGTCTAATGACCTGCAGGAGGGAAAATTATGATAGAGACATGTTAGTTCAAAATCAACACAGCCTCATGGATTCAGGGATTCATCATAATGCTGAATCCGAAACTTCTATACCGGTTTTTCCCTATAAGGCAACCAACATCATGTTAATAAATTTTGCTATGGTCTCCTCAGAAATTACGGACAGTCACCTCATGGTCTCAGCCGGCTCTTGAAAGCTCATTCCCATCAGCTCTATATCAATAATCTTTTTTTCCTTAGGGTGTTGTCCTCTGGCATAGTTGCATCAAGTTGTGGACACTTGTCACAATGTAAAACAAGCCCTCCTAGGAATGCGGTTTCTGGTGAGTGGTATAGAGGAACATTTTTGGGGCAGACTGCTGTAACTTCTCATAGGTCTTGATGCTGCTGGCCTCTCAGACATCAGCTCCTCTCTCATACCCATCTCACATAAAACACCTCCCATCAGGATAGATGTCCAGTGGTGGCGGTAACCCCCTGCCTTAGGTTGTCCCCTGTCTGGCCAAAGAGGATCTTACCCGTCATTGAGAAATCACTTCATGCACACTGGTAACCGCTTTTTTTCCCCATTCCAAAATTTTTAACAGTTTTCTTCAACAGAATCAGGTGTTTTCTGGAGCATAGGGAAGGTGCATTCAAGAGCCACCAGAGCCATTGGACTGCCTAATAGTGTTAAAACATGAAGACAGGTTAATTACAGCAGTATTTAATCACTAAAAGTCATTAGACATTCTCTTAGCAGCAACATATCCGTGCTGAGATTATACTCAGTGAATTTAGTTATCACAACTGTCCATTCAGTGTAGTGTTCTGCTACAGTTGTAACCGGAGCCATCGGCCCCGCACATGGTGGTGACAAAGATCAGACAAAAAGTTACTGGTCATAGAAGAAATTCCTCAAAATAGTCACTTCTATCATTCAAGGTCTGTATTACTATTTTAAAGACCTCTTTATACTCATTGAGTTTTACTTTGACACATTTAACAACTAATTGCCCTCTTCATGGCAATCATTTCTTTTAACATCTCTGTGTCCATGATTTTCAACTGAAACACTGTGCTTCACATTAAATAGCTTGTTATCACTTATGACACAGGCTCAGATAGCAGCAGATTTAGCTGACTTTGAATGCGAGAGACTCTGAGGAATTCAGGATTAGTACACTGCCTTTTATAACTTTTAACATCAGACTTTATCTACTGTCTTTTGACTCTGGCCCAGCTTAAGACTTTGCCAGAACTAACATACATTTTCAAATAAACAACTGTGTTTATATTTGTCTTTTACTAACACATCAGAGAATTTAGAAATTACAAATCTCCAATCAGATCGAGTCTCTGTTACAATTGGCAGTCTCATTTATGCAATTTAAACCCCCTTCATTTTGACCATCAAAAACCAAACATTTAGAAATTAAAGGTCCTAAATCATTTTAGTTATTTTACACTATGGCAGTGATGCGCTCATCACATAAAAAACACACTTGAGACTGTTCAAATGTTTTTCCATAAAGTGAAACATTCTTTCAGAATTTTTATTTTCATAATTTGAAATTTTTGCTGCTATATTTCTTTTCAGTATAGCCACTTATCCTGTATTCCTCTATCAAATGGTTAGTCTGCAGATGCAAAACATATTATCAATATGGTTTCTACTGTTTTGCAGAACCACAATGTTATTTTACCCATATCTCGACTACTAGGTTGCACCGACAGCCTTATAGCTGCTTTCTCCTTCAACCATTATTATATACAGTATCTCACAGAAGTGAGTACACCCCTCACATTTTTGTAAATATTTTATTATATCTTTTCATGTGACAACACTGAAGAAATGACACTTTGCTACAATGTAAAGTAGTGAGTGTACAGCTTGTATAACAGTGTAAATTTGCTGTCCCCTCAAAATAACTCAACACACAGCCATTAATATCTAAACTGCTGGCCACAAAAGTGAGTACACTCCTAAGTGAAAATGTCCAAATTGGGCCCAATTAACCATTTACTCTCCCCGGTGTCATGTGACTCATTAGTGTTACAAGGTCTCAGGTGTGAATGGGGAGCAGGTGTGTTAAATTTGGTGTTATCGCTCTCACTCTCTCATACTGGTCACTGGAAGTTCAACATGGCACCTCATGGCAAAGAACTCCCTGAGGATCTGAAAAAAAGAATTGTTGCTCTACATAAACATGGCGTAGGCTATAAGAAGATTGCCAAGACCCTGAAACTGAGCTGCAGCACGGTGGCCAAGACCATACAGCGGTTTAACAGGACAGGTTCCACTCAGAACAGGCCTCGCCATGGTCGACCAAAGAAGTTGAGTGCACGCTTGAAAAAATATAATAAAATATTTACAAAAATGTGAGGGGTGTATTCACTTCTGTGAAATACTGTAAATTGTAGTTCTCTAGACATCTAATGTCATGCATCCACCTGCATCGACCTTCTTTCCCTTCTGTCTGCTTCCTCCAGGCTACAATCTATTGTCTGCTTACATTTCACACACACACACACACACACACACACACACACACACACACACACACCGCTTTCACACAACATCCCCACATCTCAGTTCTCTTCTTCAACTCATTCCCTTTCGACCTTAAGTCTTATGACACTCAATGTTCCTTCTCTCGGAAAATCATAATATTTGACTAACTTTCCTACATCTTGCATGCATTTTTGGCCATACAGTCTTCTCATTTGACAAAACACCAGTGTATCATATTTTGCGAGCTTGCTCTTGGACTTCCCCATATTGGCTGTCCCTGACTCTTGTGGATTTTCCCGTTCGGCACGCGCCTAAATAATCTGTCGGACGTCTCCAACAGATCCGACTTTCCCCCTAAGTCCGGCTAGGCAAGGTTGAGCACTAGCTCTACTGAACAGTCTCACTTTTACACTCAGAAAGTTCTTGACTGTGCACCTTAACTGCACCTCTCACTTTCTACTCAGAAGTTCTTGACGGCACTAACCGCCTCACTTTTTTACTCGGAAAGTTGCACCGTCTCACTTTCTACTTGAAAAGTTTTTGACCGTACCCTTACGTGACTGCAATTTCTCCCCAGATAATCTTGATCAATCTGCGTTTACCCACCCACAGTTTCAATTTCTACCCAGAAATATCTTAACTGCGTTGTATACGCCCGCGTGATCTCAATCTGCCCAGAAATGTCTTAACCACGACCACCAAGTCAGCCGGACCCACCTTTATGGGTTGCCCCTGTTTTCCAATTTTTACCAAATTTTACTCTTAATCACAACATTTTAATTCCCCATAAAATTTTGATTTATCTCTTACTAGAGAGAGTCGTGATGCCACCTGGGTTCGTTTACTGATTCGTTTACTGATTTTTGCGTTCTTTGGCTACAACAGTTAACAGTTTACTTTCGGTCGCACTTGTGTTCCATCAGCAGCTGTTGCTTAAAGTCCCTATTCAGTAGTGTGTCACAGCTGGTTGCCAAGGATGGGAGTTAAGGTGAGGATCTAATAATCCAAAGGTACTCGGGAATGCAGTCAGGAGCAAAAAGACACATTAAGAACTGAAGCAAAGGGGAATATAAATACACAAGGTAATGAGGGGTAAAACAAGACAGAAGTGGGACTGATTAATCAGCTAATAAGAAACCATAGCTTCCAAGAAAACGGGCTAAACATGGCTAAATAGACTAAACTCAAAGAAGCAAAACACAGACACAGTGAGGATACGAATCAGCAGACATTGCTTTCATTCCACAGTAGACTAAGTTCAGACATGTTCACCTCCATAACTTTAGCTCTTATAGCACTTACAGGCACTTTCAAGAATGCAGACTTAAAATGTTCAAAGGGAGGTGGAGGCCAGAATGGTGAATCAGAAGCCTCATTTGGAAAATACACAGAGAAAACATCTGTAGCTTCAAACCCCCTCAGTTTCTTGCTTTACAAATGCAAAAAAAAAAAAAAAAGTGTGCAGGTGCATGTGGAGCAACAGGAAGAGAAGAGGTTATTTTGTGTGAATGAAAGCCAGTTGAGGACGTGCCTCGCTGTAAACTCTCATAATAGATAATGTTACATGAAATATTATATATTTTGATCTAAATATATTTTGTATACATTTAAGAGTGAGCTATAATTGGGAAATCACTTTTATAAGAGAAATTATGACTGTCCACATCAGGGCCATTATATGACTGACTTGATCAAATGATGTTTGTTTTTGATCATTATGTTTTTTCTTTTTCTTTTTTTTTTTTTTTTCAACAAAACTGACAGTAAAGTTTATGTCTCCTCCCACAGAATCTTTGGTGTAGTATTATGCCCTCTTTTTTCCTTCATAATTTCCTCCCTACTAATCAGTACAATGACATTCAGTGTAATACCCTTCTTGTTCTCTTTGCAAAATTTGTTATTATGATCGTCCGATTAATAAGACTTCCAAGGTCATTGCACGACAGAAAACTTGGTTCTGACTTGCCTCAATCATTAGAGTGGTTGAAAAAGCCAAAATATCTGAAAGAAAAAAAAAATGTTCAAGTCTAAACACCCAAAGCATTCCAGAGAGGACATCATACACAAAAACTATGATTAACTGAAGCTGCAAGCAGCGATGAAAGGGCCCTCGCACCCATGCCACCACCACCCGGTGACTTTAGGAAAACAGAGCACAGTGGGCAAAATGCATTTAAGTATATGAATATAGGAGGACTATGTCAGTCATTTGTATTTGCCACACTTCCTGCTACCAGCTGGTGGTGATACGACTGTAACCAAATTTTGGCATGCAGATGTCTTCACTTATCAAGTTTGAGGCAGATTGGACATGCTTGAGTTACAACTTCCTGTTTCATGATGATAATAGCTTGTTTTAGAGTGTTTCTAGCATGTTTAGCACTCAATTGCATATTTTAGTATGTTGCTAGTAGTGCATCACAGTGTTAAACACGTCATTTCCTGTTGCCCGCAGGTGGCGCTATTACTATAACTGAACATTGCCATGTAGATGTTTTCGGGCCAGGACTCTAATAAAACATGTAAGGTTTGGGGCAGATCAGACATTGTATGCCTGACTTACAGCTGCTTCCTGTTTCATGCCGAATCCACGGACACACCCTTCAGTGAAAACTCAAGATCTTTGCAATTTAACGTCACAAAGGCCTTTAGATTAGACTGACAGAATATGATGTTGATCTGATAAAAGTTGTAGGAGGAGTTTGTTAAAAGACAACGTCTGAAAATGGTAAAAACATAAATTTCTAAATATCTCACTTTCTTTTGAGTTTTCAGATTTTGCTTCTATGGACTTTTTTGTAGGTACTGGGCTGTTACATGTGTCTACTGAATTTCATACCTGTACGTGAAACGTAGCACGAAGGGCGTTCAATTGAAATTTTGCAGTTTTTTTTGCAAAATTTTTGCAGTTTTTGCCATTTTCCAGACATTGTACTTTAACGAACTCCTCCTAGAGCTTTAATCAGATCAACATCATATTTGGTCAGTCTAATCTAAAGGCCTTTGCGACGTTAAATTGCGAAGATCGAGAGTTTTTGCTGATTTTGGCGGCCTGACAAAGTTTGATGTTTCGCCATGAAACAGGAAGTTGCTGTAACTTGGGCATAGAATGTCCGATCTGCCCCAAACTTCACATGTTTTATTAGAGTCCTGGACAAAAACATCTACATGGCAATATTCAGTTACAGTTAAAGCGCCACCTTTTGGCAGCTGGAAGTGGGGCACTTTGAAATGACTTTGCCATTATTCTCGTGTATTTATGTATTTACTCCCTTACATGCATGTTGCCCACTGTTCACTGTTTTCCTAAGGCCAACGGGTGGCGGTAAACCTGGGTGCGAGGGCCCTTTCATCACTGCTTGCAGCTTTAATTGGCTGAGCAATTACAACAGGGTCCTCACACCATCGGTGCTCGGGCCCTAATGAACTTCATGTTTATATAAATGAGAAGAGAAAGCCTGAGAAAAGCACATTCTTCTGACAGATACCTGATAATCTTAGCTAACACTTACCAAAACGAAATATGTTCCAAATATCCAAATATGTTCTATGGAATATATATGTTGTTACTGAACTGCTCCTGCTTTTCTTCAATATGTCTGTGTTGTTACTGTCAAACAAGTTAACCTAATATACATTAAAGACATCTAAATAATCTAATTTCTACATAATATATGTCACAACCACAAATGCAGTCTGTTGAAACAAACAGCACACAAAGATGTTTGTGTCGTCACTGAATCCACCATGAAAACATTCACAGACCTGGGTGAAAAAAAGTACCTGGTTTGACCAAACATTTCCATCGCCAATATACCTGCTCGGCCAAGAGGCCTGTTTCGGTTCAGCAATATTCCCGGAATGTCTGGTGTGAATCGCTCTCCTGCCAAAGCGTCTCAATCAGCTGAGGTGAAGACTTGGACTAGGACCACATATGAAGTCGTATTTTCATCTCAGTCTCAGTTGGTGGAGAAATGTTTCACTCTCATGCAAGATTTCCTGATAAAATAGGGAAGTAATTTTTCCAAGCTGTCCTGACCCTGATGTTAGTTGATGTTGGTGTGCTTATAAATAAATATATATATATATATATATATATATATATATATATATATATATATATATATATATATATAACATTTTATAGTTTTTTTATATATATTTTTGTGGTAACCATGATGTTTTTTCAGGATTTTTTGATGAATATAAAGTTCTTAATATTTATTTAAAATAGAAATATTTTTTTACATTGTTAAATGTCTTTACTCTCAGCTTTGATCAATTTAATGTGCCCTTTTTGAATAAAACTATTAATTTATTTGTTTGTTGTTTTTTTAAACTTACTTACAGTAACCTAAACTTGGTAGTGTTTGACAGTTTCCACAAAAATGTGACACTGAAGACTGGAGTAATGATGCTGAAAATTCAGTTTTGATCACAGGAATAAATTACAGTTTAACATAAAGGGTCATCCTGTGTCAACTCAGCCAGAGGTCCCCAGTTCAAATTTTTGATTTTGTTAATATTTTTTTTTTTTTCTGTAGAAAGACAAACATAAATAGTGATGAAAACCAAGAAGGAAACAAAATACATTTCTAGTTTCAGTGTTATTTGTTCTTCAGACATTCTTCATTAAACACAATAACTAACAGCTGTTTAAAAAGTTACCTACATTTTGTTCTTGACCATTGAAAACGGGTAAAATTCAACAATTTGAACATGGAGCTGCTTTGAGATCCCCATATCTATGGGACTGAACTACATAGGGCCTTGAAAATGAAAATTTCAAAAGGAAAGTTTATCAACAATGTGAATCTAGAAGAAGATATCTTGAATACTTTTAGAGTTACACGCATGCAAACTTTAGAAAAAGAATATGTATGGCATTCAGACAGTTATGTTCTATGCAAACACAAGATCCATTTCTAGTTTCAACATTATTTGTTCTTCAGATATTCATCTTTAAAAGAAAAAGTATCAGCTGTTTGCAAAGTGACCCACATTTGGTTTTTGACAACTGAAAATTTGCACAATTTACCAATTTACTCATGGAGCCACATTAAGTTCTCCATATCTTTGAGATTGAACCATCAAGGGCCTTTACAGTTTTTCTCAGTCACTTTGGTACATTTCTCAGATCAGAATTGAAATACTCAAAACTACCTGTTCAATCTTCACATCATTGTGTCACTTGTGCACATCAAAAAAGCAGTTTCTCATTTCTTTAAACAAGTAGCAAATGCTTTGGTACATCCATGCAAATGATTATGTACAATTCTCTGCTGTTTCCTACATTATCAATTGTTAATGTCATGTTGATCAAAATGTATTATAATGGGTCTCTGTTGAATAGTCTCACCCCCTTTAGGCATTAGTTCATAGCATAAGTCTTTACATGCAAACTGGTTGAACAAGTTGTCATAATATGTCAAGCATATTTCTATACATTTCCATTAGACTTTTTTTTCTAAATCTGTCCTGAATTGGTAAATTGCTCCCAGGTGAATCTTGACTTTCTCTAACGAAGGTGCATCTCATGAGCATCAACTGGCAAGTACATTGACAGGGTGCTGAAAAGACACCAAATGAATATGAAGCAGCTGTACACTGTTCCATTTGAAAGAAATGGTGAAAGAGTGAAGGAGCTGTGCTACCAGTATGTACAGGTAAAACATGTATAAGCACGCAGCAACTGTACCTCACAGTAAACAGTAGAGCATCGTATAGTGATATACAGTACAGTAAGTGTGACCTTTACACATTTGCTATGGCTGTAGAAAAGAAGATGCAATATGTGCTGTATACATTTGATGTAACTGTATCTTGGCCAAAATGAAAATGCATGTAATTCATAAAACTCATTTTGTGTCTTATGGATATTGCGTATAATGGAACTGGAAGCAAGTGAACCACCGCACAGCTTCATCTACATTCCTAACGAAATGCAGAAACCATGGTCGAAATATCACCGACCACAGAGCTACAGCTGATGTGCCAGGCCAACGGGGCGGGAACATAACCATGGGTGCTGCTATCTCTGAGAATGGTGTGCTAACACATATTCCCATTATTGGGCCATACAATACAGAGCGTCTTGTCACCTTTTTAGACACTCTCTACAGGGTGAGGGGTCAGATTGGAGATGACCTGCCAAAGTACGTGATAGTTTGGGACAATGTCAGTTTCCATCGCTCTAACATCATCAGGCAATGGTTTACAGCCCACAACAGGATGCTGATGGAGCTCCTCTCACCCTACTCTCCATTCCTTAACCCCATTGAGACATTTTTCTCAGCATGGAGATGGAAAGTATATGATCGCCAGCCACATACACAGATGACCCTTCTGGCTGCCATGGATGCAGTGTGTGATGACATCGCAGCAGATGCGTGCAGAGGCTGGATAAGACACTCTAAAAGATTCTTTCCACGCTGCATCACAAGAGAAGATATTCGTTGTGATGTGGATGAGAATTTGTGGCCCAACAGACTGGAATGTCAGGAGGTGTAGGAAGACTGCACTGTAATTCCTACAGCACTGCATGTACAGTTTTCCCTAAAGGGATTGTCCTATGTTCACATTTCTACTTTTGTTTTGTTTTTTCTTAGTGCTATGCAGTGCTGTCTTTTCCTTTCTGTATCACAATGATATGGTCTGTCAACAAATTACAGTACAAACAGTAAACGCGTAAATGTGAATCTTGTCCAGTCTCTTGCAATCAAACTCCCACATACACTAAGGTGTAACCTACAATTTACAATAATTGTCATCAAAACTGTAGCCATAGTTTACATCAGAACATCCCTCCAGAGTACACTGTTATACTGACAACATGACTAAGCAATTTGACTGTCTTATCTGTACACAACAACACAAGGACTTGTCATTCTGATGGCACTGACATGTTCATCAACACAGATATTTATTTTTGAGAGATGAACTAAGGATTTTGAGCAAGAGACTGGCTTTTGCAAGTAATCCATGGTGTTTTGCTATTTGTACAAGTTGTTTTGAGAAATGCACTTACTGTTTTGCAAATGTCAAGGATGATTCGACTGAGAAAAACTGTAAAATGAAGATACCAAAAGGAAAGTTTGTTAAGAACCAGAATCTAAAAGAATATTAAGATATCGTTAATACTTCTTGAGTTACAGGCATGCAAACTTACGGCAAAAAACACAAGAAGTGCTTTTTGCCATTTCTGAACTGTCACTGTTGGCATATAATGAAACAAAGACTGTGAAAGTCAACAGATTTTACTAATAGACTTACCAATCTCTGTGTAAAAATAAAATAATGATGCTGCCATCTTTCTGAAGGCATTTTTACACCCCTGTAATTTGGCTCCAAATCTCAAGTGAAAATTGTCATTTTGACCCCCTTCTACAAAACAGTGGATTACTCAGTAAATATACATCTGTGACATTTAATAGTTTGGCTTTCATCACTATTTATGTTTGTCTTTCTTCAGAAAAAGTATTAACAAATTCAAACATTTGAGCTGGGGAAGTTTCCGAAATTTGGTTGATTTTGACACCCTAT
Source organism: Hypophthalmichthys nobilis (assembly GCA_037950665.1). NCBI lineage: Eukaryota > Metazoa > Chordata > Actinopteri > Cypriniformes > Xenocyprididae > Hypophthalmichthys > Hypophthalmichthys nobilis. The sequence goes on from CM075484.1 coordinate 1,728,590, forward strand.
ATTCTAATAGTAAACAGCTATTTTAAATTGTAATAATGTTTCACAATATTACTGTTTTTACAGCATTTTTTATCAAATAAATTCAGTTGAGCATAAGAGAAAAAAAAAAGAAAAAAGAAAAAAACATTAAAAAATTAATTCTTAGTTATTCCAAACTGTAGACCGATACAGTATTGGTTTCAATCTTTTACAGAAAATTTGCCAGTATCTCTGTGGAATACGCAAACTTCATACATGCACTGTTGGCTTCCTCCCGTCATGAATCATGTTCTTATTTAGTGTTTTACATACCATATACACACTAACAGAGATTCTAGCATGTCTCAGAAATTACTGTATGTCTTGGGTTTTTTCTTTATTGCACTGTGAATCTTTACATTGTATGTTCAACAAAAACATGAAAATGTATTAATGTTTGTGTATTATTTGTTGAAGCAGACTGTTTGTCTGTTATTGTCAACTAGTTGACATTTCATAACTAATTTATGTAGAAATACATGCTAAAACACAACACTCTTGCAACATACGTATGAGATGCCTCCCATTTTCCAACCCAAAAACAAGTTTAGACACAACTGTGGCATCTGGTCTATGACTGTCAAACATCTATGTAATAATTTACCGTGATCTCAGTACCCATTGCATTTTAATAGACATATTACACACACACACACATGCACACACAAGGCCACATAATACGGTTGGTGTATTTTTGTACACAGCTCTAACAGAGAAAAACAACAGGAAGTTCTATGACATGATTCTGCAAAGCCAACATAATCATCTGCTTAGAAGCGATGGTTCACCCAAAGATTAGGCTGTCTGCTGGTGTAATAATTAGTTTAAGAGCTCTTGATTGCCCTTTTTGATTTTATAGTTGCACAAGAAAAAAATCCTCCAGGCCCCCAGAACGCTACAGTTTTTGTGTGAAAAAAGAATTATGTAAATAAACTTTGAGTTTGTTTAGTTATGAAATGTCAATAAACTTTCAAGCTGTCTGGCGGACATCTCGGCATGGATGAAAGAACATTATCTGCAGCTCAACCTGGCTAAGACTGAGCTTCTCGTCTTCCCTGCCAATTCGACTCTAAATCATGATTTCAGCATCCAGCTAGGTACATCCTCAATTACCCCATCAAATTCGGCCAGAAATCTTGGAGTAATCCTTGATGACCAACTGACCTTCAAAGACCACATTGCAAAGACAGCTCGGTCATGCAGATTTGCACTCTACAACATCAGGAAAATCAGGCCCTTTCTAACAGAACATGCAACACAACTCCTTGTCCAGGCCCTGGTCATTTCTAGGCTTGATTGCTGCAATGCTCTTCTGGCTGGACTGCCATCATGCACAATCAAGCCTCTTCAAATGATTCAGAATGCTGCAGCACGTCTTGTCTTTAACAAGCCCAAAAGAGCCCACGTCACACCTCTCTTCATCTCTCTGCTTTGCCAGACAGAGAAGCGTGATTCGTCACTCCAGAGAACACGTCTCCACTGCTCTAGAGTCCAGTGGCGGCGTGCTTTACACCACTGCATCCGACGCTTTGCATTGCACTTGGTGATGTAAGGCTTGGATGCAGCTCCTCGACCATGGAAATCCATTCCATGAAGCTCTCTACGCACTGTTCTTGAGCTAATCTGAAGGCCACACGAAGTTTGGAGGTCTTGTCTTTAACAAGCCCAAAAGAGCCCACGTCACACCTCTCTTCATCTCTCTGCACTGTCTACAACTTGCTGCTCGCATCAAATTCAAGGGTTTGACGCTTGCTTACAGATCTACCACAGGCTCAACACCCTCCTACTTCCACTCACTCTTTACACCAGCTTTACACCACTGCATCCGACGCTTTGCATTGCACTTGGTGATGTAAGGCTTGGATGCAGCTCCTCGCCCATGGAAATCCATTCCATGAAGCTCTCTACGCACTGTTCTTGAGCTAATCTGAAGGCCACACGAAGTTTGGAGGTCACGTCTTGTCTTTAACAAGCCCAAAAGAGCCCACGTCACACCTCTCTTCATCTCTCTGCACTGTCTACCACTTGCTGCTCGCATCAAATTCAAGGGTTTGACGCTTGCTTACAGATCTACCACAGGCTCAACACCCTCCTACTTCCACTCACTCTTACGAGTCTACACTCCGACCAGAAGCCTACGCTCACTAAAGGAGCGAAGGCTCGTGGTACCATCACAGAGAGGCACGAAATCACTCTCCAGGACATTCTCGTTCACTGTCCCTTGCTGGTGGAATGATCTTCCTGCCTTCATCCGCAATGCAGAATCCCTGGCAATATTCAAAAGACAGCTGAAAACTCATCTCTTTCGTGAGCACTTATCCTCATCATAAAAAAAAAAAAAAAAAATCCTATACCTATCCCTTCATTTCCTTTAATCCCTCTCTATTGTAGCTTATGATACTCTGAGCACTGCCTAAAACTTGTATTGTGAGCACTTCTTGTCCCTATTTGCCTCGTCATGACGACTCGCTTATTGTATTCCTCACTTGTAAGTCGCTTTGGATAAAGCGTCTGCCAAATGAATAAATGTAAATGTAAATGTAAACTGGTGAATAATATAAGTATTTATTAAGAGAACTTTTTATGTAATTTGTAAAAAATCAACATGCATGTAATTTGTGTAAAATCAACTCAGATAATCACAGCCGTGTTGATATTAAGGAAAACAGCACGATTATCACGACATTGTGATACTGCTTTTATACAACAGTTCAATAAACAAGATTTTATTGAGTTCTTACATTTTAGACAATATTGCCAGTTACTCTTTCTGTTTTTGCTCGGCCAACAAAAATAGTTCCAAAGGTACAGCCGTCACGTGACATTGTACACACCGTGGCATTTTGTTTTTGAATCGACGAATAGTTTGAGTGAATGATTCAATGACTCATAGTTCCTTAATGAACAAATCACTTGAATGAATGAATGAATGAATGAATGATTCAATGACTTACTAATAAAGGTAGGCCTATTCACTTGTCGCCACCTACTGGCATAATGGTGTAGCCTGCAAAAAGTGCATTTGTGAGGTCAGGCACTGATGTCGGACGAGAAGGCCTGGCTCACAGTCTCTGCTCTAATTCATCCCAAAGGTGTTCTATTGGGTTGAGGTCAGGACTCTGTGCAGGCCAGTCAAGTTCCTCCACACCAAACTCGCTCATCCATGTCTTTATGGACCTTGCTTTGTGCACTGGTGCGCAGTCATGTTGGAACAGGAAGGGGCCATCCCCAAACTGTTCCCACAAAGTTAGGAGCATGAAATTGTCCGAAATGTCTTGGTATGCTGAAGCATTAAGAGTTCCTTTCACTGGAACTAAGGGTCCAAGCCCAGCCCAACCCCTGAAAAACAACCCCACACCATAATCCCCCCTCCACCAAACTTTACACTTGGCACAATGCAGTCAGGCAAGAACCGTTCTCCTGGCGACCGCCAAACCCAGACTCATCCATGGGATTGCCAGACAGAGAAGCGTGATTCGTCACTCCAGAGAACACGTCTCCACTGCTCTAGAGTCCAGTGGCGGCGTGCTTTACACCACTGCATCCGACGCTTTGCATTGCACTTGGTGATGTAAGGCTTGGATGCAGCTCCTCGACCATGGAAATCCATTCCATGAAGCTCTCTACGCACTGTTCTTGAGCTAATCTGAAGGCCACACGAAGTTTGGAGGTCTGTAGCTACTGACTCTGCAGAAAGTTGGCGACTTCCGTGCACTGTGCGCCTCAGCATGCGCTGACCCCGCTTTGTGATTTTACGTAGCCTAACACTTCATGGCTGAGTTGCTGTAGTTCCCAATTGCTTCCACTTTGTTATAATGCCACTAACAGTTGACCGTGGAATATTTAGTAGTGAGGAAATTTCACAAATGGACTTATTGCACAGGTGGCAACCTATCACGGTACCACGCTTGAATTCACTGAGCTCCTGAGAGCGACCCATTCTTTCACAAATGTTTGTAGAAGCAGTCTGCATGCCTAGGTGATTGATTTTATACACCTGTGGCCATGGAAGTGATTGGAACACCTGAATTCAATGATTTGGAGGGGTGTCCCAGTACTTTTGGCAATACAGTGTGTATATATATATATATATATATATATATATATATATGAATGACATGGCTGTATTACATATGAATCAGATTTGGCCGTAGGCACAAGGCTGTAGGTAATCACAGTGTGCTGATATACAACCATGTTGCATGGCTATGAGTGTGATATTGCGTTTATACAACAGTTCGATGGCACGAGTGTGTAAATAAATAAGAAATAACAATGGAGTGTCTTTAAAAACCCTCTTTTGTGCAGCACTACTTCCTTCTGCCACAGATTCAAATCTCAAGTTGACAGTTTGACCAAGCTTCCGTTACTAATTATAAAACGTCACTTTAGAACTTTTTAGAAATTTTGAGTCGATCCATTGAAACTAATTGTATTTTGTACAGTATTAGAGAGAGAGAGAGAGAGAGAGAGAGAGAGAGAAAGAGCATTACCTGTGTCTGATATAACATTCATTCTTACTTAAGTCCAAATTCAAAATACAAACTCTATGAACTGCTCTATTGTGAACGTATGGAGCTGTCTGAAACACTGCCAGAGAGATGTTAAACAGGATGTGTTTGTCCGAACTCACAACAGGTTTTGCAAGAGAATGCAAATTTTCTCAGGGGAATTTTGATTTTTCAAAATCAAAATTTTGAAAAATTTCCTCCAATCCCATATTTTTTTCCGCCACCATGTCCTTTTAGTGGCTCCGTACTACAATACTCTCTTGGCAATAGTTATTAAAATAACGCAATATAAACTGCCTCAAAATAACTACAAAGAAGAGGAAAATATTGTGTCGGAAAGCTTTGCTGTCCCTCAGCGCGTTGCCACTGTAGGGCAGGCGTGCCATAGGCCTTTACATAACGCTACAGCGCTCTGAATACATACACCCCGCTCCATCCGGCGGTATTGGTACGATCCAACCGCGAGCGCTAATCATATAAATGGAAAATCAGAATAATGAGTAATAGTTTATGTTTGTTTAAAAATCAGACTCGAACAAAACAACCCAAACTTTTAGAATCGAAAATCAAACTGAGTGACAATTATCCGTTTGTGAATTATTCTAAAGAATTGGAAAATTAAAGTTTGAGGCCAACTTTTCATTTGGTTCATTTAGATTGTGCGAATTGAAGAAAGAACTGCAAAGCGTTAAACAGACCCCTCAGTTTTCGCCATCTTCGAAAAGCCAATTCGAAAAGTCAATATTGATTCTGGTTTTATCATGATCTCTGTCATTTGCTTAAAAACAGGTGATTAGCGGCTCCATGTCAACCTTTCTCGCACATTGTGACAACTAACCTACGCCACACCCACACCAGACACACATCAAAGCAACCGGAGCAACTTTTCTCATATTACAGATATGACGAGACAAGCACGGGCGAGTGACATATGTACACAATTTACCGCGAAAACACGTATGACAGGCAGAGCCGGCCCTCCCTATAACTGAACTAAGCAGCTGCTTAGGGCCCCGCCGCCACCAGGGCGCCCCCGAGAGCAAATAAAATGACAGCTTGATTTTTACAGCGCTTATTCTATCAGTTGCAGTTCTGTGCCTCCGTCCCAATACTGTACAACTCAATGTACATTTGCATCACGTTAACGCAGCGGTAGAGTTACACTCACGGCACTCTGCACTTATTCGCAATCACAAAAGTTCATTATTTGCATATGCTTCAAAGCCTTGTCAGTAAAACATTTCATTAATTTCATTCTGACATGCGCTTTTTCTGAGGTCTTAAAGTAACAGCCGCCTAATAGAAAACATGCTGCCCTTGTCCTTAAAGGGACAGTTCACTCAAAAATGAAAATTCTGTCATTATTTACTCACTCTCATATTGTTCCAAACCTGTATTAATTTCCTCTGCTGAACACAAATATTTTGAAGAATGTGGGTACCTAAAGTTGGTGACCAGCAACCCACATTCTTCAAAATATCTTGTTTTGTGTTCAGCAGAAGAAAGAAATTCATTCAGGTTTAAAACACCTTGAGAGCAATTAAATGATGAGAGAATTTTCATTTTTGGGTGAACTATCCCTTTAATGTTAATACATTTATTATTGTTATCTTCCTACAGGTCCATCTGAACTGTTAATTTTATGTCATTATTTAAGTATTTAATTTATTTTGTCCATTTTGTACATTTACATTTATTTTTTTATATAAGAAGATGCTGTTTATCTAAAGTTATTTTAACGAAGGGCCCCCAAATAAAATTCTGCTTAGGGCCCCATAAAAGCCTGATGACAGGCTTACCATAGTGAATCAGGGTAAGACAAAAAACACGTTTTGGAAGAAGGATTGGCAGTGTATTGACTCATTATTTAAATTTTGTTACTTGAATCACTTTTCTGAAAAGTATATCATGGCCTATATCAAAATAAAGAAGGCCTATAGGCTAGGTAGCCTATTTATTTTTGCAAAAAAAAAAAAAAAAAAATGCATAACTTAAGAACTTAAAAAACTCACTTAATAAATAATTAAACTCTTACGTATGTTAGATGAGGATAGGGAGCGTAGTCCTGGCGTGTCTTTTTCTTTTTTCTTTTTTTCTTTGACAAACAGTTAAGTCGTGGACTTATATTGCACAACCCACCTCAGATCAGAGCAACATCAGACACAACGGAGCGACATTCCCGCGAATTATATAAACTGCATGGTCATAGATGGGTAAAAGAAGAAGAAAATGTGAACTTTTGGGACATGAAACCGTTTGTAAACTCGTACCGGATATGTTTGGTGAAATGCATCTGTTTCAGCCCGTCATAGCTGAAGAGCTCAAAGGATTATGAACGTGCTTTTTGCTCATCAATTCTGTCGCGATGTTTTCGAAAGGTAGGTTAAACTTTTCTTATATTTTGTCTGACATTTTCCTGTTAGCCTAAATGTCTTATTGTAGGCTATTATATATTTTACATAGCATATCATCAAGAAGCCTCCGAATTTACTTTCACTTTCAGCTTTTTTCAGTTTATTCGCTTGTTGTTTTAAAACATGAATAAATATCAATGTCAGTGGCTTGCAGGATATAAAAAACATTATGGCATTAAGTCTCATGTAACTAAACTAAAATATTTCTAAATGTTTCTTTAAAAAAAGATCGCTGAATCGGAGGAGGCGCAGGGAGGTGGACAGTTAGTACGTGTTGCACTTACATTAAGCATAGGCTACAATAATATAACCTAAGTATATTCCTTATTCTTTTCTCTTTTTTTAAGCACGGATAACACACACTTACCGTTTCATCATTCAAAAGGGTTTACAGGGTTGAGTTTGGTTGAACTGGGTGAAAGTTCAGTGACATTTTCTTGTAGTGATAATAACACTTTACAATACTTATGCACTAATATGCATTAATTCATGCTTAACTAATGCACAGATAATCATGTTTTATAACAATTCATATATCTATTAATCGTATAGAATCTTTATTAGTTGCTGATGCAGTAATCATTAATTAATGGTTTAGTTCTTCATGAGTCATAGTATGACATCAGCAACTAATAAAGATTCTATATGATTAATAGATATATGAATCGTTATTAATTAAATGTGTCATAATGTATTAATTCCTTAATAACATATTTTATTAACTAAAAGTGTAAGTTAATGTGTTAACTACCACAATGGGTTGAAGCCATGTACTTCAACTTTCAGTTGTCTGTTTTAATTAATCATTAACTAATGATTGTGAAAATGTATCATGTTATGACTTTACTTGTTGAGGAACATGAGTATTAATTAATTGTTAAGTAATATGTCATTAATGGGTTTTGACAGTTGCACATGCAGTGAGTATAATGTCAGAGAATGTGTTTGAAGGATGGGTAAGTTGGGCTGCACACAAATATCAGCACACCAGAATCTGAACTACAGATTGATGTTGCGCTGTGCTTAAACTGGACCATTATCGAGTCATGCCACAACAGCTGTTTACACTGGACATGACAGACCATTGCAAGTCCATTTGTCCTTTATAACAGAAGTGACAAGACATTTTGTTGTGTTGTGCTGAATCACTATCACTGATTATAATGGGTTCTATTCTCTTTGTCCGGTCTAGACAGTGTTACGAAATAGCAGTGTCTGGCCACATGTTCTCAGTGTTTCACCTTTGAATCCTAGACCTCAAGCTTAACCTGACACATTCCTGTGCCATGAACAACAAGGTTCTGGATGCAGCAGTTCATCTGGTACAGTGGAATCACGGTTGTAGATAGTTGGAAATTGAAATCCATGGCTTAGTGTAGATGTCAAAACCATAATGACATATTACTTAACAATTAGTTAATAGTAAAGTGCCTCAACAAGACAAGTCATAACATAATGATACATTCGCAAATCATTAGCTAATGATTAATTAAAGCAGACAACTGGAAGTTGAAGTACATGTCAAACCGTTGTCGTAATTAACACATTAACTTACACTATTAGTTAATAAAATATGTCATTAAGGAATTAATACATCATGAAACATTTAATTAATAGCAATTCATATATTACTTAATCTATTAATCATATAGACTCTTCATTAGTTGCTGATGCAGTAATCATTAAAGTCCCCCTGTAGTCAATTATTTATCATGTAAAACTCATCTTTGATCACCAAAATGACATATTTAAACATTTTTTCCAGTGATTTTTTTTCATGCCTTAAAATAGCGTGAATATATACGGATCAATGAATATGCAAATTAGCCCGCCTCCACTGGCTCACAGCTTACATATGCTTATATATTGCTTATTTACATGCTTATATGTTGCAAAATAAGCTATATATGCTTATTTAACTTTATAGTGTTAAATAAAAAACCCTTTGTGCGTAACGTTACCGTCTGAAATCCTGCAGGCGCCCGTGCCTTCTCCGTAGCCTACATGCCATAAATGCACAGCCTTAAATGAGCGCGGATTTCCAGCATATTTACTTGAACTCATCAGGTAGGCTGATATCTATGGTTTGATCCATTCCAGACCTAGCCAAAATAAGAATTTAAAATGGACTGACATATGGCAGTGTGATGCCACACTGACTGACATATGCACACGAATTACGGTCACACGCCCAGAGCAATATTGTATGTTTTATAGTATTAAAATATTTTGAAGGTCAAAAACATGAGCTTTATTGGCTTTACTTCAAATCAGCTGTCACTTTAGCTACTTTGCTGTGATATGCGCTCGCACACTTGGCACAGCCCTTGCGACGGTTCTGCCGGACACATAACAGTAATTAAAATTATTAGCCTTTTGCTTGACTACGTTATAAAACAGCTAATAATAAATAATATCTCAGAGTCAGACAGCTGACTTCTAACAATCATATCCTTACAAACGCTTTGAACAACTCAGAACGTCAGTGGAGACAGGCAAATAGTTCATCATAACACCATAATATACATCATAGACTCGCTATATAACTAAATCTACGCAGTTTTTCATATCAACAGAAAATATACCGGGATAACCTGGCTTCTCTCTTCTGCTTCAGAGTGGTCATAATTAATGATATGCTAAAGCCCGCCGGCACATTGTCTTGATTGGTTACAAGGTAGTCTGTGACGTCACAAGCACCCACTATTTCAAACCGCGGGTTTTAGACTGCCTTTGGTTTACTGCAGTTTTAAACATAAAATACTCAGCAATGGTGCTGTCTTATGAATTTGCACATGGTTTGTCTTAAAGCATATTAAAAACACTACATAGACATATAAACAACATTAAAAACTTGATTTTCTTTAATGAATGGTTTAGTTCTTCATGAGTCATACATTAACACATGATTATCTGTGCATTAGTTAAGCATGAATTAATGCATATTAGTGCACCAGTATTGTAAAGTGTTACCGAAACATCTCATAGTAAAAGAAGTAATCTAAACAAAATGTTTAGTACATAATTTGGCATTTTAAAAGTTAAATAATTAATACACTGTAAGAATCAGTGACTGTATATGGGCCTGTATTTGGACTTAGATACACTAAATATGGCTGGTTGGTTTTACAAGGTTTACACAGACTGCTATAAATTATCAGCATAAATGACAGCCTGCTGTTATCATTCCCCAGTATGTGGTTAGTGTGGACTGGGGTTAGCAGGTGGTCAAGCGATCAGGTAGCAGCCGAAATGATGGGAGTCAAGATTTGGCAGAACACCAGTGTCCTGAAAACATATGCTATAAGAATGTGCTTCCAACACCTATATTCACATTGTTCATCTAAAGTGACTTATTATTGTTAACTAAAACTAAACTAGTCAAGCATTTCTGTTGATTGAAATAAAGCAGAAATAAAATAAAATATAAATATATAAAAAAAAAAAAAAATGCAGAAATGAAGCCTTAGCAATAACCTGAAATAAGTTTAAGTTGAAGCACGGAAATCGGTGAAAACATTGTATAATACTGCCTGTTAGTAATTGTTAGGTCATTGTATTATGAGTGACAGAGTGTGTTTGTTGTTTGACAATCTTGCTGTGGTGGAAGAATAAGTTGATTTGAGACATGAATGAAGTGTTTTGGTAGATTTAGTGCTTTTGAATGTGAAATTAACTGCTGTGCCAAGATGAAAGTTGGTTAGGAGAACTTGAAAACAAAAAAGATATAAATAAAAGATTATATAAAATATTAATAAAACTAAAATAAAAACTAAAATAACACTGGTCTGGCCACCCTATGTAAGGAAGGGATGGGCAAAACCAAGCTTTTTTTAAACGATTTGATACAGATACTTTTTGTTACAATTTTAACAATACCGATACTGGTTATTCCTTAAATGGGTATATGTGATTTTTCAAAGTAAACGTTCATTTTTAGAACAAAAGGTCATTACACTTAAGGGCAAATCAAATCTGCATGACACACACTAGGACAGCAGCAGCGGTTTCAGATCCACGGCCACAGAACCATAAATATTATGTAACGTATTTAATGTCAAATAAAAATAACCATTTAATACAAAGCCTTGAACAAGTGAAACGTGTGTTTCTCTGTATGAAAACAAATATGATATTTAAAAAATATTTCTAAAATAATAGGTTTAAAATGTTTTTAAACAGCTCATAATAAACAACATGTAATCAACAAATAATCATATTAAAACACAAAATGTTGACTTATAAGCTCATATCATGGGATTTCTGCAGAAAGAAATCCCTGAAAATGAAAGGAATACATTTTATTAATTAATATTTATTCAATATTAACATATTTTTTGACAAATGCAAAAACAGCTTTAATGATAAAATGTGAAAGACGTGAACAGATTCAATATTTTAAGCAGATAAACATTTAATATCAATACATAAACATAAATTCATTCACTACATCATGACAGAAATATCACACACTCACCATATACACCTTCTGTTGTCAAATGTCTCATTGGCTTAAATGCATGTTTTGCATGCATGTTGTAAATACATGTAGGCCTATATTTTGACATGAAATGCCCAGACCTCTGTGTCTTTAAGTAGGCTACTATTTGAAATAATATTATCACATACAGTCAAGGGAGACATTTTACTATATGGTTACACATTAATATATTTCCAAAATTATATGGTTAAAAGTACCTGTTCTCACTTTATACAAATTAGTTCATGCCGTATGAACTAACAAAAAATAGTTTGTATTATCCATTAACATGGTAATTAAAAATCCTCACTGTACATCATGATATCTTATGCATATATGAACAGAAAAGTGACTTTATTTAAAAGTATTGTTGTTAAATATTGTAGACATCAATCCAATCAAAATCCATGTAAAAACAGCTTATATTTAACAAAAGAAAATCACGTGTATGGGTAGTGCAACTATGACTGTTTCAGCCCCGCCTCTCACTTTCGGTTCTGTGGCTGCGGGTCTGAAACTGCTGGTGCTGCGGTTCTGCAGCTGGATACTATTGCACACACTGACCATAAATAACAAATCACAAAAGCAACTTTGAGCACAATTAAATAAAAATGTTTATACCAATGAATACTGTGATTAAATACCAATTGAAGAATATCCAGGGACTCACCAGGGTCTCATTTAAGTAGAGGTTTTGCCTCGCAATTGATGGTTTCCCTCATTGTTAGAGTGCGGGCTGATTAAATAACAATAAAATAATTTATTACAACATAAATATGAATAAACTAAAATAAAATAACATACCAACAACATAAAACATGCACTTTCTACATGTTCAACTATTAAGGCTTCCTGACAGCAATGTTCAGAAACCCTCAAACCCCTTTTCATATAAGCTTACATGAAAAATGTAAGTCCTCTTTTTGAGTACACTTTGTAGAGAGCACTCTCTAATAGTAGTATTTTCATACATTCTCGCATTTCTTTAGTGACCGCACTGTTTCCTTTCTGTCATTCTCTCCATCTCTCTCAGTTTCAAATGGAAGTGTGTGTTTCTGTGCTTGTGTGACGTGTGGCTGTACGTTTGCTTCTCACAGTCATTTGGTTTGGCACTAACATTAAACAAAAGTACAGAAAACGTTTGAAAGTGATGCAGAAACTCACATTTTATATTACGGTCAGACAAAAACAATTGCAGCTCTTTTTTTTATCAACTGCTTACACACAAAATATTTACTTGTCACACAATTTCTGAAACTTTTTTATTTTTTACTTCTACGATAATCTGTGATGTTTCACCTTTAAAAAAAAATACCAAACTTAAGTCTGTGCTCTGAAGTATTCAAGTTTAAGTTTGGAAAAGTTTAAGTTGGAAAAGTCATTTTCATATCTATGCCCAAAAAGTGGGACAGACAATTAACAGGTAAAACAACTTTATATTTTCAAAAACTGAAAATAAAAAGTTGTTAAACTCAGTAAGACACTGGCACTTGTGGATTAGAGTTGAAGAGCTGTGACGTACAGCACAGAAGTGTTTTGGGTCTAGTTGCTTTTGAATGGCTGTTTATATGGGTCAAATTGACCCACGAACAGTAATAACGTATACAATTTCTGTATGCACATTTCACAACAAATCAGCATGTCGAAACTTTGCATGCATGTTCATGACCCTAAATAGGAAAAAGTCACAAAATTTCAAGAAAAACAACATAACTTAGACAGTATTTCACATAGATTGAATAAAGAAATGATAGCTATTTTTTACCATCTGTGGCTGACAAAATATATTTCTGTATTGATATAAGTGGGAAAAAGCTATTCTTTTTACCTTAACAAGGGTATTTAAAAACCAACATGACAAAATATAATAAAAATTATTTTGGGTCTGTACAGTTGCTCCAGAACATCAAAATATGCAGGTCGAATTGACCTGCGAACATCACGAACGTAACAGTAATTTTTTGTGTATATGTCAAAACACATTTGAGGGTTGAAATTTTGCATGCATGTTCATGACCCTAAATGAGAAAAAGTCACAAAATTTCAAGAAAATAAAAAACAAAAAACAGGTTAAGCGGCATTTAACTCAACTCAGAAATCAAAATGGGTCAAATTGACCCGCAACATATCACGAGGGTTAAATGTCAAGATAAAATACATAACTGAACAATAAACACTAACAGGTCTTTCTCTTCTCTTAACAATGCATAAAATAACACCCAATTTAAACATTTACTCTCCCAGTTCAATCCTATGCAAATGCACTGCTCGGTTTTAGTTAATGCAAGAAAAAAATATTAATGAAGTCACAACACAAATGGACTAAGTTAATTATGAAAGTGGATTGAACTCAATGAAATTAAATTGTGACAAAATGTTCACCAATTATGTTGCTTCAGCTCATTTTATAAAAGTAAAACAAGCTGCAAAAATGTATTTCTTTGAGTCTGACTTCTTGTGTTGTGGATGTGCAGGAGACCAGAGTTCACATCCCAGTCACAAAAAGTGCATTTGTTCATTAAAGCCAAAAGCTTTATTAGAGACAACCATAAAATGTGTTTTTTCTTTCTTTTCCCTAGGAAAATGTGATGTGAAATATGACCAACTGAAGAGTGAATCAGAAGCAAAGGCTTTTAACAAGAGGATCTGTGCACTAAAGATCTTTTATTTTTGTGCCATTTTATTTGTGTTTGTCTTTATCATCTTAATGTATATGCAAGATTACTTTAAAACATCTGATGCCAAATTTAAAGCACCTCATGCCAAACCTATCATGCAAAAAAACAAGAGTAAAGACTCTGACTTGCCAAATCCTCCTCCAAGCACACATTTATCATCCGTCCAAACACCACACGTCGACCACACATCCACCAGTCCTCCGGCTCCAAAAGCGTGTGGCGTTCAAGTGAAGGACGGTCCTGTGATTAAAGTCGGGAACCTTCACACATATGTGATCGGCTCTTATATGGATCATCGCTTCGGAGTGAAAGAGATAAGGACGATTGCCATCGTTCTCCGTGAAGAGCTGGTGAAATACAGCTGTGTGATGTGCTGTGAAGGGAGGAACGTGACCTCACCAGCGGAATACACAATTCATTCTGACCACTTTGGTTTTGAGTACGGCACTGCTACCATCACGTGCCCCATCAATAGCCCGTGTTTGACACCGACACATGTTGCAATAACAGCCAGTGAGATCTCGGAGAGCATAACATCCTTCCAACCTGTTAGAAACAGAGACGTTCCAGCAGTCTTCCCATATGAATTTACAATCTGCATCTCTGTCATGTTTGACTACAAGAATGTGTTGAATTTAGTCCAGTCGATGGAGATGTTCAGACTGCTTGGTGCTCAAAGGGTTGTGATATATAAAATCAACTGTGATTCAGACACACAGAAGGTTCTGGACTACTATGTGAAAAGAGGTTTTGTGGAGATCATCCCATGGACCATTAAAAGCACATCAAAGTGTCTGGTAGCTGGAGGAAAGATTTATCTCCAGGTGAACTGCATTACTATGGGCAAATTCCTGCACTTAACGACTGTGTTTATCGTTACATGTACCAAAGTCACTATGTGGCTCTACATGACATGGACGAGCTCATTCTGCCTCTCAAGTTGAAAACCTGGACGGAGCTGTTGCCTGAGCTTGAGAAGATGTACGGCACTGCTGTGGGCTTTGAGTTTGAGGATAATGAATTCCCTTTCACTGCAAAAGCTCATACAGATTATGAGCAAGACAAATGGAAAAATGTACCGGGAACAAATATTTTAAATTACATAGAGCGAATACCCAATGACCCCGAAGTATTCAATGATTACAAGATTATAGTAAGTCCTCGGCTAGCTCTGAAGGCTACTGTACATGGCCTGCTGGAAACTGTGAATACTGGACCCCCCACAGTAAGGGTGAGCAAGTCCATTGCTCGTATGTACCACTTAAAATACATTAAATACCCCCAAAACACAAACCTTATAAGAGATGATCATCTGTGGGACTATGCCAAAGATCTTATACCTGCTGTTTCTAAAGTTCTACAGGACTGTGGATTCATTGAGGCCTAAATTGTTGTCGCAAAGTACTGTCTGTCACTGGTTACAAATTAATACAAAAAAGCAAATAAATAAAATAAGTATGAAAAAAAGAAACAAGTGAACAGATATCGTCTGGAAAAACTGGAAGTGTACTTCCCTTGTCCGTGTTCCAGCACGGACAAGTCTGCGCGAGGTAAATTTTTGTGCGCACTATCTAGTGGACCATTCTTTTCAAGCACTCAAATCACTCACACATGCACTGTTGTCTGCGCGGACATAAAAATCTAGTTGCACGTGGAAGGAGCGCGCAGACACCAGCCCATGTGCGAGTGATTTGAGTGCTTAAAGCTGCTGTCCGTAAGATTTGCCTCTTAGTCACCATCTCTGTTTGAAACCTGAAATTGCAGTTATATGTGGAATTATTATCTTTACGTGCATTGTGCACCGGTACAGCTCGTCAGCGTGGATGAATCTAATGTTTGCTGCCAGTCACCACACCGGTGTGGATACTGTACTTCAGAATCACAGACTGTAGTCTTGAAGTATGACCAAAGTAGGAATTTTCACTGGAAAATGTCATCTGAGAAAGTAACATGTCTGCCACTTTTGTTCTGACCAACTGAGGGGAAAAGCATTAGCCTACAATAAATTGCGCTGCCAACAGCACGTGCTCAAGTGTACGCGAGACGCAGTGGACAATTGGCCTTTACACATTCCTACAAGTTACACATTACTATGATGTGGAATTCAAAAGAGGGATAAATGACTATTTATCTCCGATAAACATCTTCATCGACGCATACAAACGATTTATATCTAAATATATGCCATTCTGACAACTCAGGGATAAGGAATTCTGTTGAGAAAAGTAAGCTATTCGCTTTTTTATATCATCCAGTGAAAGCCAAACAACATCAAGTAACAAATCAAGAATATTGCTGGAGATAATGTGGAACAATAACAATAACGTGTATTCATTCATTCAGTTAATATTATGCATTTACACATCTTTTTTTTTTTTTTTTTTGTTAACCTCAGAGGTTTAGTGAAGACCAGTCCTCCATGACCATTCAAGAGTGTAGTTAATGAGATAATTAATTAATGATTGACTATAATGATTGTGCATTAGTGATGAACACCTGCTGTTAACAAGCTGAGGGGAAAAAGAAACAAGAACAGAAAAAAAGAGAAAAGATGAGCAGAAAAACAACAACTGACTTCAAGCCACAGCCTTAGATGAAATCAACTGAAGATACCTTGAGACATTAAATATAAAAAGATCTCAGCAGAAGAGGATTAAACAACTCCACAAACAGCATTGCCAGCTTCACTTATTACTAACCAGATTGAATTTGTTTCTGTCAAACATCTACAGAAGGATTTGTGGAGTTGTTTAATCCTCCTCTGTGGAGATCTTGAGAGATTTAATGTCTCAAGTTATCTTCAGTTGAAGGCTGTGGCTGGAAGTCAGTTGTAGTTCTTGTGTTTCTCTTTTTTCCTGTTTTTCTTTCCTTCAGTGATTCTGCTTGTTAACAGCAGATAAACTTCCTGACACATTCACTGTTAAAACCATGAATGTATCAAAATTAACTCAACAAGCATTGATCTCAAAACTCACACACTGATGTGTAAGAATCCAGTGTAGACAGAATCACTGATTATATGCTTTTGTCACGTTGCGCCATTCACAACTGATGTAGACGCGCTGTAGGTTTGATGTAGTTGTTTTATTTCTGCTGGTCTCTTCTCTTTTATCTCGTTCATCTTTCCTTCAGCGATTCCTTCAGGTGTTCATCACTAATGCTCAATCATCACTTGATTAATCACTTAATTATCTCATTAATGTCATTGTTGAATGGTCTTAGTCTTGGAGGGTCTGGTCTTGACTACACCTTTGGTTAACCTTCATGACAGAACAGTTGTCCCAAAACTCACACACTGATGTGTAAGAGTTTAACACAGTTTGAGACAGTTTTAACGCATCCTTTCTAAGAGTGTATAACCTTAGAGTAAAAAATGCAACTCACAGTGTGATATCTCACAAAGGGAATTTATATTTCATAATGGCAACTTTAATATGCAAATCTCTCTAAAAGTATGACTTTTTAACTCACAGTGTGACTACTCTTGCCAAAAAGTAAGTGTTAATTGCATTGAATGTGCATTTGTAGTGTACTTTGAATGTTACAAAACCTATTTGAGGATAATATAATATTAATAAAGTAAAGGCCAATAAAAGCCTTTTATACGTTTTTTTTTATAATGTAGCCTAGGTCTAACTCTTTTTCACAAGGGATATTTCTCACAATTGCTGCTTTATGTTTTCGTATAATTGCAATTTTATATCTCACAATGAGACAACTTTATTTTACAGTTACCTTTTTAGAGTTTACTCTGAGGCTTGTTAATGTTTGACTTGCTCAATTTCCAGATGGTTAATGTGCAGCAAGTTGTGGTACTTAATGTCACGTGAAATGTAATGTGGTAAGTTAATCTGGTGAGTTGGTAAATTATGCTGAAATGAAAGATCACAGACATGCTGCCTTCATTTCCTGCCCTTTCTGAAATGCTGCAATTTTAAGTGTGATGTGTAGTTAATTACTATTGTTAATTCTTTTTGTGATCAATGAAATATAGTGCAATAAGCCTTTACTTGAACATTACACATACATTTGTTAGTATAACTCATTTATAATGTTTTTGTTTTGTTTTGTTTTGTTTTCTGCATAGCTTCATGAATATTGTACAGTATGTTAGTGAGCAAACTCTGAATATACTAGTAGGAAATCAGTGCAACTGCACTTGGTTAGTTGGTAAACTCTCAACAGTCACATACTGTATGGTTGGCATAAAATCAGCAAAGATCAGCAGTTTAAAATACCTTTTTCTCACAGCAGTGAGTAGATTTGAAACTGAGATTACAGCTGTAAAATTAAAAAAGTGAAACAACTAAGTTCCTATAGATAGAGAGAAACTGAGAGGCCTTTCCTGAGGAGTGACGTGTCATTTTTCTGCTGGTTCATACTTTGTCATGCCTTTTCTTGCACACTTTTAGAAATTAAAACAATACTTTATAGGGTTTATGGCAAGACACTAGGTGAACGGTAAAATTTTAACTAAAAGATCTGCATTCTTTTATGACTCTATAATTCATAAAATACTGTCAACAGCCAGAAAAATATACTTTGGCTTGTTGGGTCTTGCCTTACAGAACTGATGTGAATTCACTTTCTTTGTTTTTACTCATCTTAGGCCTGTTTAGAGATCCTAACAAACCTTTTCAGGGAAACATGCTGACATTAATAACACACCTGCTTATGTTTCTGTCATGTATCGGTTCCTAACATCAGTTTTGTGAAGTGTGAAGACACAGGATGGTTATGACCAGGCAGATTTCAGCAGTTTCAGGAAGTATTGCACAGATGGTTGGTAGATTGATGTCAGACAGTATGCTTAAATTGATTAAATCTTTACATACTAAA
This sequence comes from Hypophthalmichthys nobilis, assembly GCA_037950665.1. NCBI lineage: Eukaryota > Metazoa > Chordata > Actinopteri > Cypriniformes > Xenocyprididae > Hypophthalmichthys > Hypophthalmichthys nobilis. The sequence continues at coordinate 1,747,530 of CM075484.1, forward strand.
TCGACAATTAGTTATTATTAAAATTACTTCTACACTCTCAAAAAAGATGTGTTAATTAATAACACATTTTTTGTGTCATTTTGTGTACATAATTGACACAAATTGTGTAAATATAACACATTAGTGTGTAGAAAATGAGCAGGAATAACACATGTTTGAGTTAAAAGTAACAAAAATGTGTTGTCCTTCACTAGACACACCGGTGTGTTAAGATCTAACACAGGATGTGTTGTTTTTAACACATCTGTTTTAAGAGTGTGTAATACCAACTCATGGTAATATACAAACTAGCGTTGCATTCAAAACTCCTGAGAACATCCATTTATTTCATGTCCTGAAATGTATGAAGCCAGTTTGAGCGCTTTACTAGTTTCAAAGCAATCAATACACATCCACAACAGACATCGTACAGAGCCAGTTTCATTCGGTTTGTGGTCACCAAAGTTACATACACGACAGGTAATCGGCAGCCTGGCACAGACATAGCATCTGGACAACACCTTTTGTTTGCAAACATAAAGACATTGACATTCTTTTTAAAATACAATTACACTGTACATTATACAAAACAAAACCAACAAAAACTCCTAGAAATGTATAAACCAAAAACATACAAAAGACGGCTGGGCAATTACAGTTCAGATGATTCATATTGTGCTATGAGGCTGCACAACACATGTCCATTGGTTTATTATTACATGTGTGCAAATAGGCGTATGTCTCTGTAGACGAGGAGCTTTCGTTTGTGGTAGAAACAACATGGCCGTTCCTCGACGGCATCCGCTGTTCTTATCTGACCAGATGGAAGGTCAGCCAGTACATGAACACAGGTTGTGCAGCAGCGATGGCCATGGTCAGGTACATTCGCAGCTGGTTTTTGGCTCCTCGCACTAACCGTCCCTCCGCAGCGGCCTCAGATAGGATCTTTAACCGTAGTGTCCGAATCTGTCAGTGAATCAGAAAGAAGATCAGGAGGTGTGTCACAGAACAGTCACATCTAAAGTCTAGAGATCAGGCCAGATGCATAAACTAGTCATCTAATTGTTTCAAGACTGTTCATAACTCTTTTTTTTAAGTTAGTTACATAAAACATAGATAGGTCTAATTTAATACATAGAAAAGTAAAAGTGATTACCCCCAACTAACTGCCAGTTGGTCATACTAGTTCTTAAGACACACAGTCTTCAACATAATGGCTGTATTTATGCGACTGGCTCCAGATCCTTAATGTATGGAAGCTTGTTTCCGCCATGAAATAAAAAATAAAAAAGGTAATTGTGACTTTGACTTGTTTTCTTAGAATTGTAGATGTAAACTGACAGTTGCGAGTTATAATGTCCATTTGTGAGGGAAAAAAGACTGACGTTTTTTCTCAAAATTGCGGGTTTATATAATTCTTACTTTATAACTTGCAATTGCATATTATCAAAGTAAGAATTGCGAGATATAAACTCACAATTCTGAGAAAAAAGTCAGAATTGTGAGAAAAAGTCAGAATTGCGACTATATCACAATTCTGACTTTTTATCTCGCAATTCTGACTGTATATCTCGCAATTCTGACTGTATATCTCGCAATTCTGACTGTATATCTCGCAATTCTGACTTTATATCTCGCAATTCTGACTGTATATCTCGCAATTCTGACTTTATATCTCGCAATTGTGAGAAGTCAGAATTGTGAGATAAAAAGTAGCAATTACCTTTTTTATTTTTTTATTTAGTGGCGAAACAACCTTCCATATAAATGAGATTGTAACCAAGCATAACTTATCAACACATATGTATATGCCTTATGAGTGAATTCAAACAGCAATAGATGTTATACAAATATAGAAACACTGTCTTTTTCTCAATGAACTTAGGTTACAAAGGATGGAAAGGGATATTATATACACACTACTGTTCAAAGGTTTAAGGTCAGTAAGATATTTTAATGCATTCGATAGAAGTCTCTTCTGCTCACCGGGGAGGCAGTTATTTGATCAAAAATACAGCAAAAATTGTGAAATATTATTACAATCTAAACTAGCTGTTTTCTGTGTGAATATATAGTAAAGTGTAATTTATTCCTGTGATCAAAGCTGAATTTTCAGCATCATTACTCCAGTCTTCAGTGTCACATGATCCTTCAGAAATCATTCTAATATGATTTGTTGCTCAAGAAACATTTCTGATTATTATCAAAGTTGAAAACGGTTGATATTTTTGTGGAAACTATGAAACTTTTCTTTTTCAGGATTATTTGATGAATCAAAAGAACAGCATTTATTTGAAAAAATAAATCTTTTGTAATATTATAAATGTCTTTACTGTCACTTTTGATCAATTTTATGTGTCATTGCTGAATAAAAGCATGAATTTTTTGATCAGGCTAGTAAAAATTATGCTTTTTTTTATTATTATTTTCAATTGGCTAAAAACATCCAATATGGAAGAAGAAAACACATTTTTGACTGCTTTTCTTAACTAAAACCCTGGCTAGAATAAAGCAGCAGATCAACAGAAATAACAGAAACATAATCAATGACCGAACTTCAGCACCGTTTCTCAATACACACCGTAAAGACAAAAATAGAGACGCAGCACCACAGCAGTGAGAGGTAATATCCGGTCCGGCCAAACAGAAGTCCTGCCACAACTCCCACGATCATCCTGAGGAAAACAATACCGCAGGAATTGACACAGCTGACACTTTGACACGCTTTGAAGAAAATGTACATTGTATCATTCAAAGTAATGCAATTGTATGAGGACAAAACTGGTATGAAATTATACAGAATTAAATATTAAATGCAAACTAATTTCATTTAACTTTATTTTTCAGTCTCTTTTTAATTTTTAGTTAAAATAAAAAATAAAATAAAAAAATGTACAGGATAGGCAACTGTGCAGCAAATATTACCCAACAGCACCACCTAGAGTCCAAAATACCAGCAGAATTTGACCCCAAGTAGTTTGAACCCATTCAGGCGTGAAAATCATGATATTGTGGCATATCTAGGGTAAACAAAGAATAACCAATGGCCTCACCCAACATATTTGTATCCAGAAAAGGCCACCAAGTCGATGGTGGTGAGGTCAGTGTTAACGGTCACCAGATAAAGACTGAAGAGCACAGCCAAAACCTCGATAATGAGCCACACCAGGGCCGAGCTGGCCTGAATCCCAAGAATCTCTGGAGAAAACCTGAAAACAAGAACAGAGAAGCACAATCAGGAAGTAACAATTAAAGAGCAAAAACAGAGAACAAGGAGGAAAAGAAGGTCGAGAGCAGTCGGGACAATTGTTGGAAGTTCCATTTGCTTTTTATCAACTCAGCATTTTCCCTTTTCCCTCTAAAACTCCTGAACATTTAAAAAACACAGTTCCTCTTGTCTAAATACATCTGATAAATGAAGCTTCAGGGATTGGTAAAAAATCAAACTGTGACTTTTGATCATTTGGACTGGGAATGATACCTATTTAAAGTCACCATGATATCAAAATTGTTTTTTGCAGTATTTATTATAAATGATTCATCCGTACACATTTAATAAAAAAAATAAAAAAATAAAAAAATAAATATAGATAGATAGATAGATAGATAAAAGTAATAGTATGAAAATAATAAAGGAATAAATGACATGATAAAAAATAATTAATTTTCAATAAAATTTTATCCTGAATTTATTTTTGTATAAAAAGTAATACAAAAATAAATTCAGGATAATTTTTTTTTGAAAATTAATTATTCCTTTTTTAAAAAACCCTTTTGTGTTTGTTTTTACATTTATTTATCTATACATCTATTTTTTTGTTTATTTATTTATTTATGTGTTCATTTATTTTTATATTTATTTATTCCCAGATTTATTTATTTATACATTTATTTATTTTTACTTCTCCGTGTGCAATATGTAAACACACACACACTCTATTCTTGGCATTGACCTTGACTTAAAAAGTCTCTTTTTGGTTCACTTGATAGAATCTCAATCCATTTCTCATTCACACAGCTGTATTTTATAATAAAATTGAAAATGTAAATATATAATTGTAACATAACAATAAATAATAATAAATTATTTGAGAATTCACTGTGTATAATGTTTAGTCAAAGCACTGGATTTTTTGAGGTGAAATGAATAAAACTAAAAACTTATCAGATAAAATGTTTTCATTGAGCCAAAAATTCCTCTGTTGTTGAAAGTTGTTCTATCTTAGATGGAATAATATTTACATGATCACGTTTCATTTGTCCACTAACGGCCGTGGCATAAGCATTACATTCCCACGCTGTTGAATTCTCACAGTATCTGCTGTAGATAAGCGAAGCGCAGCTCTTACCGGTTCTGTGTGCCCAGAGCCAGTCCTGCAACCAGGACATACGTAATGAAACCCATCACTGCGGAGCGAGAACAAGACAAACACATACAGATGCATTTAGTAAACATTTCCTTTTCATTTCCACGACTGTACACTTTCCCATGAATATACCTTAAGATACAATAAGAATTTTTAAATTACACATCACTAATTAAAGTTATTGAACTGAAAGATATTATTATAAAATATGGCAGCACAGTGGCTCAGTGGGTAGCACCGACGCCTCACAGCAAGGAAGTCCTTGCTTATGAGTCCCAAGCCATGTAATGGAGAGGGTCTGGGAAAGACCTGGCAAACTACCCTGGAAAATTCATGGACAGTCTCTCGTGTATGGCAAGAGAATCACCAAGAGTCGGATACAACTGAAACGGTAATAGATCGATTGTAAAATATGGTCTGGAGTCATACCAGGAATGTACAGATCAGGGGCGTTGATATCAAACCGTGGCGCAACTGGTGTATCCTGCTGATAGCTCACCTCCCAGTTCTACAGAGAGAGGACATTACAGAAACATTTACAGAATTTATTCATCTTTGTAAATGTTAGTTAATACAAATAGCTCATGTCAGCACAGCTCCATTAAACATTATTTACAGATACAACTATTGATTTTTATAATGCATTTTTAAATGTTTACATTAACATTAACTAAGATGAATTGATACATTAGAATTATTTTTCATTGTTCACGTTAACTACTATAGTTAACTAATGTGAAGAAATGGAACCTTATTGTAATGTGTTACCATAATATATTTTTTTTATTATTATTAAATTATACGAAATTCAAATATAAAAATTATAATATAATTATATATACACAGTGCTCAGAGTAAATGAGTACACCCCCTTTGAAAAGTAACATTTTAAACAATATCTCAATGAACACAAAAACAATTTTCTAAAATGTTCACAAGACTAAGTTTTATATAACATCTGTTTAACTTATAACATAAAAGTAAGGTTAATAATATAACTTAGAGAACAAAATTTTCAGTTTTAGCCGGGCCTATTATTTTTTTAAAATATAATGTGTATGCCAGGTTAAAGAGATGCGTTTTTAGTCTAGATTTAAACTGACAGAGTGTGTCTGCTTCCCGAACAATGCTAGGAAGATTGTTCCAGAGTTTAGGTGCCAAATAGGAGAAGGATCTACCGCCTGTGGTTGATTTTGATATTCTAGGTATTATCAGCTGGCCTGAGTTCATGATCGCAATAGACGTGAAGGACTATAATGCATTAAGAGCTCGCTCAGATACTGGGGAGCTAAACCATTTAGTGCTTTGTAAGTAATTAGAGCGTTACAGTAATCTAGCCTTGAGGTCATGAACGCATGAACTAACTGTTCCGCATTTTTCATTGAGAGCATATGTCGTAGTTTAGATATATTTTTAAGATGGAAGAATGCGGTTTTACAGATGCTAGAAACATGGCCTTCAAATGAAAGATTGGTATCAAAGAGCACACATAAAAAAAAAAAAACCTAAAAACTAAAATTTCAAAACCATAATGCAATTTATCAAAAAGTACACCCAATTCCCTAAACTCTAAACACTACCCCCCTGTTTTGACACATGAGTCAGATTTGTTGAACTCTCACTGCAAAACTCTACGCACAATTTCCTTAATTTCTTATTGCGTACACCATGAGGTCATTTTGAAAGCACTAGCATTCAATACTGTTCACTGAAGTCGGCACAGCTTGAGCTCAATTAGCACACAATTCCCCAGATGAAAACACTAAGAGTCAAAATTGAACACATCAATCAGATCCTTCAATAGACAGATAAAAGGGCCCGAATCAGTTCATTGAGTTTTGGAACAATGGTTCCACAGAGAAATGAAAGGATAGGTCAAGGAGGAGGAACAGGAGGAGGAAGAGGAGGAAAAGGAGGAAAAGGAGGAAGAGGAGGAGGAGGAACAGGAGGAGGGAGAGGAGGAGGAGGTGGAGAAGGAGGATAAGAACAAGGAAGGGGAAGGGCAAGGAGACAAGCAGTCTCGGATGAAATTCAAGCCACTTTAGTTGACCTTGTCCTTGTCCATGGTATGACTATGAGGGAGGCTGGGCAACGAGTACAGCCAAATTTGAATCGCTTCACCGTCGCCTCCATCATCAGAACCTTCAGGGAGGAAAACAGGTAGGTGTACTTACAGTAAGACTGCTCTGTACAGTAACTTTTGAGTGCTGTAACAACACATACAGTACACTGTTGCACTATGCTACTGTAATAAAGAAATGCATCAAATTGCCTCACATACAGATAGAGTTTTAGTTCTAAACCCCATAGAGGAGTTTTTTTCGGCATGGCGGTGGAAAGCGTATGACCGAGAACCTTATATCCGTGTTCACCTCCTCCAGGCCATGGAAGAAGCCTGCCTAGATATATGCGTGCCAGGGGTGGATCAGGCAGTCATGCTTAAAAGAAGTTCACTTATCCCGATCTGTTGACTAACATACCAAAGCACATGTAAAGTACTTGATTATAATTTGAACTACCAAAAGCAACCATTCTCTTGCTTTTTTAAAAAAAGTTTTTTTTTTTTTTTTTTTGTACTTTGTCAAATGATTAAATGATCCGTTACATCGTCCTCTTTATTGCTGCTTAGTGATTTTTGCGTTCTTTGGCTACAGCAGCTAACAGTTTACTTTCAGTCGCCGTTGTGTCACCAGCTGTTATATTCAGTAGTGTGTCACAGCTGGTTACCAAGGATGGGGAGTTAAGGTGAAGATCTAATAATCCAAAGACTAAGGCACTCGGGAATACAGTCAGGAGCAAAAGACACTCTAAAAACTGAACCAAAGGGGAATATAAATACACAAGATCAATCAGCTAATAAAAAATCAAAGCATCCAAAAACACAGGGGTTAAACATGGCTAAATAGACTAAACTCAAAGAAGCAAAACGCAGACACAGTGAGGATACGACTCAGCAGACTTTGATTTTATTCCACAGTAGACTAGTTCAGACATGTTCACCTCCATAACTTTAGCTCTTACAGCACTTACAGGCACTTTCAAGAACCCAGACTTAAATGTTGATGGGATGAAGCAAATATATTTTACTAATTATGATTAGTTATTATATGTCATAAATAACTACTAAACATAAGCCAGAATGGTGAATCAGAAGCCTCATTTAGAAAATACACAGAGAAAACATCTGTAGCAGCAAACCCCATACCATCAGTTTCTTGCTGTACAAATGTGTAAAGTAAAAAAAAAAAAAAGAGAGAGAGGAAGGGGTGGTATGGGGTTAGATTCCCGTATTGCAGTCAAGGATCAAAAAATAATAAGCATGAATCAAAAATTTAAAAACACGTAAAAAATATATAACACAAACTTAAAAAAAATAATGCAAAATGATCAGAATGGCAAAGAACGTGGTCACGGATCAAAATATATTAAGCGTGAATTGAAAAATTAAAAGCATATTTAAAAAAATAACAAGCATGAATCAAAATTTTAAACACATTAAAAATTATATTGCACAAATCTTAAACTTGTGTTAATGTGTTCTTAAAAGTTGTTTCCCTTCCTTCTATTACTCTGTACTTTGTGCTCTTTTACATTTTCTGCTCATATTTTACTCTTTTGTACGCTTGTGCTGTTTTTCTCTTTGCTCTTCTTTCTATGTTCTGCTCTTGCATTTCCAAATGTTGCAGTTTGAGTTTCATGTAAATTAGGCCAGGCTTAAGCGTCACCATTGGTCCACTAGTTCTAGATTGACAGCTCCTCCTCTAGCCAATCAATCGAAGATAGGAAGATGACATCACTTCAATGCGACTCATGGCTACTGATGCTCACACTCATACAGGGGAAGATAACTGTTTAATTTGAAACTTTACAAGGACTTTCAAAGTTGTGAAGTTATCTGAACTATGGACAAATAATTCCTCTTTTTGAGATACTCTTTTTAATGTGCTGTCTTGTTATGATTGTTAATCTTTATGTTCATAATATATGGTATTTGGTGTTAAAATATTACTTGGCTCCTAATGCTAATATACTTCTAAATTGTTGTTGTTAAAGATCATAAGTAACCTGGAAAATTCATTCAAAGACTGAATGTATTGACAACGATAGTGTTACAGAAACCAGGTGGATTTGATATGCAGTGATTTATTCACACACTTATTGTGTTTATTTACATAACTACATAATTGCACAATACCATAAGATTAATGTTTTAAATATAGCTTTAAAAACAAAGTTATAGATCAGGGATAGGCAACATCAGTTCTGGAGTGCCGCTGTCCTGCAGAGTTCAGCTCCAACCCTGATTAAAAAAAAACAAACAAACAAAAAACTCACCCGTCTATAGTATTAATAATCATGAAGACACTGATGAGCTATTTAAGGTGTGTTTGATTAGGGTTGAAGCTAAACTCTCCAACATACACTACCAGTCAAAAGTTTGGACACGGTAAGATTTTTAATGTTTTTAAAAGAAGTTTCATCTGCTCACCAAGGCTACATTTATTTAATTAAAAATACAGTAATATTGTGAAATATTATTACAATTTAAAATAACTGTTTTCTGTTTGAATATATTTTATAAAGTAATTTATTCCTGTGATCAAAGCTGAATTTTCAGCATCATTACTCCAGTCTTCAGTGTCACATGATCCTTCAGAAATCATTCTAATATGATGATCTGCTGCTCAAGAAACAGTTATGATTATTGTCAATGTTGAAAACTTTTTTTTCAGGATTCCTTGATGAATAGAAAGTTCAAAAGAACAGCATTTATCTGAAATACAAAGCTTTTGAAACATTATACACTACCGTTCAAAAGTTTGGGGTCAGTAAGAATTTTTATTTTAATTTTTTTTTAAAAGAAATGAAAGAAATTAATACTTTTATTCAGCAAGGATGCATTAAATCAATCAAAAGTGACAGTAAAGACATTTATAATGTTACAAAAGATTATATTTCAAATAAATGCTGTTCTTTTGAACTTTCTTTCCATCAAAGAATCCTGAAAAAAAAAAAATATTGTACACAAATAAATGTTTCTTGAGCAGCAGATCATCATATTAGAATGATTTCTGAAGGATCATGTGACTCTGAAGACTGGAGTAATGATGCTGAAAATTCAGCTTTGATCACAGGAATAAATTACTTTATAAAATATATCCAACCAGAAAACCGTTATTTTAATTTGTAATAATATTTCACAATATTAATGTTTTACAGTATTTTTAATTAAATAAATGCAGCCTTGGTGAGCAGACGAAACTTCTTTTAAAAACATTAAAAATCTTACCGTGTCCAAACTTTTGATTGGTAGTGTATGTTTAGAAGCAATGCAATACAGATCCACCCAGAGTGAGATTCACCCAAAGATTAGGCTGTCTGCTGGTGTAATAATTAGTTTAAGAGCTCCTGATTGCCCTTTTTCATTTTATAGTTGCGTACTGGATACTGTACTGCAGAATCACAGACTCTGCATCTTGGAAGTATGACCAAAATAAGAATTCACGGAAAATGTCATCTGAACAAGTAAGTAGCATGTCTGCCACTTTTGTTCTGAGCACCTGAGGGAAAAAGCATTACAATAAATCGTGCTGCCAATGGTGATTAAATTTAACGATCGCTGAGCTCGGATCATGTCAAACCGTGCAAATTAGTGCCCAAGCCGAAGGCGAAGGCCCTATTGTTTTGTTTAGGATATTATCTTTTTTCGACTATTCGGGCAATTTTGGGGCCCTTACCATGCTGAAAAACTCTTGAAACTTTGCACACACATTGGAATCGTCGGCCATTAGGGCCGGGCAGAAGCTGGTACCCGGGCGTGGCAGGGGGGCTCGACAGCGCCCCCTTGAACAGTGTCTAAAATCTTGGTCCATATATCAAACATGCTTGCAAGTATTTGTATGAAACTCTGTACACATATAGACCTCATCGGGCCGAACAACTTTCGTGCTCTAAGTTATACGTCAGCTCAACAGGAAGTCGGCAATTATGGGTTGTTTGGAAAACGCATGCTCTGGAATTTGATATACTCCTCCTAGGCGATTAATCCGATCACCACCAAACTCGGTCAGCATGAAGTCAAGACATTGAGGATGCTAAATTGCGAACGGATTTTTGATAGCTCAAACGGATTGCCCGTGGCGAGGCAACGAATTTATGGCGAGAAAAGGGAAACAGGAAATGTGTTATAACGTCTACATACATTGATTGATTTTTATGAAACTTCACCTGTGTGTTCGTTATAGGAGGCTGATCACATGGATGTGACTATTGTGAGTCAAAGTTATAGCACCACCAATTGGCAGCAGGAAGTGTGTCTCTTTCAAAATGCTTTGAGATCACCCTCTTATTTTTCCCCGATTTGCTTCAGACTTCATCAGTGTAATGTCAATACACAGCAGATATAGACCGAATCGTGATATCGCAAACACTGTTGCCATGGCAACGCATCAAACTTTAATATTCGTTTTGGATGCTTTTGAGACGCTTAGCATGCTTCAAATTGCATGAAACTCAATACAAACGTCAGAGATGTCAACCAGCAGACATGGGCAAAACCTTAGAAACAGGCGGGGAGGAGGGCCTCTATAGCGCCATCTTTTGACAAAAGTGGGGGGTTAGTTTAAACTACAGTGACCAAACTCGGTACACGTATTGTTCTCATTAAGCTGCACAACTTTCTAATTTACAGTCATTAGCTCCGACCAACAGGAAGTCAGATATTTTGGTTTGAATGTGGATTTTTCACACACACACACACACACACACACACACACACACACACACACACACACTCACTCACTCACTCACTCACTCACTCACTCACTCACTCACTCACTCACTCTCACTCTCTCTCTCTCTCTCTCTGTCCAAGCCTCCCTACCCCCTCCTCCTCCTCCCTCCTCCTTCAGTCTGTGTGTGTGTGTGTGTGTGTGTGTATTACAATCTTGATTAGTGGTCTTTAACCCTTTTACTGATTACCCATTTATTGATGAACTATAAAAAAAAAAATAAAAAAAATTGAACTGCAAATGATAACTTCACACGCATTTGAAACTGATCCAAGTTACTATGTCACTATTTGGACAGGACTAGTTTTCTAAAAGTTGTTTGCGTTACAATTATTATTACCCGACACCTGTGATTTCATGTATTGATTCATACAAGACTAACATCTCTTACATCTGTTTTTTTACAGAGGAGAGTGTGTGTTTTCTAGACATGGGCGTTAGCACATGACCTTCTCTGTGTTTGCAAACATAATGTATGATGCATATGTCTTTAAATTAATTATTTATTGATATAATTCACATTTATTAAAAACCCTATTTAAGTACATTTCACTTGATTTTATAAAAGTGGCTGTTTACAATAAACTTGCACAAATGAGCAGAAAAATCTAGACATGTACCTTACTATTACCTAAGACTGATATTAAAGTCATCTTTGAAGGTTCTGTGATTTAGCTCTATTAATTAACTTTATCATTTTATTTTTTCATTGTATTGAAATTAAATGAAAGCATGCTTTTGGTGCATAAGATTGGTGCACAAATGATAGCTCAGGGAGGTCAAAAAACACATGAAGAGAAGTGTTAGGATAATACAACACCAGACATTCACATTAGATTGGATTGATTTCTCAGAGCACTGTTGAATTTGCACAAATAACAGTATGTAATTTGCTCTGGAATTTTTAAAAACACAGACATGGCAGATTAGGATGATATTCTGCAATCATTTGAAATTGACCTATGACATTCTATGACATGAAATTCATCTAAATTTAAACGATCTCATGGATGTGGCTGTTGTGGTTTGTCATCATATGGGCACCAGCTGCTGCAGTGTGCAAATGTGATGTATTCAAATTACTTTGACATAGTCCTTTTATGTTTACCCGTTTTAAATGCCTATTGCCCGGCATGCACAGTTGCCCTGAAGCCACCGGGTTGGCGGTGCCACCGGGCTTGGGCCCGTCGTCGCTGCTTGCAGCTATATTTATTATTATTGTTATACTTTGTTCTCAAATTGTTAATGTTAACATCATCAGCATTGCATGACTATGTGTATTTAGTGTGTATTAGCGTTACCTGTAGATCTCAATTTCTGTAGCCACTCCGCAGTCCGAAGTCTTTTGCTTTTGACTACAGGTGAATCTCCAGTTGTCACTGATGATTGTCATTTGAAAGTTACAGACTGCAGCTTTAAACAAAATACCTTACACACCAGTTGAGTATTAGAAACAGCATCATCTCCACATCGCTTCTAAAACATTTCGAATCCCTCAGTTCTCGCCGTCTCCGAAAAGCCAAGCCGATGTTGATTCTGGTTTTATCACGAGCTCCGTCGAGTTCTCTTTTTGCCAACAGACTCTCATCTGTTCGACATTTGCTTAAAAACAGGTGATTAGCGGCTCCATGTCAACCTTTCTCGCACATTGTGACAACTAACCTACGCCACACCCACACCAGACACACATCAAAGCAACCGGAGCAACTTTTCTATATGACGAGACAAGCACGGGTGAGTGACGTATATATACACAATTTCCCGCAAAAACCATCCCAACCAGTCTAAAATATAAACACTTATGACAAGCTTACCATAGTGAATCAGGGTAAGTCAAAAACACGTTTTGGAAGAAGGATTGGCGATGTATTGACTCGACTTGTTAATTTTGAACAACAACAACAAAAAAGAGTACGTAGTTGTAGGCCTGCATTTGATTACATTTATTAACATTCTTCATAGTCCTCCATGAAAAATTATATTTTTCGTACATTTCTCAGAGACCATAAGACCTGAGTAAATGCAATGAATTTTCAAATTTGCTTATTTATTTATTTTTATTTATTTTTTTTTTTATTTTACACCAAATGTGAAAATGCACTGAATAAAAATCAGTTTTCTGAAAAGTATATTGTATATCAAAATAAAGAAGGCCTATAGGCTAGTCAGTAGCCTATTTATTTTTGCACAAAAAATGCATAAGCACAGAGGGGGAAAAAAACTTAAGACACTTAAAAAATAATTAAAGTTCAAATCAGCAAATTCTTACGTAGGTTAGATGAGGACAGGGAGCATAGTCCTGGTGCGTCTTTTTTTCTTTTTCTGTTTTTCTTTGACAAACAGTTAAGTCGTTCATTTATATTGCACAACCCACCTCATAACAGATCAGAGTAACATCAGACACAATGGAGTACTGGATATGTTTGGTGAAATTTCTGGGTGTTTGAAAGTGTTAATGATCTTGCTGTCAATGCAGGCCTCACTGAGCCATCGGATTTTATCAAAAATATCTTAATTTGTGTTCTGAAGATGAACCTAGGTCTTACGGGTGTGGAACGACATGAGGGTGAGTAATAAATGACAGAATTTTCATTTTTGGGTGAACTAACCCTTTAAGAATGATCTGCATGGACAAATAATTTATAATAAACATAAACACAGCAACATTCCATAAAAAACAAGACTCGTCCAGTTCAATCTCATGTTGACTTTTCACAAAGCAACAAACAAACACAAATCATCTAATAATAATGCTACAACCCAATTACAAACTCTAGTACTCTTAAATGTCAACATAAAATACTTAACTGAACAATAAACACTAACAAGTCTTTCTCTTCACTCAAAAACGCATAAAATAACACCCAATTTCAACATTTACTCTCCCAGTTCAATCCTATGCAAATGCACTGCTCAGTCTTAGTTAATGCAAGAAAAAATATTTATGAAGTCACAACACAAATGGACTAAGTGACTTATGAAAGTGGATTGAACTCAATGAAATTAAATTGTGACAAAATGTTCACCAATTGTGTTGCTTCAGCTCATTTTATAAAAGTAAAACAAGCTGCAAAAATGTGTTTCTTTGAGTCTGACTTATTGTGTTGTTGTTCTTATGTGCAGGAGACCAGAGTTCACATCCCAGTCACAAGTGCATTTGTCCATTAAAGCTAAAAGACAACCATAAAATGTGTTTTCTTTCTTTTCCCTAGGGAAATGTGATGTGAAATATGACCAACTGAAGAGTGAATCTGAAGCAAATGCTTCTAACAAGTGGATTTGTGCACTGAAGAGCTTTAATTTTTCTGCCATTTTATTTTTGTTTGTCTTTATCATACAAAAAAATGAGAGTAAAGACTCTGACCTGCCAAATCCTCCTCCAAGCACACATTTACCATCCGTCCAAACACCACACGTCGACCACACATCCACCAGTCCTCCGGCTCCAAAAGCGTGTGGCGTTCAAGTGAAGGACGGTCCTGTGATTAAAGTCGGGAACCTTCACACATATGTGATCGGCTCTTATATGGATCATCGCTTCGGAGTGAAAGAGATAAGGACGATTGCCATCGTTCTCCGTGAAGAGCTGGTGAAATACAGCTGTGTGATGTGCTGTGAAGGGAGGAACGTGACCTCACCAGCGGAATACACAATTCATTCTGACCACTTTGGTTTTGAGTACGGCACTGCTACCATCACGTGCCCCATCAATAGCCCGTGTTTGACACCGACACATGTTGCAATAACAGCCAGTGAGATCTCGGAGAGCATAACATCCTTCCAACCTGTTAGAAACAGAGACGTTCCAGCAGTCTTCCCATATAAATTTACAATCTGCATCTCTGTCATGTTTGACTACAAGAATGTGTTGAATTTAGTCCAGTCGATGGAGATGTTCAGACTGCTTGGTGCTCAAAGGGTTGTGATATATAAAACCAACTGTGATTCAGACACACAGAAGGTTCTGGACTACTATGTGAAAAGAGGTTTTGTGGAGATCATCCCATGGACCATTAAAAAGCACATCAAAGTGTGTAGTGGCTGGAGGAAAGATTTATCTCCAGGTGAACTGCATTACTATGGGCAAATTCCTGCACTTAACGACTGTGTTTATCGTTACATGTACCAAAGTCACTATGTGGCTCTACATGACATGGACGAGCTCATTCTGCCTCTCAAGGTGAAAACCTGGACGGAGCTGTTGCCTGAGCTTGAGAAGATGTACGGCACTGCTGTGGGCTTTGAGTTTGAGAATAATGCTTTCCCTTTCACTGCAAAAGCTCATACAGATTACGAGCAAGACAAATGGAAAAATGTACCGGGAACGAATATTTTAAATTATATAGAGCGAATACCCAATGACCCCAAAGCTTTCAACAATTACAAGGTTATAGTAAGTCCTCGGCTAGCTCTGTACATGGCCTGCTGGAAATTGTGAATACTGGATCCACCACAGTGAGGGTGAGCAACTCCATCGCTCGTATGTACCACTTAAAATACTTTATGTACCCCCAAAACACAGACCTTATAAGAGATGATCATCTGTGGGACTATGCCAAAGATCTTATACCTGCTGTTTCTAAAGTTCTACAGGACTGTGGATTCATTGAGGCCTAAATGATTGTCATGATGTACTGTCTGTCACTGGTTTCAAGACAGTACAAAAAGTAAATAAATAAATAAATAAAATAAGTTTAAAAAACTAAACAAGTGAACAGATATCATTTGGAGAAACCGGAAGTATACTAACCGTGTTCTGGTATTCCCCTCCAGCTCACAGACAGTGAGGTAATTTTTGTGCGCACTATCTAGTGGACCGTTCTTTCCAAGCGCTCACATCACTCGCACATGTGCTGTTATCCACACGGACATAAAATAGAAATACATTCGATTATTGAAGATACAGGTTAAATTTTATACCTAATTTAGACATTTACCCAATTTAATAGCCTAATACATTTTAAATAGACTACTGAAGTTTGTACACTCCTAGAATGAATGTGCAGAAAAAATACATGTGTAGCACTCTAGTTTACATATTTTTGTGTCAGTATTAAATAAAACTGTTGGAAGAATTCAGCTGTTTTACACAGTTACATGTATTTTTAAACTCAACACAACCTGTGTATTCATTCACAGCATCCAACACAATCTGTGTAGCCAAGAACACCCATAATGTGTTCATATTTTGCATTTACACATCTTTGTGTTAACCTCAGAGATGCAGTGAAGACCAGTCCTCCATGACCATTCAAGACTGTAGTTAATGAGGTAATTAATGATTTAGTATAATGATTGTGCATTAGTGATGAACACCTGCTGTTAACAAGCTGAGGGAAAGAGAAAAGATGAGTAGAAACACAACAACTGACTTCCAGCCACAGCCTTTGATGAAATCAACTATAGATAACTTGAGAAATTAAATCTCTCAAGATCTCAGCAGAGGAGGATTAAACAACTCCACAAGCAGCACTACCAGCTTCACTTATTACTAACCAGATCGACTTTGTTTCTGTCAAACATCTACAGAAGGATTTGTGGAGTTGTTTAATCCTCCTCTGTGGAGATCTTGAGAGATTTAATGTCTCAAGTTATCTTCAGTTGATTTAATCCAGGCTGTGGCTGGAAGTCAGTTGTAGTTCTTGTGTTTCTCTCTCTCTCTCTCTTTTTTTTTTCCTGTTCTTGTTGTTTCTCTTTCCTTCAGTGATTCTGCTTGTTAACAGCAGATAAACTTCCTGACACATTCACCATTAAAACCATGAATGTGTCAAAATTAACACAACAAGCATTGTCCCAAAACTCACACATTGATGTGTAAGAATCCAGTGTACAGAATCACTGATTTTAATGCTTTTGTCACATTGCATCATTCACAACTGGTGTAGACACGCTGTAGGTTTGATGTAGTTGTTTTATTTCTGCTGTATTCTGCTGGCAGGCCATTAAGATGGCGATGAAACACTATAGACTGAACATGTAATGCGCATGTGCATGTTGTCATTGTTTTCACAGATTTGCGTTTTTGTTGTTTACACGGAGACCATTTTCAAAAACTTGCACTTTGAAACCTGTTTTCAAAAGTTTGCATTTTCAGGCCACCAAAACGCCATTGTCATGTAAATGAACGGCCAGAATGCATAAAAAGTTTTTAGTTGAAAATGGTGTAGTGTAAACGGCCCCTAAAGCCCGGGATACATTGCACAATTTTAGCAATCCGATAAGATCATTACTTTATCACACTGTGCGTCATGGATCTATTACACTTGGGTACGACATGCATGTAGACTGTGCGATGATGACACCTATTGACTCGTAGGCTACGATGCAAGTTTCTATAGAAGAATAATACGTCATCAGCATGCGCTAGTGGTAAACAAAAAACCATGTTGAATCACACTTTGGCAGATGTAGTTTTTATATGCGCTGGGGAAAAAAAGGAAGTGGTGAAAGAAGAAGGGAAAAGTTAATAAAACATCATTTATTTGTTTGTATAATTGCAATTTTATATCTCACAATGAGACTAGACTTTATTTTACAGTTACCTTTTTAGTTTACTCTGAGGCAGAAACAGGCTCGTCAATGTTTGACTTGCTCAAAAATTCCAGATGGTTAATGTGCAGCAAGTTGGTAAATTACAAAATGCTGAAATGAAAGATCACAGACATGCTGCCTTCATTTCCTGCCCTTTCTGAAATGCTGCAATTTTAAGTGTGATTTTGAATTACTATTGTAAATTCTTTTTATGATCAATGAAATATAGTGCAATAAGCCTTTACTTGAACATTACACATGCATTTGTTAGTATAACTCATTTATAATGTTTTTTTTTTTTTTTCTGCATAGCTTCATGAATATTGTACAGTATGTTAGTGAGCAAACGCTGAATATACTAGTAGGAAATCAGTGCAACTGCACTTGGTTAGTTGGTAAACTCTCAACAGTCACATACTGTATGGTTGGCATAAAAGCAGTAAAGATCAGCAGTTTAAAATACCTTTTTCTCACAGCAGTGAGTAGATTTGAAACTGAGATTACAGCTGTAAAATTAAAACAGTGAAACAACTAAGTTCCTATAGATAGAGAGAAACTGAGAGGCCTTTCCTGAGGAGTGACGTGTCATTTTTCTGCTGGTTCATACTTTGTCATGCCTTTTTTTGCGCACTTTTAGAAATTAAAAAAATACTTTATAGGGTTTATGGCAAGACACTAGGTGAATGGTAAAATATTAACTAAAAGATCCGCATTCTTTCCCCAATTTATTAATCACAATACATTAAGACAGTTCCAAGTTTTCTGAAATGTTATGTTTAAATAGGCAAATGGGGCTTTAATCAGTTTAAATATGCAGTCAATAAACATTGGATAAAGCCAGGTTCAAAATTACTTTTGTTGACATTAAAGGTTTTTACAGTGTGGATTCTGGATATCTCTTTTTATTACTCTATAATTCATAAAATACTGTCAACAGCCAGAAAAATATACTTTGGCTTGTTGGGTCTTGCCTTACAGAACTGATGTGAATTCACTTTCTTTGTCTTTGCTCATCTTAGGCCTGTTTGGAGATCCTAACAAACCTTTTCAGGGAAACATGCTGACATTAATAACACACCTGCTTATGTTTCTGTCATGTATCTGTTGCTAACATCAGTTCCCATTCAGTCAGTCACGTTCGACGTTATGTCGATACTGACGTAATGGGGTCTCGCTTGGGAGCCCAATCACCTCCAAGTGGTACAAAACAAGCCAATGGGAATTGGCCAGTGAGATTTACATGCCAGGCCACACCCCCGGCATCCGGGTATAAATAGGACCGGCCTACTCGCTTCCATTCATACTTTTGCTTCAGAGCCGAGCAGTTGTACAGCGATCGCTCTTCCAATTCACCTCTACTGAGAGTAAATTTCTGAGCAAATAACAGCAATTTTAATTGGTATCAGGAGAACACTCTGAAAACAGCAATTTTAATTGCTATTTTGCTTGCAGCTCATCGAGGGATCTCTCTGCAGGTGTGATGGCGCATTTCAGTGGTGTTTGCATCCAGCTTGCTGTTTACACAGGGCAGCATTTACCTGTGTGCGCTTCGGCTTAGAGTATTTCCCTAAAAGAGCAAGCACAGCAGCGAGTGTCTTTTTAAAGATGCCTCTCTGTCTGTAAATTCCTGGATGCGGTCGACACGCAGGTCGTCACTCTCTTTTCTCGTAAAGTCCCCTTTGTTGTTGCCCAGCCGCCGCTTCTGTGTAAAAGCACAGCCTCGGGTCTGTTCAACACTTTGAGAGGCTGAGGGTTACAGCGAGAGCTTTCCACCGGGCTAACCCCCGCGGATCTCCCACTCCTCAGCGTGTTATGTGCCGGTGAGCTGCCTGCTGACAGCGCGTGTTGCCATGGCAACCCAGTGCGTCGTTTGGCACTCCGGATGAGGATCAGATGTATAGCTGCATCGGTGAGAGGGCTATCGTTCTCTGGAGAAGAAGATGAAGCTGAGCTTCCCGCTTCAGCGGTTTGCTCGTGCTGAATCGGATTCAGAGTTGACAGCCATGCTTTCCCGGGCCTCCGCACGCTCAGACTCGTTCTGAATGATCGTGGCTGGATGATTGGTTCTGGGCTCAGAGCGTGACGCGAAAGATCGCCTCGCCCCGCCCCCATGCCTTTCTTCCCGGAAGTGCATGAAGAGCTTTGGCAGTATGGAGGCACATTAGTGCCAAAATCTGTTCAAAGTTTTTCCTCTCTCACTACCCTTGTCTGTGGGGCAGTCAGGGGGTTCATGGGGGTTCCTCAGGTGGACTGTGCAATTGCGGTGCATTTATGCCCGCAAAGTGCTGCCACCTGGAGAAATCATCTGTCTCCCATCCAGTGCCTGTGAGGTAATGGCAGCACTAGCTGTTAAGCCTCACAGTGCTGCTGGACAGACCACCTCCTCCTCATAAATCCAGGTGCACCACACTCATTGCCTTTACTTCGGGACGCTGTGCTTCCCGGGTTAGGCCCAAGCACCCTCACTGCCCCCCGCGGGTATGTCTGTTGTCCCTTTGGTGCCACTCGTACATTGGACATTGGGAGCCTCACTAGAGCTTCCCAGCCCGTCCCGCTGGCCCATTCGGACAGTCAGACTTGGCTGCGTGATTCAGTTGACTCTAACTGATTTGGAGCCAATTCGGGGACGCACAGGTAGACCTGTTGCCTCCCACGAATCCGTTCACTGCCAGTTGTTTTATTCTTTGTCCAAAGGGACCCTTGGCACGGATGCTCTGGCACACAGCTGGCCCCGGGGCCTACGCAAATACGCGTTTCCCCCAGTGAGCCTTCTCGCACAGACTCTGTGCAAGGTAAGGGAGGATGAGGAGCAGGTCTTGCTTGTTGCGCCGTACTGGCCCAACCGGACCTGGTTCCCAGAGCTGATGCTCCTCACGATAGCCCCTCCCTGGCAGATTCCCCTGAGGAAGGACCTGCTTTCTCACGGACGGGGCACCATATGGCCCCCCCGTCCCGACCTCTGGAACCTCCTCGTGTGGTCTCTGGACATGACGCGGAGGACTTAAGTGGCCTACCGCCCGTGGTAGTTGACACTATCCCTTCGACTAGAGCCCCCTCTACGAGGCGCGCTTATGCCATGAAGTGAAGTCTGTTCGCTAAATGGTGTTCTTCCCACCGGGAAGACCCCCGAAAATGCCCAGTCAGCTCTGTGCTTTCCTTCCTTCGGAGGCTGTCCCCCTCCACCTTGAAGGTCTACGTGGCTGCCATCGCAGCACATCACGATGTGGTCGGTGGCAGGTCACTAGGAAAGCATGACCTGATCATCAGGTTCCTCAGAGGCACCAGGAGATTAATCCCTTCTAGGCCTCGTCTCATTCCCTCTTGGGACCTCTCTGTCGCTCTGGCGGGTCTACAGAGCCTTTGAGCCCCTTGAGTCAGTCGAGCTGAAACATCTGTCATTAAAGACAGTGCTCCTGACCGCGCTCGCTTCCTTTAAGAGGGTCAGGAGCTGCAAGCATTTTCGGTCAGCGAATCATGCCTAGAATTTGGGCCAGCTTCCTCTCACGTTGTCCTGAGACCCCGGCTTGGATATGTGCCCAAAGTTCCCACCACTCCCTTCCGGGACCAGGTGGTGAACTTGCAAGCGCTGCTCCTGGAGGAGGCAGACCCAGCCCTAGTGTTGCTATGTCCTGTTCAAACCCTGCGCGTTTACGTGGACCACACGCAGAGCTTCAGAAGCTCTGAGCAGCTCTTTGTTTGCTTTGGATGTCAGCAGAAGGGAAAGGCTATCTCCAAACAGAGGTTGGCCCACTGGATAGTGGATGCTATCGCCTTGGCGTACCACTCCCAAGGCGAGCCATGCCCCCTCGGGTTGACAGCTCACTCCACTCGGGGTGTTGCTTCCTCCTGGTCGTTGGCGCATGGCACCTCTGTGGCAGACATCTGCAGAGCTGCAGGCTGGGCGACACCAAACACATTCGCAAGATTTTATAATCTCTGAGTGGACCCAGTGTCCTCCCGTGTGCTGTATACATGTAGATAGCCATGGGTTTTCACTTGCTTGTGCCATTTCCCTCGGACGAGGGAATACAAGCACTTTTTCTGCTCCTCAGTTCAATTCCCCAGATGGTGAACCCTGTGGAGTTCCTCCTGCATCCTGCGGCAGTCAGACGCGGCGGAGGCGTCCGATGCCAGGTCCAGTACTCGTGTGCATGCCTGGTTGGTCAGCCCTTGTACTGGGCTAGATGCCCATATGATGCGTTTCCCTGATGGTAAACCTGTGTCTTTCCCTGGGTGGCTTGCTCTGCCCTATCTCTGTTCCGTAGTGTTCCTCCCTGGTTAGGTAGGTCCTACCTCAGAGATTTCCATATGCGTTACTGCCCCAAGGGTCAGTCCACACCCTTTGGGCAGGGTGTGGTCTCCGTTGCTTTCCCCTCCTTTGGACTGGGAACGCTTTCCTGGCATTTTGGTCATGGCTGAGAAAACGTGGGAATTGAGTCCCGAAGCACTCTTCCCCGGGGGTAAGGAACAGCAGCTTCGACCATCCCCTGAGTAACGCCCTGTCCTCTCCATCCCATCGGTACACTCGTAACGTGGCTCAGTTGCTATGCCGTTTTCCATTGGACCCCATTACGTCAGTATCGACGTAACGTAGAACGTGACTGACTGAATGGGAACATCTAGGTTACTACTGTAACCCCCGTTCCCCGAAGGAGGGAACGGAGACGTTACGTCCCCTTGCCATAGCCCTGAGTCACCGCTGAATGGCCGGGTGCCCTGGCTCGGCTCCCCAGCAAAATATGAATGGAAGTGAGTAGGCCGGTCCTATTTATACCCGGATGCCGGGGGTGTGGCCCGGCATGTAAATCTCACTGGCCAATTCCCATTGGCTCGTTTTGTACCACTTGGAGGTGTTTGGGCTCCCAAGCTAGACCCCATTACGTCAGTATCGACGTAACGTCTCCGTTCCCTCCTTCAGGGAACAGGGGTTACAATAGTAACCTAGACATTTTATCACCCCTTTACCATCTGTTTTTGTTGCTGTGAAGACACAGGATGCTTATGACCAGGCAGATTTCAGCAGTTGTGCTTAAATTGATTAAAACTTTACATACTAAATCGACAATTATTATAAAAATTACTTCTATAATACTAACTCATGATAATATACAAACTAGCGTTGCATTCAAAACTCCTGAGAACATCCATTTATTTTATGTCCATTTTATGAAAGAAAAAACTGCAATTGACCCTGAAATGTATGAAGCAAGTTTGCAAAAAACTGCATTAAGCATGAAGGCTGTCTAACCTTAAGACTCTTTATGCATCTGTTACAGTGGCAACAAGACAGAGAGCTTTACTAGTTTCAAAGCAATCAATACACATCCACAACAGACATCGTACAGAGCCAGTTTCATTCGGTTTGTGGTCACCAAAGTTACATACACGACAGGTAATCGGCAGCCTGGCACAGACATAGCATCTGGACAACACCTTTTGTTTGCAAACATAAAGACATTGACATTCTTTTTAAAATACAATTACACTGTACATTATACAAAACAAAACCAACAAAAACTCCTAGAAATGTATAAACCAAAAACATACAAAAGACGGCTGGGCAATTACAGTTCAGATGATTCATATTGTGCTATGAGGCTGCACAACACATGTCCATTGGTTTATTATTACATGTGTGCAAATAGGCGTATGTCTCTGTAGACGAGGAGCTTTCGTTTGTGGTAGAAACAACATGGCCGTTCCTCGACGGCATCCGCTTTTCTTATCTGACCAGATGGAAGGTCAGCCAGTACATGAACACAGGTTGTGCAGCAGCGATGGCCATGGTCAGGTACATTCGCAGCTGGTTTTTGGCTCCTCGCACCAACCGTCCCTCCGCAGCGGCCTCAGATAGGATCTTTAACCGTAGTGTCCGAATCTGTCAGTGAATCAGAAAGAAGATCAGGAGGTGTGTCACAGAACAGTCACATCTAAAGTCTAGAGATCAGGCCAGATGCATAAACTAGTCATCTAATTGTTTCAAGACTGTTCATAACTCTTTTTTTAAGTTAGTTACATAAAACATAGATAGGTCTAATTTAATACATAGAAAAGTAAAAGTGATTACCCCCAACTAACTGCCAGTTGGTCATACTAGTTCTTAAGACACACAGTCTTCAACATAATGGCTGTATTTATGCGACTGGCTCCAGATCCTTAATGTATGGAAGCTTGTTTCCGCCATAAAATAAAATATTAAAAAAGGTAATTGTGACTTTGACTTGTTTTCTTAGAATTGTAGATGTAAACTGACAGTTGCGAGTTATAATGTCCATTTGTGAGGGAAAAAAGACTGACGTTTTTTCTCAAAATTGCGGGTTTATATAATTCTTACTTTATAACTTGCAAAGTAAGAATTGCGAGATATAAACTCATAATTCTGAGAAAAAAGTCAGAATTGTGAGAAAAAGTCAGAATTGCGACTATATCACAATTCTGACTTTTTATCTCGCAATTCTGACTGTATATCTCGCAATTCTGACTGTATATCTCGCAATTCTGACTGTATATCTCGCAATTCTGACTGTATATCTCGCAATTCTGACTTTATATCTCGCAATTGTGAGAAGTCAGAATTGTGAGATAAAAAGTAGCAATTACCTTTTTTATTTTTTTATTTAGTGGCGAAACAAGCTTCCATATAAATGAGATTGTAACCAAGCATAACTTATCAACACATATGTATATGCCTTATGAGTGAATTCAAACAGCAATAGATGTTATACAAATATAGAAACACTGTCTTTTTCTCAATGAACTTAGGTTACAAAGGATGGAAAGGGATATTATATACACACTACTGTTCGAAGGTTTAAGGTCAGTAAGATATTTTAATGCATTCGATAGAAGTCTCTTCTGCTCACTGGGGAGGCAGTTATTTGATCAAAAATACAGCAAAAATTGTGAAATATTATTACAATCTAAACTAGCTGTTTTCTGTGTGAATATATAGTAAAATGTAATTTATTCCTGTGATCAAAGCTGAATTTTCAGCATCATTACTCCAGTCTTCAGTGTCACATGATCCTTCAGAAATCAATCTAATATGATTTGTTGCTCAAGAAACATTTCTGATTATTATCAATGTTGAAAACAGTTGA
Source organism: Hypophthalmichthys nobilis (assembly GCA_037950665.1). NCBI lineage: Eukaryota > Metazoa > Chordata > Actinopteri > Cypriniformes > Xenocyprididae > Hypophthalmichthys > Hypophthalmichthys nobilis. The sequence goes on from CM075484.1 coordinate 1,772,298, forward strand.
TATTTTTGTGGAAACTATGAAACTTTTCTTTTTCAGGATTATTTGATGAATCAAAAGAACAGCATTTATTTGAGAAAATACATCTTTTGTAATATTATAAATGTCTTTACTGTCACTTTTGATCAATTTAATGTGTCCTTGCTGAATAAAAGCATGAATTTTTTGATCAGGCTAGTAAAAATGATGCTTTTTTTTTTTATTTTCAATTGGCTAAAAACATCCAATACGGAAGAAGAAAACACATTTTTGACTGTTTTTCTTAACTAAAACCCTGGCTAGAATAAAGCAGCAGATCAACAGAAATAACAGAAACATAATCAATGACCGAACTTCAGCACCGTTTCTCAATACACACCGTAAAGACAAAAATAGAGACGCAGCACCACAGCAGTGAGAGGTAATATCCGGTCCGGCCAAACAGAAGTCCTGCCACAACTCCCACGATCATCCTGAGGAAAACAATACCGCAGGAATTGACACAGCTGACACTTTGACACGCTTTGAAGAAAATGTACATTGTATCATTCAAAGTAATGCAATTGTATGAGGACAAAACTGGTATGAAATTATACAGAATTAAATATTAAATGCAAACTAACTTCATTTCACTTTATTTTTCAGTCTCTTTTTAATTTTTAGTTAAAAAAAAAAAAAAAATGTAAAGGATAGGCAACTGTGCAGCAAATATTACCCAACAGCACCACCTAGAGTCCAAAATACCAGCAGAATTTGACCCCAAGTAGTTTGAACTCATTCAGGCGTGAAAATCATGATATAGTGGCATATCTAGGGTAAACAAAGAATAACCAATGGCCTCACCCAACATATTTGTATCCAGAAAAGGCCACCAAGTCGATGGTGGTGAGGTCAGTGTTAACGGTCACCAGATAAAGACTGAAGAGCACAGCCAAAACCTCGATAATGAGCCACACCAGGGCCGAGCTGGCCTGAATCCCAAGAATCTCTGGAGAAAACCTGAAAACAAGAACAGAGAAGCACAATCAGGAAGTAACAATTAAAGAGCAAAAACAGAGAACAAGGAGGAAAAGAAGGTCGAGAGCAGTCGGGACAATTGCAGGAAGTTCCATTTGCTTTTTATCAACTCAGCATTTTCCCTTTTCCCTCTAAAACTCCTGAACATTTAAAAAACACAGTTCCTCTTGTCAAAATACATCTGATAAATGAAGCTTCAGGGATTGGTAAAAAATCATACTGTGACTTTTGATCATTTGGACTGGGAATGATATTTAAAGTCACCATGAAATCAAAATTGTTTTTTGCATTTATTATAATGCATTTAGTATTTATTATAAATGATTAATCCGTGCACATTTAACCAAACCCGCAGATATTAAAAATAAATAAATAAATAAATAGATAGATAGATAGATAGATAAATAAATAAATAAATAAAAGTAATAGTATGAAAATAATAAAGGAATAAACGACATGATAAAAAAATAATTAATTGTCAATAAAATTATATCCTGAATTTATTTTTGTATTACTTTTTTCCTTTAGTGTTTGTTTCTCATTCACACAGCTGTATTTTATAATGAATTTGAAAATGTAAATATATAATTGTAACATAACAATAAATAATAATAAATTATTTGAGAATTCACTGTGTATAATGTTTAGTCAAAACACTGGATTTTTTGAGGTGAAATGAATAAAACTAAAAACCTATCAGATAAAATGTTTTCATTGAGCCAAAAATTCCTCTGTTGTTGAAAGTTGTTCTATCTTAGACAGAATAATATTTACATGATCACGTTTCATTTGTCCACTAACGGCCGTGGCATAAGCATTACATTCCCACGCTGTTGAATTCTCACAGTATCTGCTGTAGATAAGCGAAGCGCAGCTCTTACCGGTTCTGTGTGCCCAGAGCCAGTCCTGCAACCAGGACATACGTAATGAAACCCATCACTGCGGAGCGAGAACAAGACAAACACATACAGATGCATTTAGTAAACATTTCCTTTTCATTTCCACGACTGTACACTTTCCCATGAATATACCTTAAGATACAATAAGAATTTTTAAATTACACACGTAAACAGCAAGGACAGAAATCACATGTTCACTAATTCACAGAAATCACTAATTAAAGTTCTTGAATTGAAAGATATTATTGTAAAATATGGCAGCACAGTGGCTCAGTGGGTAGCACCGACGCCTCACAGCAAGGAAGTCCTTGCTTATGAGTCCCAAGCCATGTAATGGAGAGGGTCTGGGAAAGACCTGGAAAACTACCCTGGAAAATTCATGGACAGTCTCTCGCGTATGGCAAGAGAATCACCAAGAGTCAGATACAACTGAAACAGTAATAGATCGATTGTAAAATATGGTCTGGAGTCATACCAGGAATGTACAGATCAGGGGCGTTGATATCAAACCGTGGCGCAACTGGTGTATCCTGCTGATAGCTCACCTCCCAGTTCTACAGAGAGAGGACATTACAGAAACATTTACAGAATTTATTCATCTTTGTAAATGTTAGTTAATACAAATAGCTCATGTCAGCACAGCTCCATTAAACATTATTTACAGATACAACTATTGATTTTTATAATGCATTTTTAAATGTTTACATTAAAGGGTTAGTTCAACCAAAAATTAAAATTCTGTCATTAATTACTCAACCTCATGCCGTTCCACACCCGTAAGACCTTTGTTCATCTTCGGAGCACAAATTAAGATATTTTTGTTGAAATCCGATGGCTCAGTGAGGCCTGCATAGCCAGCAATGACATTTCCTCTCTCAAGATCCATTAATGTACTAAAAACATATTTAAATCAGTTCATGTGAGTACAGTGGTTCAATATTAATATTATAAAGCGACAAGAATATTTTTGGTGCGCCAAAAAAACAAAATAACGACTTGATTGGCCGATTTGAAAACACTGCTTCATTAAGCTTCGGAGCATTATGAATCAGCGTGTCGAATCATGATTCGGATCGCGTGTCAAACTGCCAAACTGCTGAAATCACGTGACTTTGGCGCTCTGAACCGCTGATTCGACACAAAAGATTCATAACACTCCGAAGCTTCCTGAAGCAGTGTTTTGAAATCGGCCATCACTAAATAAGTCGTTATTTTGTTTTTTTGGTGCACAAAAAAATATTCTTGACGCTTTATAATATTAATATTGAACCACTGTACTCACATGAACTGATTTAAACATGTTTTTAGTACATTAATGGATCTTGAGAGAGGAAATGTCATTGCTGGCTATGCAGGCCTCACGGAGTCATCGGATTTCAACAAAAAATATCTTAATTTGCGTTTTCAAGATGAACGAAGGTCTTACGGGTGTGGAACGGCATGAGGGTGAGTAATAAATTACATTATTTTCATTTTTGGGTGAACTAACCCTTTAACATTAACTAAGATGAATTGATACATTAGAATTATTTTTCATTGTTCAAGTTAACTACTGTAGTTAACTAATGTGAAGAAATGGAACCTTATTGTAATGTGTTACCATAATAATTTTATTTTTATTATTAAATTATACGAAATACAAATATAAAACTTATAATATAATTATATATACACAGTGCTCAGTGTAAATGAGTACACCCCCTTTGAAAAGTAACATTTTAAACAATATCTCAATGAACACAAAAACAATTTCCAAAATGTTGAAAAGACTAAGTTTAATATAACATCTGTTTAACTTATAACATGAAAGTAAGGTTAATAATATAACTTAGAGAACAAAATTTTCAGTTTTACTCAAATTAGGGTGATGCAAAAATGAGTACACCCCACTGAAAGTCTCTGGAGCAAAGCTAAATTTTAGACTACAAATGTCTAATTTAACAAGAATTCAACCACAGGTGAGTCTAATTCTTCATTCCACAGGTGTCCAGCAGACAGTTGACTATAAAAGGGTGTTAAAACCCCTTCCCATTTCATGCTGTCAGCAATGGCACCACATGGAAGAGAAATGTCACAGGACCTGAGAAAGAAAATCATTTCTTTACACCAGAAAGGTGAAGGCTACAAGAAGATCAGCAAAGCTTTACTTATCAGTCAGAATACTGTAGCAAAAGTGGTACAAAAAATTAAAAAAGATGGAACTGCAACATCTCACAGAGACGTCCAGGTCGTCCACGGAAGTTAACACCTTGACAGGAGCGTCTTCTGATGAGAAGAGTTGAAGAAAATCGGCATGCAAGTTCACTGCAGTTATCTAAAGAAGTAGAAAGCCAAACTGGGGTGACTATTTCCCGTGACACAATACGGCGTACGCTGCAGAGGAATGGCATGCATGGGTGCCGTCCACGAAAGAAGCCCGGCACAAAAAAGCCCATTATGAGTTTGCCAGGGCCCATGCTGACAAAGATGAAGACTACTGGGACTCTATACTCTGGAGTGATGAGACCAAGATAAATGTTTTTGGAACTGATGGCTTCAAAACTGTATGGCGTCGCAAAGGTCAGGAATACAAAGAAAAATGCATGGACCCTACAGTGAAACATGGTGGTGGCAGTGTCCTTATGTAGGTCTGCATGAGTGCTGCTGGTGTCGGGAGCTGCATTTCATTGATGGCATCATGAATTCACAGATGTACTGCTCTATACTGAAAGAGAAGATCCTACCATCACTCCGTGCCCTTGGTCGTCGTGCACTTTTCCAACATGACAATGATCCTAAACACATTTCTGAAGAAGAACAGGGTGAAAGTGATTCAGTGGCTCCTGATCTAAGCCCAATTGAACACCTATGGGGAATTCTGAAGAGACAAGTTGAGCATCACTCTCCATCCAGCATCCAGTCTCTAAAAGAGGTCATTCTTGAAAAATGGAAAAAGATAGATGTTGCAAAATGTCGCCAACTTGTTCATTCCATGCCTAGAAGACTTGGTGCTGTCATTAAAAATCATGGAAGCCATACAAAGTACTAGATGTAGTAGTTTTTGTTGTGGGGTGTACTTATTTTTGCATCACCCTAATTTGAGTAAAACTGAAAAATGTGTAATCTAAGTTATATTATTACCTTACTTTCATGTTATAAGTTAAACAGATGTTATATTAAACTTAGTCTTGTCAACATTTTGGAAATTGTTTTTGTGTTCATTGAGATATTGTTTAAAATGTTACTTTTCAAAGGGGGTGTACTCATTTACTCTGAGCACTGTATGTATATATGTATATATATATATATATATATATATATATATATATAGCATTTTGGAGCTCGACAGACTGTGCACAGTATCAGTCTTCAATTCAAAACTTCTCCTTTTTGAGTTTAATGGCAAAAAATAAATCAAGGGTTTGGACAAACATGAGTAACAGATGACAGAATTTTCATTTTTAAATGCCTAAATCATATCCACAAATATCCAGTAAAAACACTGACTTGAACAGCCCTTGTGAAAAAGAAGTGCACTTAATTGTACTGAATAAGCACTTGTAGTTTACTTCAAATCTTAAAAGTATATTTAAAAAAAAGTGCAGATAATGTAATATTAATGAAATAAAAGGCCATACACTTTCATGACTGACCATGTATCTTAAGCAAACTTTTAAAAAGTGCACTTTATAATAACCCATTAAAATCTTAGTATATATAGTATATAAAAGCCTCAAGTATAAGTTAAATAATTTTGATTTAATAACTTATTGTCAAGATTTAAAGAAGTGCACTTATTTTGATGTGTTGACTAACATACTAAAGCACAAGAAAAGTACCAGATAATAATTTGAACTGTAGTGTGTTATCATCACTTACTGGTCATTTTTCATACCTGTTGAGTTTTCATTTCTAAATGAATTTGACTGATAAACATAATTTGCTTGTTGTGCTCTAATTCCAGTCTTTTAAAATAGTTTGAATGAATGCCATAAGAAATTTAACAGTGTTAAACATATTGAATTAGTTGTAAACATTAACAGACTGACAGCACTACTACTATGAGTATTAATTATGAATTTTGGCATAAACACAAATTACATACAATGAAATGATTGTCAATTGAAAAAAAAAAAAAACTGAAAACATTTTATACAAAAAATAAAGGTTTGTTGTGATATTATTCATCAGAATATCTCTTCTCCTGTCCCTGAAAACATGCAAGTAGTCCATTGTAACTTCTTCATTAAAAATGTGTAATTACAAATATATTTAATTAAATATACAAGTTTCATTAGAAAAGACACTGAAGTATATTCTAATTTCCCATAAATCAGTCAATATATGCCATATTTACCATTTAACCATATTTCAAAGACAATATAATTATAAAGGATGTACTGAAGTCCTACTAAAGTGAGTCAAAAAGCACTCTTAAGTTCAACTAGTTTATTTAATATCAATTTAAACTATAATGCATTTTTATTTAATTGTTAATACCTGCAATTAAGTACCTAAAAACGTTACATTCCGTTCGCGCTTAAGTGTATTCTTTTAAAGTATAATTTTTGTCTATAATAAATACTAAGTAATAAGTGCACTTCTTTTTCACAAGGGCAATGCATTAAGGAAAAAATCAACTAAGTCTGTAGATATAGTGGTGGTCTTACTTCATGCATGTAGGGAAAAACCAGCAGCCCAAGCTTCTTGCCAACATAAACCGTGTCTACTGCAAAATAGTACTTTAACTTAGAGATGGGGATGAACCGATCCAGCTGTGGAGCAAAAAGAGATACAAGTCATTTAAACCACTACAATAAAATAACGATATGAATCAGAGCTGCAGGGTTGATTCCGATCTCCTCTGTAGGGAAAACAAGATGGGTCTTGTTTCAACACAGCAATGAACATCACATGCTCTTCTACACCACAACAAACACAGACAGCTCATCATCATTTATACTCAAAGTCTGACAGCTATCACATACGTTCTTGTCCATCATCTCTTTGCCGTGGGAGGCGAGACTGCTGCCGTAGGCCATGGCAAGGTTAGACATGGGGTCCGACAGCAAGGCCTGTCCTGGATACACATCAGGCCCTTTTCCCACACCACTGTGATCGTGTTTGTTCACCCCGGCACTAGTGTCCTCAAATAATGGACTGGGGTCACTGGGGTCCATCGTGGTGCCTCGCATCCTGACCTTCGGCTCTACAACACAAGAATCATATCAAAGTCAGCTCTCATCCACAACAAATGACTGTAAATGTCCATAGCACACAGTCCCAACTAGTCATTTTGATTCATCCACTAATCTAAAGGGTGAATTCAAATCATCTGATATGGAGAATTCTGTTTAATGTGTGTAAACAAGCAAAGGAAGGTGGAGGTACAAAGAGAAAACAAGAATAAAGATACTTGGAAATGGAAAAAAAAAAAAATGCCTGAATTTGCTTTTGCTGTCAGCGATGTGAATACACACTTATTTAACAACCAAACAAGCACTCATCTGACCAAATAATCTTCAACTAATAATAAAATATGTGTCATATACAGCATTTCTCCGCTCATTGTTAAGAAACTCAAAGCCTGTAAATCACAAATAATCACGTACGTAACTTACGCTGTCTGGATCCACTCTGGTTTAAAAACTCCATCTCTCCCCAAAACAATGTATCTTTACTTAAACAGTAAGGTTATGAAAGACATATATAAATATTTATCAACACATTTAGACGTCTAAGCGAGAAGCTGCCGGTAGCGAAACTAAAATTAGCACCGCAAAAAAAAGCAGGAAAACTCTCCGCAGACATCACTTCCGGGTCAAGCTTACGGATAATCTCAGGATTGGACCTTAGTGCGATGACGTAATAATAATATTAAATGTTGTAATTTGATCTCAGTCTGTAATGATCTTATACTGACTTCTATACTTATCTGGCTTCTATACTCTTTGTCTGTAATGAGTCTTTTTTATCATTGTTTGTCTTTTGTTTTCGAGCTTGATTTAAATTCACAGAGTTCATGTTGTCCTTAATTTGAATTATTAAGATAAAATGCGTACATACAAATGTACGCTATAAACATATTCCTATATATACTTTATATATACATATAAAGGGACTTTTTTTTTTTTTTTTTTTTAACTTGCTTGGCGATTGACAATAAAACGTATGATTGGTCTAGCCCGACCAGCGCTGTGAAAAGTAACAGAAACCACGTGATTACGTCCTCGATGACATGCATCATTTCAGTGCGTTTGGGGAAAAATTACGCAAATTTTGAGAAGGAGGGCAGAGGGGTCTGAGCTTCAGTGCTTCATTGTTTAGTAGGTTTTTTGAGTTTGTTTCAGATTAATTAAGGAAACCATCACATCCACATCATCAACATCCAAAGATCAACAGAAGACGTGTCTAATGATATATAAAAGATGTACATGAATATAGGTAACTTTGCAATCTTCACCACGATTATGCAAACAATTTTATTTCACAATTATTACAATATAACAAAGAATGTCCAGCATTTGTGTTTAAAAATAATCATCATTTGGAATTTCATTTCATTTGCAATATTTACATAGCAATAACCTGAATTATATTTGAAAAAGACAATTCGGAAAACACTTGATCTCATGATTGCTAGGTGGATATACTTTGATCAGTTTTAATTAAAGGATTAGTTCACTTTCAAATGAAAATTACCTCAAGCCATCCTAGGTGTAGCTATATGACTTTCTTCTATCTGATGAACACAATCTGAGTTATATTAATAAATATCCTGGCGCATCCGAGCTTTATAATGGCAGTGAGTGATACCAACGAGTATGAGCCGAAGAAAGTGTCTCCATCCATCATAAACATATTCCATACGGCTCCAGGGGGTTAATGAAGCCCTTCTGAAGCGAAGCGATGCGTTTGTGTAAGAAAAATATCCATATTTAACAAGTTATGAAGTAAAATATTTAGCTTCCGCCAGACCGCCTTCCATATTCAACTTATGAAGAAAGCGTAACTGATGTTGCGTCAGTTACGCTTTTTTCCGTAAGCTGAATAGGGAAGGTGTTGGACGTAGCGTAAGCTTTTTGAACTGCAAAAGTTTTTTAGATATTTTACTTCATAACATTTTTTTCACTTCAGAAGGACTTTATTTACCCTCCGGAGCCATGTGGAGTACGTTTATGATGGATGGATGCACTTTCTTGGCTCATACTCATTGGTATCACTCAATGCCATTATAAAGCTCGGATGCATCAGGATATTTATTAATATAACTCTGCTTGTGTTCATAAGAAAGAAGAGAGTCATATACACCTAGGATGGCCTGAGGGCGAGTAAAGCTTGGGCTAATTGTCATTTGAAAGTGAACTAATCCTTTAATTTCACAATTTCTATGAGGAGGAAAAAAATATGTTAATAGTTAATATATTTATCATTTAATATACACAGTTAATATATTTATCTTTGTTGTGTGAGATGATCAACAACTCACACCGCAGTGTAAATAGTGCATGATTCAGTGTGAAAAAATGATTATTAAGATGATTGATTGATTGATAAGTATTACTTATGAGTACAGTTTACTCATTTAATCATATTTTTGTAATCTCACATTGAATCTAATGTTTGTCTACATTCAAAAACAAAACACTGATTCTCTTCTGGTTGTGATGGGGGCATTTCCAGTTTGTCAAAATATTATAGTAGGTCATTTTAAATGAAAACACATTTTTTTCTGTCGACTGCAATTGACAGTATTCTCTGTAAACAGTTGCATCACAACCCACATCTGTCTTTCACTCCACTGCATGTTCATAATGGCCACAAACCACGCCTACATCCTCGTCATGAGAACAGTTATTCTTGCCAAGTTTGGCGTGTTTGCAGCGTAATAGAGTCCGTTCCGTCCCTTCGCACTCCACGTCGTCCAGCAGGATCCTGACGCCGCTGCCTCCCGCGCCGAGCTCCGCTCTCTTCGCCACCCGCACGGCCACGGGAAATCCCAGCTGCCGGCAGACGACGGCCGCAGCCTTAATGTTAAACATGTCATCGCACACCGTGCCCCATTCGCCACGCACAAAGATCTCCACTCGCCCGCGGTCCTTCCGTCCGTCGGCGCTGACCAGCCTCGGTGTCCCGGCTCGAGGCCGACCCCTGCGGTCCCCTTTCCTCCTTGGTTTGCCTCGACCTCGTTTACCAGATCTGCCTGTGTGGGTCTTTGTGGTGGTTTTGGGTGCCGCGGTCCAGTACGAGGGCCTGGCAGTGGTCAGAGATGGAGGCCGCGGGGTTGTGTGGAGAACGTGTGGTCGTGGCGTAGATGGGCGGACTGTGGTCGCTGGAGCGACTCTGCGAGTTGTCATCGGTGCTCGTGGGGTTGTGCTGGGTTTGGTCGGTTTTGGTTTGGGAATGGCAGTCGTTGTGGGTTTTTTATTAATCACAAACTCTGTGGAACAAATCAAACAGATTATTCAAAAAACTAGCAGAACAAACACCTTTTCCGATAAAAATTGTTATTGCCAAAAACAATTTCAGGTTGGCTGTTCTTGTTCGTAGGGCTGCACGATTTGATCAGAATTTTGTGATTACCAATATGGTTATAAAATAAGTATATTTTATAGCCAGAAAACATGAAAAAGGACAACCCAGTAACTTTGTTTTGGCAAGCCTTTCTCTGCAAGCATATAAAAAAAAAACGAGCCGCTCAGATTTCGCTCCTCTAGTGACGTCGGAAGGGGATCTTATTATAATATCACCGCCCCTTAATCTGCACGTTTCCACCCAAGGCGCCGCCATTTTGTTTTCATAAGTGACAACAGTGTACCAGTTCTAAAGCATGGCAAAAGTTCAAGCAAAGCATGCTAACTGTTCTGTCGTTGGCTGCACAGACGAGCACTGAACACTAATTAGATTCTCGTTGGCCTGCAAGTTGACCCTGGCAAGGTCGATTGCTAAAAAAGGAGCATTTCTGTCCGAGCAATATTTTGGAAAAAATATTAGACCATTCACAGCATTTGATAGCAATCATAAACGTTAGCCTGGTGTGTTTGACTCTGTTTGGCAAACAGGTACGCTATGTATAGTGGGCGTCCATGCGGGTTTTGCACAAAAGATTAACATGACGGCACATGCTAGTGGATGAGTTGAATCAACTCCACAGCAACTACATAAATTTATCCACTAACCATTCAGAAACGTCCAGTTTCATTCTAAAAGTTGTAACTTCTTCCTGAGTCTCTCCATCAGTGTCGACTCCGGTTTGAACAATGTAAGGCTGAACACCGTTACTGACAATCCTCATTTTGGCTGCGTGAGATTCTCCAGCTTTGTTGTTGTTGAGCGACCGAAGCGCGAGCTGTTAAAGCTCCGCCCTCTTCTGGAAAGGGGGCCGGGAGCAGCAGCTCATTTGCATTTAAAGGGACACACACAAAAACGGCGTGTTTTTGCTCACGCCCAAATAGGGGCAAATTTGACAAGCTATAATAAATGATCTTTGAGCTGAAACTTCACAGACACATTCTGGGGACAAGGGGAGCGATATTCCATCTTGTAATAGGTCCCCCTTAAACATTAAACAGTCAAACTTTTATTTTGACGGTAAACGGCAGGGAGCCCTTGAAACTTATCTTTTGTTGATAAAAGCTTCTGATTTTAAGTATGTGAAGATGGTTGGTGCATGTTGTGTTTCCAAATGCACATTAAAATTCATAGCAGATGCAGATGGAGTTTGTGTGGAGTAGCATTTACTGTGAACTCAGCAGCGGCAGATCAAGAGCAGCTCATGTGTAAAACAGTGTTGTGCTTCACTCTGAAGCCCACAGCGCCTTCATTCAATTCAATTGCAGCCTTTGCGATTTGAAAATCTTACTAAGCCATATTGCAATTTTGGCTGTATTTTTCTTAATCGTCCAGCCCTACTCAAATCTCAAGCCTTCAATGTGAAAAAGGAGTGTTTATTTGCTCTCTTACCTTCTTTAGGACTGAAATGAATCAGTTTGCCCTTGATGTTGACTGGAGTGGGCTTAAAGCTGCATTTGCCTGGAGGGGCCCTCCTAAATAGTGAAGAAAATGTGAAACAGTTTATTTCACAGCTGTTGAGATCAAAAGTGCATATCTTACACCCCACATAACAGAACAACAACATAAAAAACTATTGCTCATCAGAGTGAATAATAAAAGACAGGGTTTTTATTTTGCGCAAGCTATTCCTTTAATATTGCCCCTAAAAAGCACTATCACTTTTAATCTAGTAATATATTTTGGGATATTCTAAAAGGGCATTTTGGTATAATTAATATGTTTTATATGAACACATAATCACTATCAACTAAGACTTTTGCCTCAATAAACTCTGCGTATTAATAAATTTACTGCGTATCAATAGTTAGTAAGGTACTTGTTGTAGCGCTTAAGTTTAGGTATGGGGTAGGATTAAGGGATGTAGAATAAGGTCATGCAGAATAAGGCATTAATATGTGCTTTATAAGTACTAATAAACAGCCAATATGCAAGTTAAAAGTGAGAATTTTCTTTTGAGTGCAATTTTTTTATTTTTACTAAAACGCTGCATTACCATCATACCTCTAGTAAATTTGGTATAAAAACCATAACAGTGATGTTTTATTAAGTGGATGGTAACAGAGTTGAATCCCCTGTCTGAAGTCAGTGTCAGTATCATGATGTACCTGGAGGGATCCACTATCTTATACACCACTCCTGCTCTGGCTGTGGCACTCGCCGCTCCCGTCGCAAGGAAGTAGAGCTCACCTGAAACACAGACAGTGATGACTGGACACTCTTCAGTGGGGTTCTATGTAGAACCCTCAATTTTAAAGAACCCTTTTTGCCAAAAAGGTTCTATATAAGGAGAAATGTCTTAAAGGTGCAATATGTAATATTTTCTGTCCGCTAGAGGTCACTAGAGGCCTATTCAAAACAAAGGTGTAGCTTGATGACGCCAAGTTTGAGCGCTGAATCTTGGGACATGTGGTCTTCACCTCAACGGCCGGTGCAAAAGAATAGGGATGGGACTCAGGAAGAAATCATGTTCATGGATGCGATTATTAACGTTACTGTAGTATGAAGCAGAGCGGGAGCGAGTGTTGTGGAGCTGAACGAGGCCGCTGGAGCGATTGCGCAGCACACGCCTCACGAGCAGCGGGACTTTTATTATGTCACAGTCGCCGACGCCGCTTCCTCTTTTCTGGTCATGAGTATGAGGTAACGCAGCTCTGTTTATCATATTAGATACATTTGAGTGTGTTGAAAATGATGTTATAACGTTACTCTGTGCGTTCGCTCGGCGGCTGCTGTGAGATATTGTTGCACACTGCAGTCAGATAGATCGATTTTAGAATATCATATTAAATGCTGGATGGCTTGTGTTGATAAATGGCATGCAATTAATTTTAAAACGTATTGTATGATGGAGAAAATTCTGTATTGCTGTTACTAAAAATAAAGCTGCATCTGATTATGCTATGTTAGCTACTTGACAAAATGGTGTTTTTCTCTGAGGCATGGTAAAGCATGGTACTCGCAAAAAATCAAGAAAATTAGATTTAAGACTAAACATGTTGAGCTATATAACAATTTTAACAATTGTTTTTTGTCTATAAATATATCAAAACAGTTGTTCCCTTGTCTATTAAAACATGTAAATATTAAAGCGTCTTTGGTGTTTCCATGGTTTCTACAAAATAAAACCGGAAACCGAGGGTAACGCGGGTATGACGCCATTGACAGGCGACTCCTCACACGTCCCGGAGCCTTGGTTAAAATTGCAATTTTCTCACGATGTACAAATGGTTGGAAACATTTGGGATATTGTAAGTACTCAAGTGAACAACATATATAACACTGGCCTAGTGGTTTTTGGATATTTTACTCCAAAAGTCTTACATATTGCACCTTTAAATGATTGCAGTAATTTTTTTTTCTACTGATTAAGTATGTTTACGAGCTGTCTAATTCATAAAATTGAATTAAAATTAAAAATGAATTAAAACAAAATTAATTAATTAAAAATAAATCCATAAAATGATCCTAAACTTTTCTATATATGATGTGCCTGAGAGAACCCTTTAAGTTTCTATAAGAACCTTCATTGACTGTATATTGAAGAACAATGTAATGCACACAGAGCTGCTCTCAAGTTACCTGCCTCATCTTCACCAAATGATATGATATACTTGTAGTAGCTGTTGATAAGTTTAGGGAAACGGCACGTTATGTCAGCGCCCATACAGATCTCCTTATAGTTCCATTTTCCCGTCTCAGTGTTTTCCTTTAGGGACATCAGGCGCCTAGGATGCACAGAATAGGAGAAGTCTGATTTATTCATTTGAACAGTTAAATAAATCAGTCATTATGAGAAAGTATGCATTAGTCTTGTGTTGATATTCTTGTTTATATTTTATTATATTGGACTATAATTCATGAATTAGAAAAAACACACGTACCCACTCATAAAATCCCCAAAGATGTACAGACCATTGAGATTGGGCATCTGGCAGCCTCTGTAGATGTAGCCGCCAGTTACAGACTTGCCGATTTTATGTGGGTAAGCAAATATCGGAAGGATATCATCTATGGAAAAAGGGATTCATGAAAATCTTCTTTAAAATAAATGAAAAAAGGATAACTTCATAAGAAAGTCATTTTCAAATATTTTCTTTAGAACATTTTTTTTAATGAGAATAAAATGACAGGCTGTGATGTAGTCTGATTATATACTAGCCTACACACGAGAGGTCGCCTTGTCTAATACAACAAATTCATTATTTAAATGTCAAAGTGCATAAAATGTGTTAGTTTAATAATTGTAACCATCAGAATATTCTTGGTTACCTTGTAATTTGGCATGAAGAAATATAAAAGAAACAAAAAACTAAAGTAAGCAATAGGCTAATAATATTTAAAACAACCCAATAAATTCATTACACATATTTCCTTTCGAGATTAATGACACAGACGCCCAAAAATGAAAATCCTGTCATTAATTACTCACCCTCATGTCGTTTCAAACCCGTAAGACTTTTGTTCATCTTCGGAACACAAATGAAGATCTTTTAAATGATATCGGAGCGATTTTTGTTCCTCTATTGACAGCCTATGTAGCGACCACTTTAATGCTTCAAAAAGTTCATAAAGAGATCGTAAAACTAATCCATATGAATTGAGCCGTTTAGTCCAAATTTTCTGAAGAGACACGATCGCTTTATATGATGAATATATTGAATTTAGGCTTTTATTCGCATACAAACATTTATCAATGCACATATCAATTATATGGTAAACAGAAGCTCAAGCATGTTTGCTTGACATGCGAGAACCAATGAGGCTCATTCTCGTGTTACGCAAGCTTCCGCAAGAACGAATAAGGTTTGATGTAGCGAGCAGGTATGCTTGAGCTTTCGATTATGCTCACTGCATTAAAATTGTTTCTATGCATTTTTTTGTATAGTAAAATAAAGCCTGTAGCTGTAGATTGCCTTTTTTTGCCAAATAATTTTGTCAGATAAATACCTTAACCAAGTTTAACGTTTTGTATTTTTTATTTATTTATAAAAACATATATATATTTTCCTCATGTTTTAATGGTTTAATTGAATTTGTAGGGTAATTAAAAACAAAATTATCCTCTCCGGACATTTTATTCTCTCTCCGGACACAACTGATTAATAAATAAAATTGAAAATTGAAAGGCTTGCTTACTGAGAGACGAGTTGGAGCATAGTTTGTTGTCATAACAGGAGAAGCCCTCTTTTGCCCTCCATCCATAGTTCCCTCCTTTTTCGATGAGATCCACTTCCTCATATTTATTCTGCCCAACATCCCCGCAGAACATTCTGCCGCGGCCTTGGCCGCTGACTGGATCACCCCTGTCGACTGAACATCTCCACATGTTCCTCACACCGTAGGCGTAGATTTCTGGCCTGGCGTCCTTCTCTGCCACAAAAGGATTGTCTGATGGGATACTGTAGGGGGCACCATAATCATTGTTGTCTACGTCGATTCGCAGGACTTTGCCTAGAAGAGTGGATCTGTAACATAACAGTGATTGTTTTTACTTGAGAAAAGCATTTGTGTTTTACAAAAGGTTTGTATAACCTTAAAGTAATAAAAATAATTTATCCCTAAGATTGCACTCGTAAGACTATACAGTAGTTTACTTTAAACCTGTCCTATAAACGTTTGCACCATCTGCTCCTTTTCTCTCTCTCAACCGCATCCTTTCTAACCTCATGCTAGGCCTCTCGTATCCCACAATGCCCTATGTCAATATTGATACTGGCATGGGCTTGAACTGTCCATGAAGAGGCCTATTTACTCATTTTCTCTCCTGTGAAAAGAATTAAAGCTACTCCTGGCTTAGGTACTTCATTCAATGTATCTTTTTTTCCTGCTTTGTTCTTTTTCTGTGATTTTTGTCCAATTCACAAGCGTAAAAGATAAACAAAAACAAAACCCCGAATTCACTGTGGATTAGATTCATTAATTATTATGTTAATGTCAGTCAACTTCAGACCAGCATCATTATCGTCAGTGTCATTTATATATATATATTTTGTTTCACGGTTGTAAAAGTTAGTGTTAATGCATATGATTAGTATATTGATCATATGCATTGTAAATATGCAATCAGGCTTTGCAAAGACGCTTTTATTGAAGAATATCACAGATAATTACATCATTCTGTGTTGCAAAATGCATCTTGCATCTTAAAAAGTAGCCAAGTACTGACAAGCATTCAGAAGTAACCAGAAATCAGAGCCCATTTCATTTGTAATCAAGTTACTGTGATTGCTGATAATGTTTCATTACAAATAATTGAAACATGCTTCTACAAGCTCGCAGCTTAGAGGCAAGAATCAAGATCTTGTCACCACAGAAGGTTGATATGAAGCTTTTTAATAATGTGTGTGGTACAGAAGACCACGGCAATGAGACTGTTCCTCCACATTCAACATATAGAGTCAATATAGTACGACCCAGTATATACTTCTCTGTTAGTCATTGACACCAGGACTCCAAGACTTCTGTGGCTACAACAGGTTTCTCTATAAGGATGAAAGGCTTGCTGTGCAGTTGTGAAACTGAGTTTCATCGTGCAACTCTGTATATTCAGCAGGCACTGCCAGGTCTGCTTATGTCATATGGGGACAGGAGGGTGGCAGGCCAAGGCTAATATTTTGAGGCTGTGTGTCTGTCTGGCTAAATGTGCATTACTCAACTGGGGCAAATGCATGCCAAACTCTAGAGTTAAACTACTTAAATTAGGCTTTTGAGCTCCACAAATGGCAACAACACAATATGAAAGTGATCCAAATGGCTTGCACACTATATTCAGCGGTAGATTTTGACTCACATGGACCAGTTTTATGGTGCAAACCCAGTATGGAAAAGAGTCAAGTCAAATTTTTCAAATAAAGATACATAAAGAGTGTGAAGATTACTTGTTTTGAGAATTCCCAAACTTTCCGAAAGGGTCTCCCGCTTTGCCACCATCTCCTATGAATATGTACAGATATCCATCCAACCCAAACAGCAGTTGACCTCCATTGTGGTTTGATGCAGGCTCATCAACTTCTAGAAGTGTCCTGTGAACCAAAATAAGCATCAACAGTCCAACTATTTCACAGTGACTGACAAAAATGGGTGAAAATCACACATCTAAAAGAAAGTTCTTAATAGAAAGTCTTGTATTTCAGAATTTTTTTTTTATTAGCTGCTAATTAATCAAAAATGTCTGGCAAACTTTTAACCCTATAAATCCTATTGATACATGAATCTCTAAATCCGCTAAATTACCAATATCACAACTTTGTTGAAAAACCTGTTGCACATAATCTACTACATGCCTTCTGTCATCTGATAGTTTAGACTTTATTAGCCAATAAAAGGCCTTTTAGTATGTAAAAACATCCACCTTTAGGTCCTGGTTCATGTGTCTTTTTGCTGTATAATCTTTACTGATTTTTATACAGTAAATGTAAGAATAGAATTTGAGAAATGTTTATTTGTTCATCTCTCAATCATCATTGAATTGCATTACATTATATGTTTTAAAACTACAGAGCTTTGATCATATAACTAAGCATTTAAATATCATCTTACTAAGACATTATTGGCAGATATAGAGTGATGACTGATATTTATATGCATTTTATGTAAGTGTCTGTTATACTCTTATAAAGATCTCATTGATTTACATTACAAGCTATCAGCACGCCCACTAACTTTCAGCAGGGCCACAGCCTTTCAGCATGCCCACTACATTTCTGCACGCCTACAACATTTTGGCACGCCCACTACCTTTCAGCACACCCAATACCTTTCAGCAAGCATCCTACCTTTCAGCATGGCCACTACATTTCAGCATGCCCCCTAACTTTCAACACACCCACTACATTTCGGCACGCCCTCTACCTTTCAGCATGGATACTACATTTCAGCACGCCCCTACTCTGACCTGCAGATACCCACACTTGCAAATTGTATGCTTGGCCAGCTACAGAGAATCTGTTAGCCAGGCAACAGACAAGTGACCAATCCTGAGTGGCGACGTCACTACGCGCATTCTGCCAGCACGGTTTAGCATGGTTAGCCAACTATGCTGAAAATATCAAGCTGAGAACAGTTTGTAATTGTGCTGTGCTGAACCAAGCTCAAGTGGAAATATAACTGGAACCGTTCCCTACCATTCTTAGAACCTTTCGGCCTGAAAAGCAGCTTGATATTACAACATGAATATGTCAGAGCAAGTTACAGTAGACTGTCCTGTCATGTTTACTGACGTTTTCCTTATCTGTGTTTTAATGAATCTCACCTTTCTGAGGAGTGATCCAGCATATTCATATCTGATTCGGACACGATGAACTCACTGATGCGAATCTTCTCCTGCTTCTTCACAGACACAGAGTAGTAGACGTAGGCCTTTTTCACCTTTGTGAAGCGAGGATGCAGGGCAATGCAGAGGAACCCTCGCTCATCTCCTGCCCAAGGTGAAGTTAGAACCGCCTTGGTCAGATTCAGGAAGGGCCTGTCAATTCTAGAACCATTCGGCAAGTAAGTCCACACGTATCCCAGCTGCTCGGCTACAAAGAAGCGGTGAGTTCCGTCATTCGCATGTATCATCGCGACAGGATTGCGAAGACCGTTCGCAACTTCTTCCAGGCATAACTGTATGCAGCCTTGCGGATCCGCCTTCACATCTCCCAGGTTGGCATTGAGCTCGTCATTAGAGAGGACGTTTGGGTAACAGTACTCGGGATCTTTCAGCTCAAGGTATTTGCAGAACTTGCTTTGGTCTTCTTCAATAGCATACGTTTCATTGTTATTGATCAGAAGGCTGAGAGTGTAACGGCAATGGAGCCAGTAATCACCACAGTAGTTTCCACAGAGGCCGGGAAGCTCCCGCATTGGGGTGTTGGCGTCTTCTGCATCGTACAGATGCGCAGCATAAGGGGAGCATTCCTGAACCAAGCAAATCAAAGCATGCACAGTTACTCAATTATTATCTCAATTAACAGTTTCTCAAAGACAGATCAAGATTACTTTTGGATACTGAGTCTAAGAATCAGCTTTTAAGCAGCTTCAAAGGCCCGTTGCAATTACATTAGCAAAATTTTGCTGGCAAAAGAGGTCCATTGTCTATTTTCTTAAAGCACAGTTCACACAGAAGTCACTTTCAAACCAAGCGGTTTTTAGTTCGCCAACACAGCGAATATGCATGTGACAAACTTGAACCTGTTGCAAATTTGCTTGGATTTCTATTGAAATGACTGGATTTTATCTGCAAAAATTCTCAGAAAAACAGTAAATATGATTGCACCTTAAGATGACGATAACTAAAACTATAATGTATTAATAATTGTTCTAAATCAAGGGCATAACTGTATTTATAATATTTTATTTTACAAAATATTATTTTCCATACACCTTAAATACATGTGTGTACATAATATCTTAATGTTTGATTTTTTTTTTTTTTTTTTCAAATAAATTGATAGATTGATTAAAGAAAATAGAAAGAAAATAGGCCCATTAACACTGTCTTGCTGCCATCATCAATAAATCTTCAGTTAACCCTATAATTGCTCAAATGGTGAATTCATCCAAAACATATTTGCTGTCTAAGCCTTTTCGTTTCTCTCCTCCTCATACTCTGGCAAACGTGGCACTCTGCACGTCTTCTCTGCAGCCGGGATCCCGGGATTCAATCCAGCAGCTGGTGATGATGATTTGAGCTATAAATACAGTGACTCTTGGACATTTTGGACTATCCAAGCCCTCATTATGTCTTAGCCACAACACCACACCCATCAGAGGACTGAGCCAGCTTTGGCAACGATACTGCCAGCTCGGGACTGGAAATCATCTGAGATTACTACAATGACGTTAAACAAACAATGGACCTGAAAGTAGTTTGGATAGATGGGGTATCTCACTCGTAACACATTACAGACATTGTAATGTAGCCAAGATGTGGATGAGTATTCAGGTCTCTATAATAATGTTTGATTGCAATTCAAACAAAAACCTATTGAGGGGATTATGTGGTATAACTGAGTCCAGCATTTCCTAAACAACACACATGGTTATGTAATATCCTGTTAGCGTAGAAAAACTTGCAGAAAGGTCTGAAATTATTTGACCTGAGTGTCCATATGAAGGAAACATCTGAATCTACAAAATATCACTGTAGTTTTCAGGCCTAATAAAAACTGTAGGTCATGGGACATGATTTCTGAGGACATATAGGGCAAAATATCACCCTCAAATGATTAATAAAAGACTTATTCATCTGATTTTGCTTTATGCATATCATATAAGATGAATTTAGGTGTTATATTGAATGTTTAAACTGTATGCGAGTTTAGTAAACACTTCTGAGTACAATGTCAAATGCCTACTTTTTTAAAACAATGCTGGGAAAAGCACCAATTCCCATGCTTGCTGTATATTTTTTGTCCTCCATACCTTCTGATCCTATTGTGAGTTCTTGTCCAGTCATTTTGTTCTTCTTTTTCTGTCCCTCATATAATTTTGTTTATATGTCTCTGTAATTATAAGACTCTGTAGGAGATCACAATCTCTGTTGTTATCAAACCACTGATGGATCTTGTTCCAACAGATGGTCTCAGCAGGGTTTCACTCATCAACACATTTGCCCCACTCTACTGTGCCTCAAAGCCGTTAGCTTATATATTTGTGCCCGTCACTCATTAGAGAATTATGAGTTTACAGCTTTGCCTTAAAGCTTTTCTCTGTTGAAACAGAATAGGAAATGCCTTGTGAAACAAACGTTTGTACTGTATCTGGTTTTGATTTGGTCTGTGATAACATTATAAACCTCAAGAGAGAGTCCAAAAGTGTGGCCTATAGGACATAGCATATCTGAGAATAAAATTACTGATTGCATATTCATTATTTTGCAAAATTATGCTATTTGTTTATTCAATAACATAAGCAAGAGCACTTTGCAACCTCTGAATCGCAGCCAAGACCAGCAACGTGACTGAGAGTGTGATATTGATGTTTTATATTCACTTAAATCACTTAAGCAAAAAAAAAGAAAAAGAAGGTAAGTAAGTTACATTTTAGACAATATATTCCAGATATTTCCAGTACTTCTCCAAGCAACAAACAGTAGTGGTGTTATGTTCCTGAATGAATCACAAATCGGCTGAGTGAATGATTCAACGACTCACTCATAAAGACAGTTGCTGCATCTGAAATCGCATACTTTCCTACTATAGTAGGCGAAAAACAGTATGGAAAAATAGTAGTTATCTCATATATTATTCAAAATAAGTACCTACTCAAGAGTGTGATTTTGAATGCAACCAACGTTTTGATTCAGAAAAAATGTTTTTGAATTAATCGGTTGAGTGAGTCATTCTTTCTTAGTTCACTTCAGAATTCAAATTTCCTTATAATTTACTCACCCCCATGTCATCCAAGTTGTTTATGTCTTTCTTTCTTCAGTCGAAAAGAAATTATGGTTTTTGAGGAACACATTTCAGGATTTTTCTCCATATAGTGGACTTCACTGGGGTTCAACGGGTTGAAGGTCCAAATGTCAGTTTCAGTGCAGCTTCAAAGAGCTCTACACGATCCCAGACGAGGAACAAGAGTCTTATCTAAAGAAACGATCGGACATTTTAAAAAAATAAATAAATAAATAATATAGTTTTTAACCACAAATGCTCGTCTTGCACTGCTCTGCGATCATGCGTGATGTAAGCGGAAGTACCGCAGTAGGGAGAAAAACTCCATGTCATTTTCTCCTCCAACTTCAAAATCATCCGACATCGTTGTTTTACTTTTTTTTTTTTTTTTGTAAAGGACGTTTGAATTAGTCTTTGCACATTCGCTTTGTAAACATTGGATCAGTACTTCCTCGTACGTCATGTGTGACCTTTCCAACATGATTACGTAATGCGTGGCGCATCGCAGAGCAGTGCAAGACGAGCATTTGTGGTTAAAAAGTATATAAATTTAATTTTTTTTTAGAAAATGACCAATCATTTCACTAGATAAGACTCTTATTCCTTGTCTGGGATTGTGTAGAGTCCCTTGAAGCTGCACTGAAACTGACATTTGGACCTTCAACCCGTTGAACCCCAGTGAAGTCCACTATATGGAGAAAAAACCTGCATGTTAATTTCTTTTCCACTGAAGAAAGAAAGACATACACATCTTGGATGACATGGGGGTGAGTAAATTATTCAATTATTATGAGCATAATGATTCAATAACTCAAAAAGAGTCACCATCTACTGGCGAATGTCTGGAAAGCACAAACACAAACAAGCTGATACAAACAGTGAAAGTCCCAGTGCTGTTGAAATTAATATCAGCACTTGCTGTTCGACCAATCAGAACGGTTCAAATCTGATGTATTTTGAATATTTAGTAGCCTATCCTCTACTCTTGTTTTCTTTATTTAATATCATTGTTGCCCTGACCTTTGCACAGGAATATGATACATCCCATGCCTAGTTAAAGAGGAAGCATATATTTTGCTTCTCTGCAGGTTGGAGAACACAAGCAGCTCCCTGTATCTGAAGTGAATGTTCCAACAAAGGCAATCATTGAGCTCAGCTTCACCACTAAGTAGTCAAATAAATCAGGTGTGCCCTTTGCCAACCTCAATCCCACTGCAATCTCAAAGCCATATGGTCAAATATCATCATTTAATCCCAGCAGCCTTGATGTAAGTAGGTAACTAAATAAGTTTTGGTTGGTCCCAAAAAGAAACCATATGGTTTTACAATATAATGTGTTCCTGTGTGCTAAATCTCAGATAAAGACAAATATTAATTTTGTAGTTTCTAGTTTTGGTTGACTTCAACTGATCATGTGTGGGTTTATTTTTAAGACTGAAGAGTACAATTCACATGAAATTACCATAGTAATATCTCGCATTTTAAACTGAGGTCATCATCATCCCTAAAAATAGCTCAGTCATTACTAATGCAGAAGTCATCCAGCCGTGTAAAAGCAAAGCCAAAACAAAAATGATGTAACTCATGCAATGATGTAACTTCCTCTGTATGAATGAGGCACAGTCCGTATTAAAAAATCTCATCATTTACATCAAAACTGAATGAATAATTAAATTAATTATTAACATTTTATGTTATTTATTCAATATTAATCGAATTAAGTATTTAATAAATATAATTCAATAATCCTGTCTTACATGTCTCTATATTCTATAGGGAATTTAATGGGCTAAAGTCAAAATAGCCACCTGAGACTCACCTGGCAAAGAATACTGCGGATGTACTTCCCACAGGCCATGAATCCTGTATGATCGAAGTAGTCCATGATCTGGTAGAAGCGCTGTGAAATTTGGTTATCCCTGTCTAAGTCACAGCATCCAAATTTGGCATACTCCTTGCAGAAGAGCAGGGGCTCCGGAGGCTGGAATGGAGGCTTGTAGTCCAGGCACTGTGGGTGGGCATTTCCCTGCAGAGGGATCAGGAGGACCACCAGACATAAGCAATGAGCTCTCCACAGTGTCATTCCTCTCATTGCACAGGCGAAAACTGCATACAAAGGTGTCTTGTGCTGAGTTTGAGAAACACCAATGGTGTAGCGGAGTTTCTCCGTCAGTTGGTGGCTGGTGGTCTGTCTCCCGCAAACACGTGCAAATGCACACACAAACACACACATGTGGCTCTAGGGCAGAGAAGCGGCCGGAATACTGCTACACAAGGCCCACTCATTCAACAGCCATGCCACACACACATACACATCTCTACAAACACACACTTCTCTATTCCCTCCCTCTTTCCGCCCTGTCTCCTCCTCTGCCTTTCCCTCTTTTCCCTCGCTTTCTCTCATTCTTCAGCAGATGCATTCCTTCTTCTTGCGGCTGGCCTGCATCACACGCTCGCAGCCTCCCTCCCCCGAATGAACCCATGTCTGTTTCTCTTGCTTTCTCACACAGAGCATGCTAGTCCTTTCATTTCGCCAAACATTTGTTTGTGTAAATCCAGTGCATGTTAATCTTCGATTGGTTGTGTGAATCTTCTCAACCTCCCATGTTACATTTTGTGTTAAGAGACATTTTTAGTATGATGCAACATCGCTTTGTGTTCGTGTGTTCATACCTCGCTGTCTGCTTGGTCATGTGTGGGGGGATTCGGGTCTCCTGTCTACTGATTTTATGGCTCTTTTTCCAAACACTAGTGAGCTGTTTCACTGTCTGATTTGATTTTGCATCCTAACAGAAACAGGTATTCGCTGACCCACTGACCTATTTGGAACAGCTTAGTGTACTTCAGTATATTTTTAAAAACTGTACATGAAGATAATATAAAATGAATGAAATAAAAGGCCACTTAAGTGCACTTAAAGGGTTAGTTCACACAAAAATGAAAATTCTGGCATTAATTACTCACTCTCATGTCGTTCCACACCCGTAAGACTTTAATTCATCTTTGGAACACAAATGAATATCTTTTTGATGAAATCTGAGAGCTTTCTGTCTCTCCATTGACAGCTACGTGACTACCACTTTGACGCTTCAAAATGTTCATAAAGAGATCATAAAACTAATCCATATGAATTGAGAGGATTAGTCCAAATTTTCTGAAAAGACTTGATCACTTTATATGACGAACAGTTTGAATGAAAGGCTTTTATTCACATAAACATTCATCAACCCGCACATCAGTTATGGTAAACGGAAGGTAAAGCATGTTTGCTTGATGCATGCGAGAACCAATGAGGTTCATTCTCGTGTGTTACGCAGCTCGTTTGAGCCTCCGCAAGAACCAATGAGGTTCATTAATCGTGTTACGCAGCACGATTGAGCTTCTGCAAGAACCAGTGAGGTTCATTGTTGTGTTACGCAGCACATGTAAGCTTTCACAAGAGGTTTGTTCTCGTGCGTAAAGCAGGTTTGTTTGAGCTTCTGTTTATGTTCACTGATCAATGTTTATATTTGAGTAAAAGCCTAAATTCAAACTGTTCATCATATAAAGCAATCGAGTCCCTTCAGAAAATTTGGACTAATCTGCTCAATTCATATGGATTAGTTTTACAATCTCTTTATGAACTTTTTGAAGCATCAAAGTGGAAGTCACGTAGCTGTCTATGTGTCACGATCACCGTCTGTACCTGTCAGTTCCCGGACTACAGTTCCCATAATCCTCCTTGCCAGTCACATGCACACTCCACACCAATCACCCGTTGCCACATACACCTGTAGCTTATCATCTGGACTATTTAAGACTCACTCACACACCACCTCATTGTGAAGTCTTGTTAACAGTTGTTGCAATTCTGAGCGTTTACTTATCCTGTCTGTCACCTGTTTATGATTCCCTGCTGCCTGCCTTTGGACTGTTTATTGTATCCTGACCTGTGAGTGATATCTGCCTGTCCTGACCATTGCTTGTATCCTGACTGCGATTCTGCCTGTCCCTTGCTGTTCCTGTTTGTTCCCGTTTGACCCTGCCTGTACGACCACGCTCACTTTTAATAAAGCTTTGCAAATGGATCCCTGCCTGAGTCCCGCTCCGTTACACTATGGAGGGACAGAAAACTCTCAGATTTCAGCAAAAATATCTTCATTTGTGATCTGAAGATGAACGAAAGTCTTGAATTTTCATTTTTGGGTAAACTATCCCTTTAAGTGTAAAGACTTTCATGACTTTACACTTTTAAAAAAGTGAACTTTGTAATAATGAAAAATTAAAAGTTTTTAAATGCTTATTCATCAGTACACTTTAACCGTATTTCAGAGATAACGAAATAATAGAAATGTTTTTTTTTTTAAATTAAATATAAAGAAGTCCTGCTTGATTGGGACAAAAAAAAAAAAGCATATGATGTCTTAAAATACTTTCTATGTAGACAGCTCGGTGTTTGTCGGCTCTGTTGAAAACCTCTGCATAGATTTTCTCTCTGCCTGCACTATATATGTTACTCAGATGAAATGTGAATGTGTCTCTCATCTGTTTTTGATTCCCATGTCACACAGCCATGAGGAGCATCTGTTCTCTCACGTAAGCACAGATCAAGAGCTTGAGGTTCCTTCACTGCATCAGAAGTGGTTACATAAATCACAAAATGACAGACAAGTAAAGCATCAAAAGCTGTTGAAGGCTGTATTCTGGTGTAGGATAAATGTTTAGTTTGTGAACTTTGTGTTGTGGGTTTGCTCTGGTTCTTTATCTGATTAAGTCATAGTGGAAAAACTAGACCTTGAAGTTAATGTGTCACATTCTTGAAAAGACAATGTGGCGAAATCACTATTTTGTTTTGTGCTGTTGATGTTCAGTCTGAGAATTTTGGTAAACCCAGTCTGAATATGATATTAGATTTGTTTTTTGGAAATTAAAGTTTAATCCTTGCATGCTTATGTAACTAATAAGACAGAACACTTTTTCATTTCAATCCTGACAAGTGTTCCAGTTGCTTTGAATGTTTTTGCCAATGACTGTCTGCCAAGGACTTAATAAACTTGGACTCTTGCTAAAAGAGCATAACAAAGTTTGATCCATATCCCACTGTCTGTGAGAGGCAAAAGAGGCCTTTTTTGTATATGGTGAGCATTCGTGGAAGGAAGTGCAGTAAACTGAACCTGGTGATTCAGCGCCACACCATGTGGAGACCTTCTGGGAAACTACGTCTTATGGGTAACTTAATGACTGCTGTCAACGTGACCAACACTTCTGAACACAGCAGATAAAGAAGATGAACGTGGCAGTGGTATGTTTTGGCCAACACTTAAAGAGCAGCATTTCTAAGAAGGACTTCCTGAATAATAAGACTTTTGAGAGCTGCTCAGCTTCGCATTTGTGCCCTTATATCTGGAGGATGTTCATTGTCTGGTCATGAAAAGCTTTTTTGAACCAGTTTCAAATGGGTTTTCTCTTTGAAGCGACTCTTGTGATGTTATGCCAACATTCACTTTCTTAACTGCACAATGCTACAACTTTTGAGAAAATGAGACTCTCTAAATAAACCTTTTTTTTTTTTTTTTTTTAACCGTTGCTCCGCGAAATTTCACGGGGAAATCAGTCATTCAAATAGAAATCCGTGTGATCGGGAGCTTCGTGTGAGGGAGAAAACAATTTCCACACCTATTTTGCTCGTATTCAAGTTGGTCACGTGAATTCGCTGTGCTGACCAACAAAGAGCTACTTGCTTTACATCGTTACACTATTGACAATAGAGAACTTTTTTTGTACGCAGAATTTCCAACCCGATCTCACAGCAATTCGTACGTATTTTATGAGGTGGCTAATTCGTACGAATTCGTACAACCTCACTCGTATGAGCTTTTTTGCTAAATCGTATGTATTTTAGGAGTTGCCAAATTCGTATGAATTTGTATGAATGACCTACCCCTAACTCCGCCCCTAAACCTACCCGTCATTGGGGTTTAGACAAATCGTATGAAGGTCATACAAGGCGACTCTTAACTTTAGCGACTCTTGTCTTCTTAAACTTCAGCAACTTTTGTTAATTCGCACGAGCTAGCCACCTCGTAAAATACATATGAATTGGTCATGAGATAGCGTTGGAAATTTCTCTAATGTGATCGCATCTTGAATGTTCCAGTCTGTTGAGTACGGCATGAACTTGAATGTTATCATAGAGATTAAGAGGACCTGTAGAATGAGACAGACCTTGGCAAATGCTTTAAACTGTGTTGAGTCACTGTCTACGTTATGACAAGAAGTTGAGATGGTCCTTGAGGATGGTGAATAAACATTATAAAAGGCTGGAGATAAAAGGGTTTTGAGAGGTCATGATGACACAACGGCAATGAGAGGATGGAAAAAGAATCTTGCTGTTGGTTCAAATAACTTGTTACTCAGATCGTTTAAAACATTTCAAAAAGAATCTTTAAGCGGCTTTTTTAAAAGAATGCAAGCTCAACAAATTACAATAGTAGGGGGATATTATGTCAGAATTACACTGTTAAAACATATTTAAATAGAAATAAGTGGGTAAATAATGTCCTCCTACCCGTCATCAACAGGTTAACTTATTTTGAAAATGATAACAATAAAGATTGTAATCCTCACAATAATCTTCAATCAAGTTCTAATTAGAATTGGCTTCTGACTATATTTAGTAATATGTGGAAAAACAGACGAAGTAAAACCTCCTCTTGAAGCAGCTCTGTGATTACAGAAAGCAGAAATGAATGTAGTTTAATTGCATTGCACACAATCAGAGCAGATTGCATCCTTCCGTTGATCCAGATGACCGGGTCTGGTCCAGCAGTTTAATGAAACTGTCTTGGGTAAATTAGAAGACAAATTGTGAGGATAATGCGGTTTGGCTGGTTACAGCATGGGCCAGTTAGTCCCTGCTGATAAACTACACCATTGTAGTTTCTTCTGGGGCAAATAGAAATGGTTAGCTTTCTGTGAGATCTTCTTGATGGAGGGTAATGAATGCATCTAAGTGTGAGAGGAAAAAAGAATGTGTAACAGAGAGAGAGCTAGCGTTGCATAATTTAATGCTTCTTTATCAGTAATCTCTGGCTTGTTTGTGGCGCGTAATTACGATTTTGTGGCCATTAAATGCAGAGACAGCGATTTTGCAGCAGACGGTCAAGCCTCCGAGAATAGAACAGCCAGACAGCGGACACGGCCAGGTCATTCCAGGTCAAAAGTACAAGAGTAAAGAGAGAACATTATGCATTTGTTCCCAACAAACACTAGACTAGTCATTGTGATTCAAGTGTATAGAAAAACATCCTCACTAAAGAGTTTTAAGACACTTGTGTCCAATATATGAACTTGTTCTTGTAGTTACTGTAACAGACACAGATAAAAAGACAAAATCAGCCTTGATAAAACTTCCATAATTATCTTTTTTTTTTTTTAAAGCTCACAACTGGATTATTTCACTACAGGTCCAAAAAAAAAAAAAAAAAAAAAAAAATACACAAAAGCTTTCTGGTTGTGTCCAAAATTAAATGAAAATGTATACTGTACTGTGAGTATAACATATTTGCTCCATAAATATTTTAAGAAAATACATGAAGGAATGCATCATTTTTACACATTTTTTTTATGTACAGTATAGACAATAATACTTGCATAAAATAACAGCAGAACAGAGATATTTGCCAACATGCAAGACAGTCTAAACGCATGAGTGGCTGGAGTCATGTAAGTGACACGTGATTATCTTTTATATGTTTTATCTTCATACAAAAACTAAATAAATAAAATATTGGCATGAATTAAACTGGTACAATTATCAAGATTTTTAAAGTGTGCATCATGTGCTATTATAATGCTATAATATAGTTAAGGCAAAACGAATTATAGAGGTGGGGATCATTTTAATGAAATCCAGTCAGTTCAGATCACTTTGAATCCAGGTAAAGTGAGACACATTCTGACACTTCATGGCTGTTGGTTATAAGATGATAAAAATGCTTATATAAGCGCCATCCCATTCCCAAGAATATTTACATAATGATAGATGAGCTCAACTGTCCCACTTTACATGTACTTTCCATTTGTTCATCTCACACATTTAACAGTGCAATCTCTGATAACTTTAACTGGATTTTTGTACGTGAAACAGTGCTGTATTGCTGTGCTGGCGTTAGGTAAATTTTTACAAAGAGCATCCCTGAGGGTCCGGTGTTACTCATTCATTCACAAATTTCAGATCGGACCGATAAGGAGCAAGCAGATGGATATGCAATGCGTGAACAGATGATGTTTGAATGAAAATCACAATGAAACCCTACTGACCAGCATAAATAACTAAAGTGCTTCTCCATTTATATACAATTTCATCTACTATGAACTTATTTTTTTATTAACTTTACCCCCTCTAAATGCATATACAACAATCAACAATTAGATGCATAATATTATATTATAGTATATTTTGTTTCAATGACAGTCCTACTAATAAAAATAAAAAGTTGGTCTTTTTGCTCACTAATGAAGAGATTCTCAATCAAACTGTCTCAACCACACGCAAATAACCAAAATAAGTCTCAAAAAAATACGCATATGCTTTTTGTGATTCAACTGTAAAAACAAACAAACAAAAAAATAATTATACTGATCCTAACATTTACAGATATTCAGAGCATGTTGACATTATGAATCTGCTCCATTTCCCAGCAGGAATTCACTTGGTAATCAAACAAGCTCCTCCACTTCTGAGTGTCTTTAAAGCAGGTTCCCATTGTGCTGCTGCAGCAATCAAAGTGTCTCAAAGCATTTGATTCTTGTGAGAATATGCTCTAATACAAGCATCCTTTAGGCTGCAACATGTTCCTTTCAATCTGAAAGACAAGAAGAGACGTGTAAAGGGTCAGGAGAGACCACAAAGATCTCTCTGCAAACAGAGCCTCAGCTATGATGCATAATACAATCAAGATGTTTTGAATCATGGGCGAAAATCAAAAAAATACAATGAGCAATTCAAGCAGACAACCAACTCCAGATTTGTGGGTGTCAATGACAGTTTTGATGAGCTCTTATCACAGACTTGTTCTTTAAAATCATATCTTTATCGCAGAATGGATTCAAGGACTGATTATGATTCAAGGCGAGTTCGATGGTTGGAAGCAAATATGCAAGAGGTAATTTATATGGTCATTTTCACAAAATACAACTTGTGCGATCATGGCAGACACACATCTGTACATTATCTCTCTTATTACAGGGCTACTTACCAAATAAATGGACATGAAATCGAATGGAGCTTATTTATAATTAGAAAATGGCAACAATTATTATTATACAATTATTCAAATATACACTACCAGTCAAAAGTTTGGAGTTTTCTCCAAAGTTTTCTCAAGTCTGTTATGCTCACCGAGACTGTTTATTTGATAAAAAATACAGCAAAAAGAACTGTTTTTATGTGAATATATGTTAAAATGTAATTTATTCCTGTGATCAAAGCTGAATTTTTAACATCATTACTCAAGTCTTCAGAGTCACATGATCCTTCAGAAATCATTCTAATATCAAGAAACATTTCTGATTATTATTAATGTTGAAAACAGTTGTGCTGCTTCATATTTTTGTGGCACTAATTCAACATGTTATATTGATCACAAGAATAAATTACATTAAAATAGGAAACGTCTAGGTTACTATTGAGACTTTACATCGATACTGACATAATGGGGTCTCACCTGGGAGCCCAATCACCTCCAAGTGGTACAAAACGAGCCAATGGGAATTGGCCAGTGAGATTTACATGCCGAGTCACACGCACCCGGCACATCCGGGTATAAATAGGACCAGCATACTCACTTCATTCATATTTTGCTGAGGAGCCAAGACAAGGATCCTGGCCATTCAGCAGTAGTTCAGGGCCATGGCAAGGGGATGTACCGTCTTACAATAGTAACCTAGACATTCCCATTCAGTCAGTCACGTTTGACATTACGTCGATACTGACGTAATGGGGTCCCTATTTAAAACGCCATAGCGACTGACTCATGGGGCAGTACTACATAAGGAAAATCTCTGAGGTAGGTCCTACCTAACCAGGGAGGAATGCTACTGGCACAGAGACAGGGTAGAGCAGAGTCGTCCAGGGAAAGACATGGGTTTACCATCAGGGAAACCGTACCATTGACACTACACATATGGGATTACCCACAGGGAATCACATCATATTGGCATCTAGCCCAGTACCAGGGCTGACCAACTTGGCATGCACACAAGTACTGGGCCTGGCATCGACTGCCGCAAGATGCAAGAGGAACTCCATAGGGTTCGCTATCTGGGGAACTGAACTGAAGAGCGCTCGCTTCCCATCCTTGGAGACAAATGGCACGGCAATCGAGAACCTATGGCTATCTAATTGTCGAAAGCACACGGGAGGACACCGGGTCCACTTGGAGATTATAAAATCTTGAGAATGTGTTTTGTGTCACCCAGCCTACAGCTCTGCATATGTCTGGCAGACAGGCGCCGTGCACCAACGCCCAGGAGGAAGCAACACCCCGAGTGGAGTGAGCCCTCACCCCTAGGGGGCACGAGTCACCTTGGGACTGGTATGCCAAAGCGATGGCATCCACTATCCAGTGGGCCAACCTCTGTTTGGAGACAGCCTTTCCCTTCTGCTGACCTCCAAAGCAGACAAAGAGCTGCTCTGAGCTTCTGAAGCTCTGCGTGCGGTCCATGTAAGTACACAGAGCGTGAACAGGACAGCAATGCGAAGGCTGGGTCTGCCTCCTCCAGGGCCACCTGGTCCCGGAAGGGAGTGGTGGGAACTTTGGGCACAAATCCAAGGATGACGTGAGACAAGGCCGTCCCGAATTCTAGGCACGATTCGCTGACTGAAAATGCTTGCAGGTCCCCGACCCTCTTGAAGAAAACTAGCACGGTCAGTGGCGCTGTCTTCAAAGACGAGTGTTTAAGCTCAACTGACTCTAGGGGCGCGAAGGTAGCTCTCTGTAGGCCCTAAAGGACGACAGAGAGGTCCCAGGAGTGGATAAGGCATAGCCTAGGAGGATTTAACCTCCTGGCGCCTCTCAGGAACCTGACGATCAGGTCGTGCTTTCCCAGTGACCTGCCAGCAACATGATGTGCTGCGATGGCGGCAACATAAACCTTCGAGGTGGAGGGCGACAGCCTCCACTCCAAACCATCTTGAGGGAAGGAAAGCACAGAAGTGACCGGGCATTTCCGTTGGTCTTCCCAGCGGGAAGAGCACCACTCAGCGAACAGACTCCACTTCAAGGCATAAGCACGCCTGGTGGAGGGGGCTCTAGCCGAAGTGATGGTGTCAACTACTGCTTGCGGTAGGCCACTTAAGTCCTCCACTCAAGTCCTGTCCAGAGACCACACGGGGAGTTTCCAGAGGTTGGGATGCGGGTGACATATGGTCCCCCATCCCTGAGAAAGCAGGTCCTTCCTCGGGGAATCCGCCAGGGAGGGGCTGTCGCAAAAAGCATCAGCTCTGGGAACAAGGTTTGGTTGGGCCAGTAAGGTGCAACTAACAAGACCTGCTCCTCGTCCTCCCTGACCTTGCACAAAGTCTGTGCAAGAAGGCTCACTGGGGGAAACGCATATTTGTACACCACGGTCGATGTATTGTCCATCCGGACAAGTACATGCTTGTCGTGCAGCAGCGGAGGAAACTGGCGCAGGGCAAGGAGTACTCCTAGCAACTCGAGGCAATTGATATGCCACTGCAGTCGGGGACCTGTCCAGGAGCCAGAGGCAGCATGCCCATTGCATACAGCACCCCAGCTGGTGGTGGAGGCAACTGTCGTGACAAAACATGCCTGGACACTTGTTCTAAAGGGCACCCCAGCTCGTAAAAAGGCAAGGTCCGACCATGGGCTGAATGTTCGGCGACAGCTCGGTGTAATGGCCATATGGAGCGGGCCATGGCGCCATGCCCATCTCAGGTCTCGACTGTGTAGCCAGTGCTGAAGCGGTCTCATATGCAAAAATCCAAGCGACGTGACCGCAGTTGCGGATGCCATATGCCCCAGGAGCCTCTGAAATTGCTTCAGTGGAACCGTGGTTTTCTGCGTGAATGTATTCAGGCAGTTCAGCACTGACTGCGCACACTCATTGGTGAGGCGTGCTGTCATATTGACTGAGTCCAACACAGAGAAAAGGGATGCTCTGCACTGGGAGAGCTTGCTTTTTTCCCAGTTGACTTGAACCCCCAACCGGCTGAGGTGCACAAGTTCCCACTGTTTGCATAACTGATCTCGGGAACGGGGCCAGAATGAGCCAGTCGTCGAGATGGTTGAGGATGCGAATGCCCACCTCCCTGAGCGGGGCAAGGGCATTTTCCGTGACTTTGGTAAAAACACAGGGAGACAGGGACAGCCCTAAGGGGAGGACCCTGTACTGGTATGCTCGACCCTCGAATGCAAAGCGTAGAAACGGTCTGTGTCAAGGGAGAATCAAGACATGAAAGTACACGTCATTCAGGTTGATTGCTGCGAACAAATCCTGGGAGCGAATACACACGAGGATGCGTTTCAGGGTGAGCATCTTGAACGGGAGCTTGTGAAGAAGCACTGAGGAGCATGTGCGCAGCTCCTGCAACAACCCTGGCTCAGAACTACCCACGTGCAGCTCTTTCAGAGCTTTTGCCTGATGGACCTGCAGGATTGGCCATGGCATGCAAGGTGGAGGCGGCCTGTCCAACGGCACAGTAAGCCTCAGCAGCCATCGTCTTACTCACCTTGGACAGGAGGCGCGGACAATTCTGCCAGGTGGCGGCAGACTGCGGGCACAAGTGCACCGCAATTGCACACTCCACATGTGGAATGTCCATGTAACCCTTGGCAGCCAAGCCATCGAGGGTAGTGAGAGTGGAGGAGGCAGAAGAACGGTTCCGGACAGTAAAAGGTGCCTTTCACGTTTTCTGAACCTGCTCATGCACTTCCAGGAAGAAAGGCACTGGAGCGTCATGCGGCTGTGAACCGAGCGTCATGCGGCTGTGAACCGTGCACCGCGCCCAGGAACCAATCACCCAGCCGCGAGCGCTCGGGACACAGTGGAGGGTTCCACTTGAGCCCAATGCCCACGGCATGGCCGTCAACTCTGAATCCGATTCGGCCTGAACAACCACCCCAGAGGGGGGCAGTTCAGCCTCCTCAGGACAAAAGCCCACTCTCCAATGCAGCGATTGACATCAGATCCTCATCCGGAGCGGCGAATGAGATACGAGGTGCCTCATGTGAGGGACCTGCACCGGCATCCGGCAACTCGATGGCACATGGCACGCTAGAGAAGGGGGAGGTTCGTGGGGGCGGGCCCAAAGAAGAAGCTCCCACTGTAACTTTCAGATCACCCAAAGTGCTAACCAGACCCACAGCTCTACTGAGAGAAGCCGAGAAATCCACAAGCTTCGAGGCAACAAAGCAATGAACATTGCTGTTTGTGGAGAAACTCTAATAGCAATTAAAATAGCTATTTGCTCTCTTAATGAGGAATTGCACTTTCTTGAAAGGTAACTGGATTAAGAGCGATCGCTTGTGACCTCTCAGCTCTGAAGCAAAAGTATGAATAAAGTGAGTATGCCGGTCCCATTTATACCTGGATGTGCTGGGTGGGTGTGACTCGGCATGTAAATCTCACTGGCCAATTCCCATTGGCTCGTTTTGTACCACTTGGAGGTGACTGGACTCCCAGGCCAGACCCCATTACGTCAGTATCGACGTGACGTCAAACATGACTGACTGAATGGGAACATTTCTTTTAATCGTAATTTCACAATATTACAGTTTATACTGTATTTTTGATAATGCAGCCTTGAGCATAAGAGACTCCTTTCAAAAACATTAAAAATTCTTAATTATTCGAAACTTTTGACCAGTAGTGTACAGTGTAGAAATTATTCGTAATTATTATGTGATGTAATTGACCAATCAGAATTACAGAAAGCTGTGTATTTAAGGGATAGTTCACCCAAAAATGAAAATCACCCCATGATTTACTCACCCTCAAGCCATCCTAGATGTATATGAGTTTCTTCTTTCTGACGAATACAATCAGAAATACATTAAATAATGACCTGTCTCTTCCAAGCTTTATAATGGCAGTGAATAAAGGATGAGATTTTGAAGGCCCAAAAAGTGCAACCTTCCATCATAAAAGATATCCACACAGCTCCGGGGGGTTAATAAAGGCCTTCTGAAGCGAAGTGATGCGTTTGTGTAAGAAAAATATCCATATTTAAAACTTTAAAAACTTATATAACTGGCTTCCGGCAGTTAGGTAAATGCAGAAGAGCTGGTTGTAAATTAAGCTTAAAATTGTCTATAAAAGAATTTAAAGAAAACTTACCTCCAAAATGAGATCATTCCCACTGTGTCCACACCAGAGCGCACAGATCGGCAGCATTACGTTCCCTAAGGCACATTGTGGTGTGGTTGAGAGCGTGATGGACACCTGCGTCTCCAATGACTCCGGAGTCAAGCACACAAACGGTGTTACGGCTGTGCTACATTTCTGAGATCAAACTATGGCCAGAAAACTACCACAGCCCTGTTGCCAAACTCCTGAATGAAAGAACAGGGAGAGGGAGACACGATTCAACCCTTCAGCCTGCTTCACCACAGAGCAAAGCCGAGCGATGGATATCTGTAAAGTCTGCACTATTTGAGACAGATGAAATCAGAAGATTTATAGATCGGCTTTAAGACATAACATTCAAATGTTTGGGGTCGGAAAGAGTTTTTAATGCTTTTTAAAGAAGTCTCTTCTGCTCACCAAAGCTGCATTTATTTGATCAGTAAAAACAGTAATATTAAGAAATACTACAATTTCAAATATCCGTTTTCTAAGTGAATACATAAAATGTAATTTATTCCTGTAAATAAAAGCTGAATTTTCAGCATCATTACTCTAGTCTTCGGTGTCACATGATCCTTCAGAAATCCTTCTGATATGCTGATTTGCTGCTCAAGAATAATTTCTTATTATCAATGTTGAAAACAGTTATGCTACTTCAAAAGAACAGCATTTATTTGAAATAATTTTTTGTAACATTATAAATGTCTATTTATATAGAAAATATTGTGCAATAGAGGGTGAAGACTGTCACATAACACCATCTATATCATCTCTGAAGTAAAACCACGCAAAATGAGTTTACCCACGACTGTCTCAGATGTAATAATACAGAGCGACTGCATGCTAAATGAGCTTTAACCTCTGAACCTAAAGCTCCTCCACCACGATTTGATTAATCGTGGTGGAACAAAAGTCATGTTTCGGTTCAGAGATCCAGCAGACCATTAGTAATTGTGTGGACCATCAACAGGCCAGAAAAAAGACTTTTGGGTGTTGAAAAATGAGCTATGATTGAATTAATGAGGTGGTATTTCTGTATCTTAACCCACAGAAGATTTGATTCAGCATCATCCAAGCACTAATATTATCTTGCACACACACACACACACACACTAAACGATGAACTCGGACTCAAGCTGAAAAGGTTAATGTTTTTTAATGCAGTCTCTTTTGTAAAAAAAAAAAAAAATTTACAAAAGAGACTGCATTAAAACAATTAAACAGGAGAGAAGTCAGTTTGAGTGCCATTATAGTAGGACAGAAATTAAAAAGATTGAAAGGTGACAGACCAGTAGATGGCGATGCCACTTTGTAAAGAAACACTACGCGCCTATAAACACATCCCATGCATGCGCATGACATCACCGTTTTCATAAATTCATATTTTGTAGTTTACACAGCGATGAAAAAAACTTGCACTTTGAAAACTGTTTTCAAAAGTTTAGATTTACAGGCCCCCAAAATGCCGTTATTGTGTAAATGAATGGCCAAAATGCATAAAAAGGTGTTGTGTAAATGCCCCATTAGTATATAGGCTGGTTAGCATGACGTTAGTCCCAACTGGTAGATGTAAAAAGCTTTTTTTCTCATTGACGACTATTAAAAAGTAGCTGTGTATTCTAATGAAATAAAAAAAAAAAAAAAGAAAATATTTCTATTTCTAATATGAATTATACATTTTTTGCCAGTGACTGTTTGTTTATTTATTCATTTATTTACTGAAATGTGAAGTATGTCTTGGGTCTGTGCATTTTCTTGCCAATCAGCCAATCAAAGAGCTGATAATAGTCACTTGCGTTCAAGTCCTCTTTGGACGTTCGCATTTACGAGTTGTGAAGTCGCATTTACGATGTCAGGTGTGCTCAAATCACTTCGATCGGAGCAAGATGGCGATATACATTTTCAACAAAAATTAAAAAGGTTTTTTAAGTCTACACCTACAAAATTATGAATAATGGGCATCAAATGTGTTTTTGCTTTATGTTTTTACTCAATTTATGAAGGTGCTGTAAACTTAACTTTTATATATATTATATTAATTGTACATTACAATGGTATTTTGTACATGCAACTTTTGTTGTTGTTTGTAGTTTTGTTGTAAATATTAATAAAAAAAAAAAAAATTCAAATTTACCATTTATACAGACGCTGAAACCACTGCGCCCGACACGCCCACAACTCATAAACTTAAGAGTTTCCCACCAATAATTATGACTTGGTAGTGACGTTCATGTCTGTTTAAGTCGTAAATATGATCTTTCTGACATGACTTGAATACACTAACACATTGCTCACATTTGCTGACAATTATGTCTAACATATGTTGTAATGTGTCATATCGGTCCTAAATTGCTAAACAGTGGGCCAAAAAAGTGTTGACTCCATCGTTAGACGCAGAAATAAAGAAGAATAGGTAGAATGACCAGAAGCACTGTGAACTAATGCCAGTTAATGCATAGACCGGTCTGACAACCACCATCTGTCTAATTTAGCATGCACTGACACTCATGCACACTTATTTGAGTCCTATCCAGAGACGCATGTCCCAGGGATTTGCTTTATCATGTTGATCAACAACTGGACAGTTGACAGTATGTTGCGCAATGCTGGCTTATATAACCAAGCAAACTGTAACCGACCCCTTCTGATGAAGAAATTGACCCATGCTTTGTTTAGTCATAAAAAAAAAAAAAAAATCTATAGAAGAATAAGTGCTATGTAATTCATTTAAAATAAAAGATCAATCGGCTGCCTTTAAGTTCGCCTCAAAAGCATCTTTGGAGAAAGGAGGCAGAAGGTTGTTGCTTGCATACTACATACTGTGCTAAGGTGCAAACGGGTGAAGGATCAGGAGTTCAGGCTGTGTTCTTGGACACTACGGGGTCTAAAAGGCACAGGCGCACACCACTGCTACCACCACAATGTTGCCAACGGTTGCAATGACAGCCACCCACAGCCAGATGGTTTCGTCCTCCTCTTCTTTCTCGGCTGGTTTGGGCAAGATGGCGTTGAGGTTAGAGGTGGAGGTCTGAAGGGGTGTGTTGCCATTGTGTTGAGAATCCATGAAGGCTCCACTGACCGCTTGAATATGCTGGAAGAAATGGGAGAAAACATGGAGCATGTAAT
Organism: Hypophthalmichthys nobilis; assembly: GCA_037950665.1. Classification (NCBI taxonomy): domain Eukaryota; kingdom Metazoa; phylum Chordata; class Actinopteri; order Cypriniformes; family Xenocyprididae; genus Hypophthalmichthys; species Hypophthalmichthys nobilis. The sequence goes on from CM075484.1 coordinate 1,811,593, forward strand.
CAGTCTCAGTCTTTAAGTCAACATGACATGATAAAATTACCCTGTTTACTTTTTTTTTTTTTTTTTTTAAAAAGGGGTCCAAAATAGGACCCCTTTAAAAAAAGTTTTTAAAGAAAGATGAACATGGGAAAAAGCTTAATAGCTTTTTTCCCCATGTTCATCTTTCTTTAGAGTGTAAAAAAAGCTCTGTAAAGTTCTCTTCATCAGTGCGCACTGTTTCTGAACTCCCTAAACCGTCTCCATTGGAGTCTTGCGTTTTCTTCCGGGAACGAACATGTCACAATATTCCTCATTTAAATTATTCATAGGCAGAATAAAGGGGCGGGGCCTGGTTGAGTTAATTAGTAGTGTGTTGAAACTGGTGGTTATAGTAAGGGGCTTATTTCCCAAACACGCTCGAAGCACTTGACCAATCACATCACACTGCTCCAGCTGACCAATCAGTGCATATTGTGCTTTTCAGAAGGAGGGGCTTCATAGAGACAGGAACTAAACAGAGCGTTACTGACAGACTGGGAAGAGAGGAGCTGCAACAATGGAGAATATAGGGGAAAATAGTATGTTTTTGAACATACAAGCATGAAAACCTGTTCTAGTAAAGCCCAAAAACACAATCAAGACTTTGAAGAAAGGGTGCAATGGGTCCTTTATGTGAGTATAGTGTATGCAAAATAGTTGGATGAAATATATATCCAGCATTAGGGGTTTTCGTACCAAATAGTTTTAGGAACTCAGTTATAGGAACTAGCCACTAGGATAGTTCCCCGAGAGCTAATTTCTCCCCCGGGCCATGTTGCATTCGCACCGGGAATAGGAACTCTGAAGCGGCCGACAGCGGCATCTATAAGTGCTGCATTTACAAATGTTAAAAACCAGTGAATGGAGGATGCCGTGATCAGAGCCATGTTTGTTGTGTGTCTTGGGTTTCGTGATAACGAAGATGGAATGAATACGCATAATTTACATGACTGAAAGAGCAGTGGGGCTAAGAGACTAAATCTCCTAAGACAATTTGTAGTATTACTTAGAGGCGAAAAAAAAAAAAAGAACAACTCTTCAGACAACAGGTAAATGCCATTATCGCCGCTTTCCATGTTCATTAAGTAAATGTGTTTACACGGCTTTTTAAAAATGCGGGGTGCCGGTGTTTGACATGCGTTTGACCAATCAACGTACACTTACATCACTGGTAGTTCCTATAGTGCTGGTTTAGACCGTACTCTGAAGTAAGAGCTAATTTAGTTCCCCCAAATGGAGTTCCTAGAACTAAAATCGTTCCTAGTTCCTGCAGTGCGAACATGGCAAAATCTGGGTACTTCAGCAAATAGTTCTAGGAACTATGGAAAGGTTCCTCTGGTGCGAAAGCCTCTATTTATATATAGAGCTGTGCAATAATATAGTTTACATTTTGTGATACAAACAATCACATTGATTGCTTTATGTGAGTATATTGTATGTATGCAGGTAATGTAGGATGTACTATATACCCAACTTCAAACATATCGCATGGCAATAACATCAAGATAACATTAAGCAGTTGAGATTTGCTATATAGTACATACTGCTTAAAGTGACTAGTAGCATCTGGTTAAAAAAAGCATCTCCATTTATCATGTAATTTTTTAATCGCTCCCATCTGGCGTCTGATGTCACCAGTCTGGAGGTGTACAGGTGCATTCTGGATAGTGACAATCAATTTGTTATGTTGCTCTTCTTCACCTCATTGCTGATAACAGCTGTTTGAAGGTTGGAGGAGAACTCCATTTTGGTATGAAAGTAAATCTGCTGCATGTGGATGAAAGGATGAGCAAACATGTAAAAATCCTTCTTACTCTTAATTCAAATTAATGATGTGTCACTTTGAAACTAATTTCAAGTGATATATAGTTTTCACTCATTATCTTATTAAAATGACTGAATACGCCTCATTACAGCTACTCAAGTCTAATATGATTAAATTAAAAGCCAAAGATATTCAGAGTTCGAATCAGGTCAATATTTTCCAGCTAACAGGGAACATTCTCAGAACTTATGAATCAAAGTTATGAACAAACGTTCTTCCAGTAACGTTAACAGAACATTCGTTCAAATTCATCTGGTATTTAATAATAATGTTCTCAAAACGTTAGCACAAAAACATTATGCATTGTTTGCTTTCCTGAAGTTTTAGTTGGATGTTCATCTAATGTTTTTTTAAATGTTATACTTGTTACTTTTGAATGTTCTCTGAACATTCTTAAACGCTCTCATAATGTTTTTCAAAATGATGAAATAGAATGTTCCCTTGACGTTCATATAACCAAGAAAAAAAATTTTTGAAATCATTTAAAAATCTGACATTTTAAACGATCAGAGAACATTCTAAAATAACGTTTTTATAACTTATTGGGAACATTAGCAAAACATTCTTATAATATCTTTTTGTTAGCTGGGACAGAATTAAACTACACTGAAGGGCAGCAATAAATCCTATTTGTCTCGTTCGAGACCCACAACCACACACAGACACACACACACACACACACACATACACAAAATACATTTGTCTACTAGGAGTGAGCAACTTGTGTTGTTTGTCACAACTAAAGGTTGTTATCAGTGGTAGGCAGTGATGTTAATGAGGCGTCGTCACATGTAAACATGCTTTAGTTCAGCAGAGATTGCAGCAGCTGACAGTTATATCTGCATGCTCATTTAGAAAGTAAGAACAGCCATGCTTTAAGCCTCTGTCATATAAACTCTGTGTCATGCTTCACAAATATATTGGCTGCCCTCAGAGTTCACCGGAGGGAATACACACGTCATTAACCCACAGCTCTTCACAGCACCGCCATAAAGGAAATATACAGTCCCTGTTATCCTTGAGCTGCTGGAGATTACAGTAAAGATCTCAACTAAATCAAATCAAACTCCAATGCTGAGTGGGTGCAATACAGAGCAATACATCAAATTAAGTTTAAATTAAATATGATTTGAAAGGATTATTATATACACACACACCGATCAGGCATAACATTATGACCACTGACAGGTGAAGTGAAAAACACTGATTATCTCTTCATCACGGCACCTGTTATTGGGTGGGATATACACTGCTCAAAAAAATTTAAGAAACACTTTGAAAACACATCAGATCTCAATGGGGGAAAATATCATGCTGGATATCTATACTGATATGGACAGGGTAATGTGTTAGGAATGAAAGGATGCCACATCGTTTGGTGAAAATGAAAATTATCAACCTACAATGGACTGAATTCAAAGACACCCCGAAAATCAAAGTGAAAAAATTATGCAGCAGGCTAGTCCGTTTTGCTGAAATTTCATTGCAGCAACTCAAAATGGTACTCAGTAGTTTGTATGGCCCCCACGTGCTTGTATGCATGCCTGACAATGTTGGGGCATGTTCCTAATGAGACGACGGATGGTGTCCTGGGGTATTTCCTCCCAGATCTGGACCAGGGTATCACTGAGCTCCTGGACAGTCTGAGGTGCAACCTGGCGGCGTCGGATGGACCGGAACATAATGTCCCAGAGGTGATCTATTGGATTTAGGTCAGGCGAGCATGGGGGCCATTCAACGGTATCAATTTCTTCATCCTCCAGGAACTGGCTGCATACTCTCGCCACATGAGGCCGGGCATTGTCGTGCACCAGGAGGAACCCAGGACCCACTGCATCAGCGTAGAGTCTGACAATAGGTCCAAGGATTTCATCCCGATACCTAATGGCAGTCAGGGTGCCATTGTCTAGCCTGTAGAGGTCTATGCGTCCCTCCATGGATATGCCTCCCCAGACCATCACTGACCCAAACCAAGTCATGCTGAACGATGTTACAGGCAGCATAACGTTCTCCACGGCTTCTCCAGACCCTTTCACATATGTCATGTGCTCAGGGTGAACCTGCTCTCATCTGTGAAAAAAAAAAAAAAAGCACAGGGCGCCAGTGGTGGACCAGCCAATTTTGGTGTTCAATGGCAAATGCCAATCGAGCTCCACGGTGCCAGGGAGTGAGCACAGGGCCTGCTAGAGGACGTCGGGCCCTCAGGCCACCCTCATGAAGGCTGTTTCTGATTGTTTGGTCAGAGAGATTCACACCAGTGGCCTGCTGGAGGTAATTTTGTAGGGCTCTGGCAGTGCTCATCCTGTTCCTCCTTGCACAAAGAAGCAGACACCGGTCCTGCTGATGGGTAAAGGACCTTCTACGGCCCTGTCCAGCTCTCCTAGAGTAACTGCCTGTCTTCTGGAATCTCCTCCATCCAGGTATCGCCTCATGCTACCAGTAGTGACACTGAACCTAGCCAAATGCAAAACTAGTGAAAAACAGTCAGAAAAGATGAGTAGGGAAAAACTGTCAGTGGTCTCCACCTGTAAAACCATTTCTGTTTTGGGGGTCGTCTCATTGTTGCCCATCTAGTGCACCTGTTGTTAATTTCATTAACACCAAAGCAGCTGAAACTGATTAACAACCCCCTCTGCTACTGAACTGACCAGATCAATATCCCAGGAGTTTAACTGAATTGATGCTATTCTCTGATTAAAAAGTGGTCCTTTATTTTTTTGAATATATATATATATATATATATATATATATATATAAGAAAAATTGCCAACATTTGGGCGAAGCACTAGGTAAAATGAAACATTAAAATAAAATGAGGTGAATCAACTGTGAACATTGTGCTCCTGAAGTCATGTGCATAATCAGGCGTCCTGCTGCCACATGTCAGCACATTTGGATATTAAAAAGGTCAACAGGCACAAGCAACCCCACGCAAGAACTCATGTTCACTAATGTGGGCCATCTTGTTGAGCAACGCTGACCACATTTACATGAAGTTTATTATTAGATGAGCTCTAAAATAAATAATATATGTTATATTTAAAAAATAAGATTAGAAAATATCCAATATATTTCTAACAGCTCTATACTCTTATGAGTGACCAAAAAAAAAAAAATTCCATGAACAATGTATAAATAATGTTTTTTTTTTGCTAACGTTTTGAGGACATTATTAAAGACCAGAAAACTTTGAGTGAACGTTCTATTAACATTACTGGAAGCGGTTTGTTCTGAGAACATTCCCTGTTAGTTGAGAATCTCCTAAGTTATGAAAGGGCAATGAAATAAATAATAAAATGTTAATTTGGGAACATGCTTCTTAAATCTGAATCAGTTTTTTACAGCTGCAAATGATAATGAATTTACCTGGATAACCCAAAACAAACCATTAAACTTCAATTAAGCACAATCTGGCCATCAAACCACATTTCCATTCACAAATCCAGTCAGCTTTAAATCACAAATCAAGACATTGACGGATAAACCCAAGGCGGTCATGTGAATGTGCAAATATCATACAATTCATGAGCCTGTTCCTATCAGAGCAATTTAGGTAGTATATTATTGTTAGATGGATGGAAAGATTGAGAGACAAGAGGAAGAAAAGATAATTAGTGGTTCACTGAAGTAGAAGGGGAAGAAGAAAAGAAACAATTAAAGAGAATTAGTACCTTTAGGTTTCTGCTCCCGAGTTGACTGTGTCTTTATAACGGTCACATTTCTCACACTACACCGATTGCACCCCGATCCACGTGTGTGTGTGTGTGTGTGTGTGTGTGTGTGTGTGAGTGTATGTGTTCGAGAGAGAGAGAAAATAATCTTGCTGTGGAGGATTAGAGTCCGTCTAAATTGATCTGCTTTTACTCTCTCAGCAAATCAGACAAATCACACATTATTCAGATACTGGCAATTCATAACAGTCGAATATTTCTGCTGCTGTTCATCGATCATCGATGTGTTTTAATCTAAATGAAAACATTAAGCCTTTGAAACTATTTATCAGATTGGGTCTTTCTAGAATGAAAATCAGACTGACAGAAGAACGGCCAAATCCATGAGGATCAAGGATCATGACGGAGAACATCTGGCCATGATTGGAACTGACCTCCCTAATCTCGTCAGCTCTGAACTAAAATGACATTTTTTCAATGTGAAATCAGTGTTGTTTTAGTTTTATTTTTATATTATTATAATATTTATTAATATTTAGAGTTTTTTTAATTAAATTTTAGCTTAAATTTTAGTAATTTTCTTTTAAATTTTGTTTTTTGTTTAAATGTCTTGTCATTTTTATTAGTTTTTTTTAATATATATTTCTATTTGGGTTTGCATTATATTTTATATTATTTCACTTATTTTATTTCAGTTATTTGCAAAGGCAACATTTCTAATTCACTTTTGAGTTTAAAGTTAAGTTTTTCCATGTCAGGGTACGTTTACATGACAATGACTAAAAACGGAAAAGTTTTTTGACGACGTCAAAACAACTAAAAATGCTGTATTCTGCTGCCAGGCCAGTAGGTGGCGATGTGGCGAACACTGCATGCCTATAGACTGAACACGGAATACGCATGACGTCACCGTTTTCACAAATTAATTTTTTCTTTATAGTTTACACCAGGATGATAACGGTATTGTTTTAAAAAACGTGCATTTTCAGGCTCCCAAAAAGCTGTTGTTGTGTAAGCGAACGGCCAAAATGCATAAAACGTTTTCCATTTTTAGCCGAAAACAGTGTCGCGTAAAATGGCTTCTAATATTTGTATTTTTTTAAAATTAATTTCAGCTTTATTTCAATTAGCGATTTTTTATAGTATTAGTTGTAATTTTAATTTTAGTTAATAACAGCACTGCCCACGTGAAAAATAAATATACTAAAATTTATTTGAAATACATTTATTTTATGCTAAGTATACTACAAATATATGTACATATTTATGTACTTAATATAAATGCCCTGCAATTGTACTTTTAGTATACTAAATTGGTATACTTAAAATCTGCTAAATTGGAATAACTAATTTTGTACTTAAATGTACTTTAGTTATCCGTAAGTAGTGCTGAGGTCCAACTAAAGATATACTGATTGTACTAAAGTGGAACTATTGCAAGTATACTTTAGGAAAACTTTAAATATCTTGAATTATTATTAAATATCTTGCGATATTATACAGTGATCATACTATCCTTACTAATAGTGATATTAAAATACATTTTAGGCATAATATTAAGAAATGTGAATTGTGCAATAAAGAAGTACTCCAAATAAAGTTCAATTATAATATTTATATCAATAAGTCTCATGCGATATGCAAGTAAATATGTTAATGGACTTATTATACTTGGTATGAAATAAATGTATTTTAAATACTCTTTGGTATAGGTTTTTTTGGTAACACTTTAGTATAGGGAACACATATAAACTATTAACTACGACTTTTCCCCTCAATAAACTCCTAATTTACTGCTTATTAATAGTTAGTAAGGTAGTTGTTAAGTTTAGGTATGGGGTAGGATTAAGAATGTAGAATAAGGTCAGGCAGAATAAGGCATTAATATGTGTTTAATAAGTACTAATAAATAGCCAATATTCTATAAATATGCATGCTAATAAGCAACTAGTAAAAATATCCTAAAATAAAGTGTTAACATTTTTTTTTTTTGTTTGTTTGTTTGTTTGTTTTTACCACTAGGGAGTGTGAAACTGAATCTCTTTTTAAAATATCTTTTTAATGTTTAACAATATAAACCTGGATGCAATTGCACTGTTTATATTATTTTTGCAGGATGGATTTTAGCATGATATAGTGTGTTTAATGGAGTTGAGAGTGTGAACAAACCAACAACCAACAGCGAGGAACCAAAAGACAGATTACATGTGTGTGCTGATACTGATGCACACCAATGTAATAAAAAAAAGTATCCATTAATTTATTGGGATTAATTTATATGCATATTTTATTTTTGCAACCCTTTATCTGTTTATTTGTTTCTAAAACTCACATTTCTCTCTTCTAGTTTATTAGTCTATATCTGGCTCAGTTTCACACTAATGCTGATTGGATCTCCTGAGAAGCTCATCAAATGTCATCCATCTTTCTAATACAGCTCTGTGGCACAACCAGAGTATTTTCCATTAAGACCACAATGCACTCTGATTGCAAGCGAGAATGAGCTAAACATGAAAAATCAATCGGTCTTCAGCTGTTCTGACATTCGCATTACAGAAACTATTAGTCTCAAGTAAATCATGCAGATCTTGTGCTGCCCAGACATTTGACTGATGCGCAACATTTCAATAGTTAAACTCTGAATAATTTACCCAAAAATGCAAATTCTGACATCATTCATGTTCCACAGAAGAAAGTAAGTCATTCAGGTTTGGAACGACATGAAAATGAGCTTTAACACAGCAATAGTATCGTGAAATCAAATGCGTAGATCTTTAGGCTACATCTTAGAGTTCTCTGTATAAAACTTGCTTAAATCCTCACACTTTTCTCTTTTACTGTGACAACTCTGACAATTCATCTTGAGTGTGATCTCTCACTTTCAGTAACATCTGTACAGTTTCAAACAGCTACAGCTTCTGAAAATCCTGTTCTCCTTGGTCGAAAGCCCTGAAGGAACTCTTGTGATAAAGCTAAGGATATTTACTTTTATGGATTCAGCAGACAATTGAAGTCAAAGCAGCTTACGAATGAGGAATATCACAAGAAAAGTCATAAAAGAAAAAAAAAAATGTATACTGCAAGAAAAATAAGCCTTTTTTCAAGATTTACACATTTGAATTAATAGTAAAATTCCATCAAATTGAATTGAATAATCCTTATATATATATATATTTATTTATTTATTTATTTTTTTTTTTACATAAGGATTATTCAATTCATGTATTTAGGTTGGTTCAGCAATATTAAATAATATTTTTGACTCGAATAAAACCATGAATTTAGATCTTAACTTTTTTTTTTTTTTTTTCCACTGTGTGTTTAGGTTTTATTTGTTAACAATAGTTAACTACACGAACATGAATTAACAATGAACAATACTTCTATGGCATTTATAAATCTTAATTTGTTGATGTTAATTTCAACATTTAGTAATTTTATTATAATCAAAAATAGTATTTGTTAACATTAGTTAATGCACTGTGAACTAACATGAAAAAACATTAAACAATATTTTTTACTAACATTAACAAAGATTAATGCTTTAAAAAATTATTTAGCTCGTTGTCAGTTCATGTTAGCAAATGCATTAACTAATGTTAACAAATGAGACCTTCTCCACTGATAATGTTAGTGGAGTGTTTGCACCAAAACATGAATAATTCAGTTTTCTTTAAGAACATTGCGTTGTGAAAAACAACTGAAATGCTGTATTCTGCTGCCGGGCCAGTAGGTGGTGATATCACTTTGTAAAGAAACACTTCAAGCGTATAGACTAAACACGTAACACACATGTGCATGACGTCATCGTTTTCACAAATTCAGATTTTCAGACTAACCAAAAAACGTGTTGTGTAAATGAACGGCCAAAATGCATAAAAATTTTTCTGCATTTAGTTGTAAATGGTGTCGTGTAAATGGCCTCTAATTCTAATTGAATTATTATCAGAGACTGACACACACATACTGTACTGAATAAGCATAAGGTAATAAAACCTCAGTACATATAATACTCAGTAGTGAAATGTCTTTGCTTGAAGTTTTCTGCCTCACCTGTGCAGGATGAATCGCCTGTCAGACTGAGACGGACACTAAACCCTGCCTACCCTCCTCCTCTGTGCTCCGGCTCATCCGTCACTGAGAGACTGGAGTGTGTGGAGCAGGATGACACTGCTGCCTACTGTCATGCCTTCACAGAGCTTGCTTATAAGAAACTCTAAAATGCCTTTTATGTAAACTTGAAGCAATGTGACTTGCAAAGGGCTGAGTAATGTTCAAGGCCTTGAACCGTACATTAAATATGAGCAGAAAACAAGACCCTATAATTTCACTCTCGATTCACAAATACACAAGAAATGCCTAACCTCACATTACCTACACTGAGATTGTTGACTGTCGACTCTAAACTGTGAACACCCATTCAAAAACTACTTTTGTAACACTTTATAAAAACATAGCCTATAAAAAATAAATAACCTAAATGGTCATGAAATATTGATATGAGAAATTATTTATTATGTTTAGAGAAACATCTAGTTTCACATTTTAGCATCATTATACAAAAATATCTGACCAATCAGAATCAAGCGTTTCTGACAGTCATGAAATAAAATCTAATGTTGCTTTTATAGAGTGTTACCAATGTTTCACAGCTTACAGCAAACAAAAATGTTCTAAGAATATGATGTTCCCTGCGACGTTCCCATTAAAGGGAACCTATTATGCCCCCTTTTGCAAGATTATATTTATATATATATATATATATATATATATATATATAAAGTCTCTGATGTCCCCAGAATGTGTCTGTGAAGTTACAGCTCAAAATACCCAACAGATCATTTATTATACCATGTTGTAAATGCCCATTTTTGAGTGGAAGGATGAATCTATGCATGTATCTTTAAATGCAAATGAGCTGCTGCTCCACACCCCGCTTTCCAGAAGAGGGCGGAGCTTGTACAGCTCATGCCTCGTTCCGGATTCTCTGCCAAAAACTAACAAAACATCTGTTTGGTTTTGATTATCATCTCTATTGCGGTCACGCTCACATGACATTGCAGTTCTTGGTCATCATGAAAGTTATTTATCTGCATGCGTTTTAAAGCCATATCAGTTTAAACTTCTGATATATGGTTTTCAAAGTGCACACATCCGAAGCACGCGCACAGAAAGCCATCTGCCAGACAGCGCGTCCCGTATATTAAACTATTAGTATTAGTATTAAAGGGAACCTATTATGCAAAATTCCCTTTTATAAGGTGTTTGAACACAGATGTGTGTCCACAGTGTGTGTAAACAACCAGCCTATAATGGTAAAAATCCACACCAATACTTTTTTTTATAATCCCCATTTATTATTTTCAATCTCTCAGAACACACTGTTTCTCATGCGTAAGAGTAGGGAAACCCTGCCCATGACTGGTGACGATCTGCCCTATTAGCATAGACAACGCCCTGAGTAAGAGTCCGCCATTTCTGTTTACTCACTGTATCAGCTAGAGATATACGATGTCGGTGCCAAAAAAACATTAGAAATAAATGTCCTGTTGTCAGATGTACCAACGAACATACGAGGCTCCATAGACTCCTGCAATCTGAGTCACTGAGGACACTGTGGTTGAAGTTATTACTCAAGGATGGATCAGTACAAACTGTTTGTGATCCTCTCCAAAGCGATACTGGTCACGGCAGAAAGGGAGAGCACGCACTTTATTACAGTCCATCGGAGTTGTTTTACGGATATAAAGTTTACCAGTTTATTACGCACCCCCGAAAAGGCATAAGGTCTGTATATATTTGTTTACTGCTAGTTGTAATGAGTGTTTATGTGTAATTCACAGGGGAGAAAGAGTTTATAGATGAAAGACTTTAATGCGCACTTCTTGTACTGTGTTTATTTCAGCTCTTACTGTGATTTTCTGGAGTGAAAACATTCGCTTCATCTTTTGTGTGATGTACAATAAACTTCATAAAACTCATCAGTAAAGTGTTGGCCATCATTCGGACGGGGTCCGGTACAACAGGCTTGTACTAATAGTGGATAAAAGCAAGATGACAACATACATTATAACTGCAATTAAACTAAACTATACCTGTTCTGTCTCCATGCAGCATATATTCTCTGGATCTATAGGCATGATTTTCAGACTCCGGTTTGAAATAAACACCACTACGTTGAGTTTCTGACATTATTAGTGCATGAGATTGTCCCTCTTAGGCTGGGAGCAGCAGCTTATTTGCATTTAAAGGGACAAACACTAAAACGGCGCGTTTTTACTCAACCCCAAAAAGTGGCAATTTTAACACATTTAAAGGTGAATAGTTTTAAGGGAAAGTGAATTTAATGTGCATTCTAAAAATCAAAATAATTTGGATAACAATGTATTTAGAATACATAATATTGACTCATCACTTAAACTGGGTGAAATGTGGTTTATCATTTTATAAAATTTTGTTTTGAAGATTTTACCATAGAGATACTGGACAAATAATTTCAACTGCCTTTTTTAAGAAGTATTTAAAGGCTGCGATTATTTTTTTATGCGCAGCTTGTCAATGAAGCATGGCTCCAAATGCTAATCCATCTGAAAGCACTGCTAATTTGAGTCACTTATAATGTACATTTAAAAAAGCAACACGCGTCAAACATCTTTCCAGACAATTATTAACATCTTGTCCAACAAAAGACAACATTTAATAACATGTTTTTACTCCAAATTCACTTGTTGAGCATCCTTCTGTGAGATGAAATGGCTTCTTACACAGAATAAGGCAGTCGTGTGTTTATTAGTCATGTTTAATCAATCAAAGCATTTCAATCTTGTTTATTCAGCTACAGTGAGTATGATGCCCATAGGGATGCACGTTTTATACTTCTACGGCAGGGCATATTTGGAGTTTCTGCACAAGAGTGCCCTCTGGCTTTCAGACGGAGCATTTACTACTGATCACAGAGCCGTACAGCTCTGACAAGCTGCGCATAAAATAATCGCAACCTTTGCCAAATCACGTGCGATAAATCGCGCAGCCCTAATTTAAAGAGTATTAATGAGTTGATCTCCCCCTCCTTCTCACAACCTGTTTCATCACAGTTGCAAAATTGAAAATTTAGATCACAATTCTTCCACGATTCTGAATAGACAAGTAAACAATATAACGTAATTTACTAGAGGTTCTGACAAAATGTTAGTTGCTGCACTCTATTAAAATATTTAATTCAAATGATTTTTTTTTTTTTTTAAATCGTGGTAGAAAGAGCAACTTTACAAAACTGGAAAGTTGAATACCAGGGATGTATGTGATATGAAACTCATTTTTGAACAAAAGATATGGCTTTTTTGTGTGTCTATTTACACTAAGTGCAAATAGCATCCCTTGTTGGCTCCGCCCACCAATGTCTGATTGGGCCACTCAAGTTTTAAAAAGGACACACAGAATTGAGTGTCTTCAGTGGTGCAGCAGTAGCGAATGAGGCTCACAAACCTGGCTTTTAACGCGATCGACTGGGGTTCGAATCCACCTTTTGCCGAGATCGCATTTATTTTCAATAAAAATTAAAATAATGTTCTAAAAATGGAAATAAACAGTGAACGAGTGTTTTATAATATTAAAAGTGTTTATTGGGTAGGCTTAGGGGAAGGTGTAGGGAGAGTTTTTATTCTCCCAATAAGTTAGCATCCATTTAATAATTTTAATATATATAATCATTTACACTATTATTGCATCATGTTAATGTACAGAAACACTGAGGTGCAAATAGTATCTGCCAATATAAAGTATAGATAGTATCTAATTACTATTTACTCTTATTGCAAAGAACTGATATTTTTACATGGTGTAAATAGAATCTATCGCTATTTTCACCTAGTGTAAATAGCATACTGCTAAGAAAATGCTGCTATTGACACTTAAGGCTGATTTATACTTCTGCGTCGGCCCTACGCCAGAGCCTCTGCGCCGTAGGCTATGCGTCTGTTTTCATTTATACTTCTGCGTCGTTGTCCGCGTCGACGTGCATGCAGACCACTAGGAGGCAGTGAGCGCGGTCATGTTGAGTATCAAGGCAAAAGCCGAAGAGAAAGCAGCTTATCATGTACGTTGTCAGAGAAGCTTACAAATAGAAGCGGCAGGGATGCGGCCAATAGGTAACGACTTTTGTTGCAGTTTGACTGCATGTGTCCCCTGAAACAGAATGTTTTTTCATTCATATGGAAGTTGAAAACGCTCGCTCTTCTCCGATTGCTCCGCGCAAGTTTTTTGACATGAGGGAGGGGTTCTAGCAGACCAATCACAGCGCTTGCAGTCCGCATAGAATTGACACACTGTTACATTTTTGAAGAGGTGCACGTCAGGCTACGTGTGGTACAAACAGCCTACGACGTGGCTATGGCGTACAATCGACGCAGAAGTATAAATCAGCCTTTAGTGTAAATAGCATCTATCGCTAAGAAAATATGCCATTTTAATTTTTATATATTTTTTTCCCCTCTTTTTACATGTAGTAGTTTGAAATATGTATAATGTATATGTAAATGTATAGTTTTGTTATAAGGAAAATAAGCACTGAGATTTTATATTGATAAAATATTATATTATTAAAAATGTTCCACAGATATGAGTTGTTTGCAATTATAGAATGACCCATTATGCATCTCTGATCAGGACTGTATGAGTTGGGGAACAGATGTGACCTGGGGCCAATTCTAATTAGCATTCTGTCACTTGATTATAAAGCACCCAAAGAAAAGCAGGTTGATTAATCAGCATCATCACCAGATGCTTCACTACATGAGCCTTTTCATGGGTTCTTCCCTATTATGAATAAGTTGACATTTATTTTAAATTATTTTTCAATTTAAAATATATTAACTGAGACTACTTAAATAAATAGAAGGCATAATTTTATAACTGCACCTGTCACACCGTCACACCATCTCATTCCATTGGACTGCACTGACACGCTTCAGTGTATCGCCCATTTTCTAAATGAAATTGATCATAATTTTTGATTTTGGCTTGATTTAAATGTATTATCACACTAAGTCTGAAAGTGTTTCCTTTTAACTTTCTCTTGATGAAGAATATAGTGTTAAGTTAAAACACTCGAAAATCAGCTACCAAAAGTTACAGTGGTATGAAAAAACCAAACAAGCAGTGTCGCACCACGCTATTACGCAGTAATTTGTGAGTCAACTAATTACCCTTAATCATAAATATAAAAACATTTTATGACACAAAAGGGAGTTGTAAATCCTACCTGCGCTGCCATCAGCGATATTTCCATTCCTGTCTTCTCTAGTCTACGGATGAGTTGTGTTGTTGAGATGAACTCTCTTCCTCGCGCGCGTCTGTGTCGCTGTATACGCGCGTGGCTGCGTGCTCGGCGCGCTTCTGCTGACGAATTCAGCTGCAGGCATGCACGTGCACGCCACCCTTGCAGAATTATTTATGCAACTTTTTCTTTGACATTCAAACACACTGACACTTGAACTGCCTGCTACATCTTCACAACTATTGAGCTGTAAACAGCATTTCTTTTTGAATTAGTTGAAGCTAGTATTATGAACATATCAACAAACAGGGAAGGCACAAAGTGCTATATGTCAGTAACTAAAAGGTTCTGAGACAAAAGTCCAATTACACAAATGTGTGTTTTTGTGGATCTAATAAATAACTGATGAAACTAAACTTTTGCACATGTATTGATTTTACATTTGCTGATAATTATGAAATTACGTGATGACGCGTAATGAGATGAGCTTTTATGTAACATCCTCGGCTACTGCGCATGAAAGAAAATTAAAAAAAAAAAAAACAGCCATATATTTTTACATTATGTGCTTCTGAGTTATGGATATTACAATGTAAACTGATTTAAACAAATAAACAAAAAATTTATATGACAATAAACTTAAACAAAAGGTGGCTTAAGTTGTGTTACTTGAAACTGCTGAATAATCTGTGCGCAAACTGCAAACATTTATTAAGCTAACAGTTAATAAAATAATTATAATAAGTAATATAATAAAAAGTAATAATAATAATATAGTTTAAGAATTTTAATTAAGGCTATTCAAACCACTTTTTGACCTCATCGAGAGTCATCATCCAAGATGACATTTCTACTGAATTATTCACTTTATGAATGTCCTCTATTCCTCTTTAATGGCCAGAACATCATATTACAAAATCTTTCAAATTATTAAATACAACCTTCATTAAAGCAATGTACTGAGTCCTACCTATGCACTGTAATAAAACCTGTTGCATAAACATATGGCACAGAAAAATAGAAATACTCCAATATAGGGAATGCCATTATGAAAAATTATGTAAGATGTGCAGTGATGCTTTAATTTTATGAGGCAAGAAGGAATCATTGGTCTTTTTGATGCAATCTGTCATTCACAGACGTCTTATTCCTTCAAGCCTGAAATCACTTTAAACTGTTAAATATTATTAACCTTCTGGTTGAAGCTATTTTTGAACATTTGCTTTATTAAGTGATAACAAAAGCTGAGGAGCTGCTTGAGGCTGATGAGAGCAGATGCATCACGCGGTCACTACATCATAAAGCCACGGTGAGTGTTGAAATGCAGTGAAGAGAGAAAAACTCACATTTCCTGCCCCAAATCACTGTAAAAAGCAGAGTATGTCATTTGAACAGAAACTTTAGACTTTTGTCACCCTTTATTAGTTTGCTTAATGGCTTAAACATTTAATTCACCCAAAAATGAAAATTCAGTTACCATTTATTTACCCTCATGTTGTTCCAAACCTGTAAGACTTCACATATAACATTCATCAACTCACACATCTTTTATGGTAAACGGAAGCTCAAGCATGTTTGCTTGACGCATGCGAGAACCAATGAGGTTCTTTCTAGTGTATTACACAATACGTTTGATCTTCCACAAGAACCAATGAGGTTCATTCTTGTGTGTTACGCAGCACGTTTGAGCTTCAGCAAGAACCAATGAGATTCGTTCTTGTGTGTTACGCAGCACGTTTGAGCTTCTGCTAGAACCAATGAGGTTCGTTCTCGTGTTACGCAATACGTTTGACCTTCTGCGAGATCCAATGAGGTTCATTCTTGTGTTACGCAGCACTTTTGAGCTTCAGCAAGAACCAATGAGATTTGTTCTTGTGTGTTACGCAGCACGTTTGAGCTTCCACAAGAACCAATGAGGTTCATTCTTGTGCGTTACGCAATATGTTTGACCTTCCGCAAGATCCAATGAGGTTCATTCTTGTGTGTTACGCAATATGTTTGACCTTCCGCAAGATCCAATGAGGTTCATTCTTGTCTGTTACGCAGCACGTTTGAGCTTCAGCAAGAACCAATAAGATTCATTATCGTGTGTTACGCAGCACGTTTGAGCTTCCTCAAGAACCAATGACATTCGTTCTCGTGTGTTACGCAATACGGTTGACCTTCCACAAGAACCAATTAGGTTAATTCTTGTGTGTTATGCAGCATGTTTGAGCTTCCACAAGAACCAATGAAGTTCGTTCTCGTGTGTTACGCAATACGTTTGACCTTCAGCAAGAACCAATGAGGTTCATTCTCATGTGTTACGCAGCACGTTTGAGCTTCTGCAAGATCCAGTGAGGTTCATTCTCGTGTTATGCAGCACATTTGAGCTTCTGCAATAACCAATGAGTTTCATTGTCACGTTATGCAGCACGTTTGAACTTCCACAAGAACCAATGAGGTTCATTCTCATGTGTTACGCAGCACGTTTGAGTTTCCGCAAGATCCAATGAGGTTCATTCTCGTGTTACGCAGCATGTTTGAGCTTCTGCAAGAACCAATGAGGTTCATTCTCGTGTTACACAGCACGTTTGAGTTTCCGCAAGATCCAATGAGGTTCGTTTTCAAGTGTTACGCAGAACGTTTGACCTTCAGCAAGAACCAATGAGGTTCATTCTCATGTTACACAGCACATTTGAGCTTCTGCAAGAACCAATTAGGTTAATTCTTGTGTGTTATGCAGCACGTTTTAGCTTCCACAAGAACCAATTAGGTTAATTCTTGTGTTATGCAGCACGTTTGAGTTTCCGCAAGATCCAATGAGGTTCATTCTCATGTGTTACGCAGAACGTTTGAGCTTCAGCAAGAACCAATGAGGTTCATTCTCGTGTTACACAGCACATTTGAGCTTCTGCAAGAACCAATTAGGTTAATTCTTGTGTGTTATGCAGCACGTTTGAGCTTCCGCAAGAACCAATGAAGTTTGTTCTCGTGTGTTACGCAATACGTTTGACCTTCAGCAAGATCCAATGAGGTTCATTGTCATGTTACGCAGCACGTTTGAGCTTCTGTAAGAACCAATGAGGTTCATTCTCGTGTTACGCAGCACGTTTGAGCTTCTGTAAGAACCAATGAGGTTCATTCTCGTGTTACACAGCACGTTTGAGCTTCTGTAAGAACCAATGAGGTTCATTCTCGTGTTACACAGCACATTTGAGCTTCTGCAAGAACCAATGAGGTTCATTCTCGTGTTACGCAGCACGTTTGAGCTTCTGTAAGAACCAATGAGGTTCATTCTCGTGTTACACAGCACATTTGAGCTTCTGCAAGAACCAATGAGGTTCATTCTCGTGTTACACAGCACATTTGAGCTTCTGCAAGATCCAATGAGGTTCATTCTCGTGTGTTACACAGCACATTTGAGCTTCTGCAAGAACCAATGAGGTTCATTCTCGTGTTACACAGCACATTTGAGCTTCTGCAAGATCCAATGAGGTTCATTTTCATGTGTTACGCAGCACGTTTGACCTTCAGCAAGATCCAATGAGGTTCATTCTCGTGTGTTATGCAGCACATTTGAGTTTCCGCAAGATCCATTGAGATTCGTTCTCATGTGTTACGCAGCACGTTTGAGCTTCAGCAAGAACCAATGAGATTTGTTCTTGTGTGTTACGCAGCACGTTTGAGCTTCCACAAGAACCAATGAAGTTCATTCTTGTGTGTTACGCAATATGTTTGACCTTCTGCAAGATCCAATGAGGTTCATTCTTGTGTGTTACGCAGCACGTTTGAGCTTCAGCAAGAACCAATAAGATTCATTTTCGTGTGTTACGCAATACGTTTGAGCTTCCGCAAGAACCAATAAGGTTAATTTTCATGTGTTACGCAGCACTTTTGAGCTTCAGCAAGATCCAATGAGGTTCGTTCTCATGTGTTACACAGCACGTTTGAGCTTCTGCAAGATCCAATGAGGTTCATTCTCGTGTTACGCAACACGTTTGAGCTTCTGCAAGATCCAATGAGATTCATTCTCATGTGTTACGCAGCACTTTTGAGTTTCCGCAAGATCCAATGTGGTTCGTTCTCGTGTGTTATGCAGCACATTTGAGCTTCTGGAAGAACCAATGAAGTTCATTTTTGAGTGTTACGCAGCATGTTTGAGCTTCCGCATGAACTAAGGAGGTTCGTTCTCATTTGTTACACAGCACGTTTGAGCTTCCGCAAAAATCAATGAAGTTCATTTTTGAGTGTTACACAGCACGTTTGAGCTTCCGCAAAAATCAATGAGGTTCATTTTTGAGTGTTACACAGCATGTTTGAGCTTCCACAAGAACCAAGGAGGTTCATTGTATGTTATGCAGCACGTTTCACCTTCTGCAGGAATCAATGAGGTTCTCCCGCGTCAAGCAAGTATGGCTGAGCTTCTGTTTATGTTCATTGATCAATGTTATTTGCGAATAAAAGCCTAAATTAAATCTGTTCATCATATAAAGTTATCATGTCTCTTCAGAAAATTTCTACGAAACCGATTTATTCATATAGATTAGTTTTACAATCTCTTTATGAATTTTTTGAAGCGTCAAAGTGGTAGTTGCATAGCTGTCAATGGAGGGACAGAAATCTCTCGGATTTCATTAAAAATATCTTCATTTGTGTTCTGAAGATGAACAAAAGTCATATGGGTTTGGAACGAAATTAAGGTGAGTAATTAATGAGTGAACTAATTTTTGGGTGAACTAACGCTTTAAGCACCAGAGGGCTGTTAGTCTATATAGTGCCTCTGAACTAATGCATGAATAAATAATATTCAAATTCAATAATATACAATAAAACACACTCTACATTAAATAATGTAACAGTGGACAATAGATTTCTTCTATCAAGGAAAGAATTAAGACACACTTGTGTCCTCATTTCTGACTGTTTTGCCAGTGATGTGCTTCACCTTGGTGTTCATTCAGATGTCATAGAGTTTTAATCTCCTGCTCAGCGGTTTTGGTTTTGAACAGGACTGCAGAGCGGACAGTACAGCCACGGCTTCAGGCACTCCTGCATGAGGAGACCGACTGTGGTGTGTGCATGTGTGTGTGACAGAAATTAATAAGAAAGAAAAAGTGTTTTTATGGATGCATCTATAACCTCGCTGGTTCAAGTCACTGCAAGACTTCTGCCACCGATCCTACTTGCCTGACAGCTCCATCGACGTCACAAGAAAAAGCCCAGCTGAAAAAAAAAAAAAAAATTTAAATCCTTATCCTTATCTTATCCTTATCTTAATGTTCAAAACATCAGTTTTTTAAAATGTTTGTGCTAACGTTGTAAGGACATTATGCTGATAACTTAGAACGAACATTATATTTATTATAAAAACATTTGTTTATAACTTTGCAAGAACCTTGCTAGAATGTTAGCTAGAGTTCTGAGAATGTTCCCTGTTGGCTGGGTAGAGGAAACTCAAACTTTGTGCATCTGTCACAGCAGTGTGAACGATACAAACAATTTCAAAAGTACAAGAGCAACTCAGTTAAGCCAACTAGCCAACTGACCCAGATTACCATCCATCATGTGGAATGGCACCCGTGCGAGACAGCTGAGGTCATCATGTTGGGTTTGTTAATGCTCTGTGCTCTGCTGTGCCACCTGTCAGTAGCGTGATGTAACCGTATGAGCCCTGAGAAGAACTGCTGAAACAGGATTCGCATGCAAACACACTTGCTCCTGTTTAGTATTTGTTGGAGCCCACTACACACAGTACAACTTCATTCACAGTCACAAGTGCATTCACTCAAAAACTTTTAAAGAACACTTTTTAATACACATATGCTATTTTATTTCATTTCCTGAGTTCACACTTACAAATAATCAGATGTCAATGTGCTGTCCAAGGAGAGGGCTCCGAGCTCAGTATTTGGCCCGAACCCAGAGCACTCTCCGTATCTTTGCTTAGTAACCAGGTGAGTGTGAGGAGACGGGGTGGTGGAGGGATGCTGAAAAAACTGTTGAGGAACATTGGTGAGTCAGCTACATATTTACAGGCGTCCTCTTATGCTGATTGGGTAGATCATTTGAATGCTGCTCCACCCAAACTTTGTTAATAAAACATAATTTGTCCACAACAATGTCCAAAAGCATATGCACTTCACAGGAGAATTTTGTCCTCTTTATGAAACAACACATGAAGCACCACAGTGTCATTTCCAGCACATCTGAAATGAAGAATTGTGTTTTATGTTATTCTGTAATGAAATTGGTGTGGTGGACATTTTTTTAAATTACATCTACAGTACGCTATGTCCTGCCAAACTTCATTCCATAACATTTTATGTATCTGAAATATACTTTTTTTTTTTAACAATTTGACAAAATTATCAACTTGATCGCAAATGATGCATTATAAAAATATTTAAATGATATTCACCTTGATTTTATTGTTGTCTTCCCACATCATGTGATTGGGACTAATATTTTAGGGCCAGTTGTTCAAAGGTAATCTGATCGGATTTCAGCTATCGGATTGGATCAAATCTTGAAAATAGGTTATTTAAAAGGAAAAAAGAATTCTGAAATCAGATTAAATCACAAAATCCAATCTTGGTTTTGATCTGGATAAAATCATCAGTTTGTGTTGGATGGATTACCTGATCCTGGATAGCAAAACATGGGATTTGCAAATCCAGATCATTCTGATCCGGATTAAACTTTTTGAACAACAGGCCCTTAGAGATCTCAGATCTCAAGCTCACAGTTGCATCCTTATTTGGAAAAAAATACACTGAATTCATATGGAAATGAGGTAAAGTCATACTTTGAATAAAAATGTATATAAATAATTTTGTCCATAAATATTGGTATAGGCTAGTTCATTGCACCCTTTTAAATATTGATTACTTTATAGCTTTAAGTAAGTTCAAACTAACTCAGCCATCTCTCATTTATTAAAGCTTTGTGCAGTGCTTTTGGTTCACCACTAGGGTGCTCAGTTTTACCTTTGCTACAATATTTTAAACCTAAATGCATGGAAGAGGTGAGTAGAGTTCTTCTCAGGGAACATTACAGTCTTAACCTGAGACGTTTTTTTTTTTTTTTTTATACATACCACACATTATGGCCCGGTTTCACAGATAGGGCTTAGGCTAAACCAGGATTAGTAGCTTTTATACATTAAATTGAAAACATTACTGATGTGCATACGTATGTAAAGCGCTTTGAGTACCCAGAAAAGCGCTATATAAATTTAAGGAATTATTAATTATTATTATCTTGGACAAAACAATGGCTCTGACATATTTTAAGATATGTCTGTGCAAGTTGCTTTCAGTTAAAACAGCTCAAACATGTATTTTAGTCAAGGACTACACACACACGCAGTTCATAACAAAACCAGCAGAAGGCGCTAGAACACTGTCATATGTTTGTCTCTTCAGAACAGTTCTCGCAAAAAATCTGTGTGTAAAATTTCAGGGTTATTAAAAAAATCATTGAACGACTTGTAAATAATGTAGTCCTGCAGAATGCAGCTGAATCAGTCATCTGGTTTTGAAACTTAAATAAGTAGTTATAAGTGATTTATGTTAAACAGATATTAAGATGTTTATTTCACACACACACACACACACACACACACACACGCCGATCAGGCATAACATTATGACCACTAACAGGTGAAGTGAATAACACTGATTATCTCTTCATCACGGCACCTGTTAGTGGGTGGATATATTAGGCAGCAAGTGAACATTTTGTCCTCAAAGTTGATGTGTTTGAAGCAGGAAAAATGGGCAGGTGTAAGGATTTGAGCGAGTTTGACAAGAGCCAAATTGTGATGGCTAGACAACTGGGTCAGAGCATCTCCAAACCTGCAGCTCTTGTGGGGTGTTCCCGGTCTGCAGTGGTCAGTATCTATCAAAAGTGGTCCAAGGAAGGAACAGTGGTGAACCAGCGACAGGGTCATGGGTGGCCAAGGCTCATTGATGCACGTGGGGAGCGAAGGCTGGCCCGTGTGATCCGATCCAACAGATGAGCTACTGTAGCTCAAATTGCTCAAGAAGTTAATGGTGGTTCTGATAGAAAGGTGTCAGAATACACAGTGCATCAGTTTGTTGCGTATGGGGCTGCATAGCCGCAGACCAGTCAGGGTGCCCATGCTGACCCCTGTCCACCGCCGAAAGAGCCAACAGTGGACACGTGAGCATCAGAACTGGACCACGGAGCAATGGAGGGAGGTGGTCTGGTCTGATGAATCATGTTTTCTTTTACATCACGTGGATGGCCGGGTGTGTGTGCGTCGCTTACCTGGGGAACACATGACACCAGGATGCACTATGGGAAGAAGGCAAGCCGGCGGAGGCAGTGTGATGCTTTGGGCAATGTTCTGCTGGGAAACCTTGGGTCCTGCCATCCATGTGGATGTCACTTTGACATGTACCACCTACCTAAGCATTGTTGCAGACCATGTACAGCCTTTCATGGAAACGGTATTCCCTGGTGGCTGTGGCCTCTTTCAGCAGGATAATGCTCCTGCCACAAAGCAAAAATGGTTCAGGAATGGTTTGAGGAGCACAAGTTTGAGGTGTTGACTTGGCCTACAAATTCCCCAGATCTCAATCCAATCGAGCATCTGCGGGATGTGCTGAACAAACAAGTCCGATCCATGGAGGATCCACCTCACAACTTACAGGACTTAAAGGATCTGCTGCTAACATCTTGGTGTCAAATACCACAGCACACCTTCAGGGGTCTAGAGGAGTCCATGCCTCGACGGGTCAGGGCTGTTTTGGCAGCAAAAGGCAGATTAACACCAATATTAAGAAGGTGGTCATAATGTTATGCCTGATCAGTGTATATATATGGACTTTTGTTTTACTTCCTGTTTCCCTTGTACCGTCTTTGTAGTCCATTGTAGTTTTTCCTGTTGATTAGTCCTGATTGTTCGCAGGTGTGTGTTGTTAGCTTGTTAGCCCCTGATATATACTGTATAGCCCTTGTGTTTCCCATGTACTTTGTCAGTCGTTGAATGTTTGTGGATGGTCAGTGTTCCTGTTCCCTGTGGCTTCCAGTTCTGGTCTTGTTTCTGTATTTAATAAACAAAATAGGCTCCTTGTCTTCCATCTCCTCTGCTCCTGCCTTGATTACACTGGATATCTGTTTACAGTCAATTGAACAAGCCAATATAATCCATGCTGTGTGGGATTAATGGTATTATGAGCTTTTGCATTGATTGAAACGGTCTGTAGATCAGTGGTTAATTGTCACAAATTATTCCTGTGTCCAAGGAAGTCAATTAGTCAGTGAATGTATAGATCACCTCACGGTGTGTTCGTGATACCGGTCATTATAATCACACTTCTGAGACCCCATACAGTGCTGTTGTTGAAGTTTTTATCTCCTTATGGCTTCTTTCACTTCACTTTCCCTTGTCTCATCTCATCATGTCAGTCAAAATGTACCAACCCTCAAAGGCGACTTAGACCATCTCTGAACAGTAGCGCTGCGAGGCGTGATTGTGGTTAGCTCAATTTCAAGATGTTTTAGTTTGTTTGGAGAGCCTGGGGTAAAGCAAGCCCAGCTCGTTTGGCTAGAATGAACTGACAGCCATTTTCTGTGGCCTACATGTTTCGTGAATCTCTCGGAGGGAGATGGACACACACATTCACTATGAGGGGGAACTCAGTCCTCAGGCTCAACACACTCTGACATGTTTCCTCACTTTGTGTCGCTCGCTCTCCATTCACATTTTTCACAGCGTGACATCAAAGAGGTCTTTCAGTAAATAGACAGTACGGGGTCACATACAATCAGCCTAAGAGTTTTAAAATTAAAAAATGATCTCCGCTTGAAGATCACGAGAATAGGCCTAACAGTTAACGTGAAAACGTCATGTGCCAGGCTGGAGAGTTCGGGCGCAGGTTCGTTTATAGCATTTCCAACACAAGAGAAGAAAAATCATGATCTGGTAAATCATAATAAAAAGTCATAATTATAAGATAAAAAGTCAAAATTAAGACATGCTAAAACAAAATTATAAGAGTAAAAAGTCATTGACATGAAATAATTTTTTGTCATAACTGACTTTTTGTCATAATTATTACTTTTATATCAAAATTTAGTTTATTTCGTATGGAAGCTTGTTTCCGCCACAAAATATAAAAAAATAAAATAAAAATTATCTCAAAATTTTGACATTTTTCTCGCAATTGCGACTTTTTTTTCTCAGAATTGCGAGATTTAAACTCGCAATTACGAGTAATAAAGTCAGAATTGCATGATATACTTGCAATTCTGACTTTTTTCTCAGAATTGTGAGTTTATATCTCGCAATTCTTATTTTATAATATGCAATTGCGTGTTTTAAAGTCAGAATTGTGAGATATAAACTCCCAATTCTAAGGAAAAACTTCAGTGTTTTTTCCCTCACAACTGGACATTATAACACGCAATTGCAGGTTTATATCTGACAATTCTGAGAAAAAAAAGCCAGAATTTGTATCACGCAATTCTGACTTTATAACTCTGCAATTATGATAAAAAGGTCACAATTACTTTTTTTATTTTTTATTTCATGGCGGAAACAAGGTTCATTAATTTCATAACTTAGTATGTCATAATTTTGACTTTTTATCTCATAATTGTCAAAATTATGACATACTAAGTCATAATTATCACTTTTTATCATGACTATTTTTTGTCAGTCTTGACTATAATTTTGACATTTATCTCAATATTATAACTATAAACATCTCATTATTTTGACTTTAAGTTTTGACTTTATCTCATAATTGTCATAATTTACTTTTTTATCTCATAACTATGACTTAGTATCTCATAATGTCAACATTTTATGCCATAATTATAAAAGTTTTATCTCATAATTATCATTTACCAAAGCATGATTTTTTTATTTCTAATGTGGCAGAGTACTAACTTAACTAAATGTTTCAGTAATTAATGACTTAATGAAAAATGACTAACTTTAACTTTCTGAAATGTACATGCAAACATCTTCCATCTGATTCTGTCATATCGCTCTCTGTTGAAAACCACTTAGTCATTTTCAGACCTACCAGATTAAAAATTGATCATAAATATTTCACTTTTTATGAACTTGTATAGATTATGTATGTATTTGGATTAATAATACAGTTGAAAAAAAAAGGGAAAGTCATATACACCGTGAGTCGATCGATGACTAAAGCAAAAAAAAAAAAAAAAAAATTACAATTGTCTTTATATCATGATAAAGAAAATGTCTAATTAACAAAATAAATTCTTAAGGCTTAATCTTCCTCATTAAGCAGTTTGGCACAATCATTTATTATTTATTAGAAACATTTTTTTTTAACATTTGAAAAACTTTGTTCATGTGATGCAACCAACATGTAAAAAACATACAGAAAAAAAAAATATAAAATCATTAAAAGGTTCAATAAGACTCTTAAAATATTAGATCATTTGAGTTTTAAGGCAAGATTATTTCAAGCTGTACAGTATAAAAGGTCATGTGACGTGACTCCCCAAAATCTTAATGATATTTATGAATTAATAATTTCTGTAAAAAATACTTCTTTTATACCTTGAAAAATATTGGAAAATATTACTTTTTACTTGATGTTTACACTACATGAGATTTTTTTAGAGGCACTAACTGAAACGTTACTTAAATTACAAAGACAACTTTTTTCTATACAACTCAGTGTGAATACTTAATATTACACTGATAGCAAATTTTACAGTTTGAGATGTCAGATGATCTGTGGTTCTCAGCCTGGTACTGTACTGTACGCTTTGGGCAAGAGATGCTCGCATTGGGTTTGCCGTTGCAATGTCTTGCATTGCAGCCTGTGAATATTTCATCAGCCTCTCCTCTAAAAATAAGAGGGTGAATAATTTTTTTTTTTTTGGATAGGATTGTGCATGACTCCGCCTCCTCCTCATGAGTAGCTGCAGTTCTCTTATTCAGACATATGTTATGACTCTGTCTTCTCTGTGTCAGCTTTATCCTCCCTCTCTCCATTCCTCCCACATTCTCCCTCACTACATACTTAGGTTTCTGACTCACATGTCTTGGCCAGGCTGCTTTTGATGCGGAAAAAGTCTCCCTGGAGGCAGTTGCTAAGCAACTGGCTACTGTTGGATTATGGGTTAAGTCAGAAGCAAGAAAACGCAACCATGAGAGATGATGTGCATGTGTGTGAATGTGTGTAAGGCTGAGTCAGGCCATCACAACATGTCTATATGATCGCACACCCCAAACATGGATAGAAGCTAATTTAGCCAAATAAAGCTGCAAAAATCTCCCTCCTTTTTTTCCTGCTCTTTTGACAATGTGTAAATAATATTGCCTTTTAAAATGGGTCACCATCTAGCTGAAATGTATATGAGATATATGAGAGTTTTTGAGCCAAAGGACCTGAAGAATCTCAGTATTTTCACCATGAATGTCCTTAGGAGTTCATACAGGCATTATATGGTTCTTAATAAGAAAAATCTGTGAATATTTTTGGTTATATTTCAGTCTGGCGCTCTGAAATTACATTCAAGTGTTATATATTTCTCTGTTCTGTGTGCATGAGTGATTTTGTAGCCACTGATGAATGAACTCAGTCTGTTACTGTCCTCCGCTATGGGAGCTTCCATGTGGACCGAGGGAGGAGGAGGAGAGAGGGAGGAAGAGGAGGATACAGACAGCAACACAGAGGAGAACAGGAGCGCGGGAGGAGGGAAAGTAACTGACGGAGAGAAAGCAAGAGAGAGAGAGATGGAGTGAGCGGCTCTGAGCAACATTGAGAGCTCAGGAGGGAGGGAAGATGCCAGACAAAATATATGAAGTCGGGAAGAAAATACCTGAACGCAATTAAAAATGGGACTGAAAAGAATCTGAAAACAAGTGAGTCTGAAACAGGAGACAATGAAGACAAATTCAGGACGTTGATTGTGAATACTGTGATTCCCTTGGACGATTTGTCAGATGGGATTTCAATATTTAAAGCCGGAGCAAAATGGTACTCTCTCCTCCCAACGTCCTTCCTGCTCTCTTCTGAAACTAACTGCATGGCTTTTTGGCCTCTGACCTTTGAACTTGTCCTGTTCTTCCTTTTACTTGATTTGCTTTCCAGTTGAAAGAGGACCGGTCTTCTATTCTTGGACCAGGACGTCCAGTTAGCTGTTGCAATACAGACGACGTCTTCGTAACTCTTTGAGACAGACTCTGAAACTGATTTTCACAGGGAACTTGCATTGATATCTTGGACATGCACAGTCAAGACGAGCTGGACAAAACTTCCATCGGCAGAGGACAGCAGGACCATCAAACTCAGTTGCGGTAAAAGATTAATGAACCTAGGCATGTTTCATGTTCACTCTATTCACAGCAAAAATAACACCACCGTCTATCAGATTCATCACTCGGCACTTCCAACAAGCTTGTAGTAACTGGCTCTCTGAGGTTCTAGAAACAATCTGAGCTTCAGTCTGAACGCTGAGGGACTTTTTAAAAACCAGAGGGAGGTAATAAGAGTGACAGAACTGGACCAGACGGAAGAAAGGAGCAGGAGCAGGGCCGTGTGGGGCTTCCACAAGTTCTTTCAGGTCCTGCAGGCATGGATGCAACACTGGAATAGAAAACAAGACGGGAAGTTTCTGCTTTCCCACTGGTACAATGTGTGGTGAGTAATGAGCTCCACAAGACATTTCAGGTTCTTAAAGGGATAGTACGTGCAAGAATTAAAAGAATTAACTCTCCCTTATATCGTTCCAAACCTATTCAATATATACAAAAACATATAAAAAAATATTCTTTAAAATATCTTCTTTTGTGCTCTATGTAAGAACAAAATAGTACAGTTTTGACATGAGAAAGAGTAAAGGACAGAATTTTAATTTTTGCACGAACTGTCCCTTTAATTAATTATATTAATTTCTTGAGGTCATGGGGTCAGGGGTTGTGCAGTGGTCACTGAGCTTCAGTGATTGATTTAGTGCTGTGAGAAATACAAAAGATTGTTTTGATCATTAAATCTGTTTCCACAGAATGGGAATTTTATTATGGGATGTTTCTTTAGAAGTAATAAGGCTTAAAAATGACATGTTGTACTGCTTCTTGCATTTCTTCTGAATGGATTTTATTTATTTTTTGTTCTACACCTCATATGTGTGGATCCAGGACTGAAGTTAAAGGGTTAGTTCATTAATTACTCACCCTCATGTCGTTTCAAACCTGTAAGACTTTTGTTCATCTTCGGAACGCAAATGAAGATCTTTTTAATGAAGTCTGAGAGCTTTCTGTTCCTCCACTGACAGTTTACGCAACTACTACTTTCAAGCCCCAGAAAGGTAGTAAAGACATCATTAAAGTACTCCATGTGACTCCAGTGGTTTAATCTAAATTTTATGAAGCGACGTGAATGCTTTGGTTGTGCAAAAAAAAAAAAAATTAAAAAATAAATAAATAAAATGTACCACTTTATTTAGAAAATATTAATCTCAGATGTGCGTTCATGCTACAAAATCTGCTCTCGCATCAACACAACGCATGTGTTTACTTACAAAAAACTTTGTAAGTAAAGTGGTAAATTATGTTTTTTGCGCAAACAAAGCACTCGCGTCACTTCATAAAATTGAGGTTAAATCATGGAGTACTTTAATGATGTCTTTACTACCTTTCTGGGGCATTCTGGGGTGGTAGTTGCGTTAGATCTCTATGGATGGACAGAAAGCTCTCAGATTTCATTAAAAAGATTTTAATTTGTGTTCTGAAGATGAGCAAAAGTCTGATGTGTTTGAAACAACATGAGGGTGAGTAAATGATGACAGAATTTTCATTTTTGGGTGAACTAACCCTTTAAGCAGCACACTTGTTCATTATTTGAATGATTCCATATTGATTTTTAACATTTTATGCAAAACTGTGATGTGGATTGTGAAGGTTATTGAATGATCATAACTATTAAATTGGCTGTTCAATTAGACCTAACATGTCCCAAATATCAGTTCTGTAAAATTGTGGTCTAAACCTGTATCTCACACTGGTTTTCAGAACAGAACACACATCATCAGACAACAGATTTATGATATCTTTATGAGAGCCCCTCTGGAACGACTGATCATTGAGCAGACTCCGCTCCACCTCGAGTGATTGTGTTAAGTTATTGACACCTGTGAACAGACCCCTGACTATTAGAAAATCAGCCTTCTTTGCGTGTGACATGCAAACATGTGGAGCACTGAATGATCACACATTCACTCTAAAAAATGCTGGGTTAAATATGGACAAACCCAGGGATTGGGTTGTTTTCACCCAGACATTTTTTTCAACCAATTTTGGATTTATTTTTTTAGCCAGCAATATATTAATATAGTAAAAGGCCCCCAAATAGAGGCAAATTTGTGGGGTATTTTAAGCTGAAACTTGACCAGACCAGAGACTTATATTACATCTTGTGAAAGAGGGCATAATAGGTGCCCTTTAACCCAACCTGCTGGGTTTGTCTATATTTCACCCAACTTGGGTTGTTTTTAACCCAGCATTTTTTAGAGTGTTGTTTGTCTTCTCAAAGTCTCTTTTTAAAACGATCCACTCCTGTTCTGTTACTGCTATAAAACATTGATCTTTATTAAACTGTGTAAAGATTTAAGAATTGTACTGTAATTTTCCTAATTCTTTATTTTTGATGATAGTGGTGCAGGGACAAAAATCATCAACCTATAGGCTCAATGGAAAAACGTGCCTCTGGTGACATTTCTGCAAAATGACATTACATTGCTTCTTGCACTTTCAAAGTGAAATGTCCACTGAGTGCAAGTTCAGTTTTATCTGAAACAGATGAACATGAGTCTGGGAATGTTGTAGGCTCTGTATCATGGCAGTTTGGAAATGCTGAAGCAACCATACAATTTTAGATGCATCTACACTCCTGGGCAAAAAAAGCAGGTTTTAATTTTCTTAGCCACAAATTATTGGTCAGGAAATTAGCCAAATTTAAGCAAATTTAAAAAGCCATTGCTGTCTCAGAAAAACATCAAAGACAGATTTAAGTTTTTGGCAGAATATGGGAAGTTGTGCGTGGAGACACAATGAGACATGAGTTGCATGGTGATGCTCCAGAGCTGTGTCTTCGAAAATCTGCTGAGAAATATAATGATAAATGCATCTCTACCACAGTGAAGCATGGAGGAAGAGGAGCCTTTTCAGCTGTTGGTATTGGTGAGCTGCTTCACTGTGAAAAGTCATTTAATGCTGGAGCACAGGAGAATATTGCAGAATGGCTTGCTTCCCACAATTTACAGGTTGTTATGTAAAGAGAAATGATCAGATGTTATTTTGCAACAAGACAATGCTCCTGCACACACTGCAAAGACAACCAAGAAGTGGCTTGAGAACAAGTCCATCATGTTTTGGCCTGGTCAGAGTCCAGATTTAAACCCTATAGTGAATATTTGGTCTCACATTAATCTCAAATGAACTGGGAGACATTTTTTAATTATCCATGAACTGTTTGAAGCTGTTAACATTGAGTGGAACAACACTGACTAGTATTTGTGCAATTCTTGCTAATTTCCTGACCAGTTATTTGTGATTAAAATGGTTAAGACCATTAAAAAATCACTAAAAAATTTTTTGGCTTGGCCCTTTTTGCTTTTGCCCAGCAGAGTACGTGTCGATGAGCTCTTTTATCATGATTCATGACTTGTGTTTCACATTGCAAGTGCACTGCTGTATCAAGTGAGCTACCGAGCAAGTTTACTATGTCAGAAAAGCCAAACATATGGAGTTGGTTATGTGAGGAACACATCAAAATGTAATCGCTAATATATAAAATGTAATGGTGAATATAATCTTTTCACAAAAATAACCTCTTTGGCTCCAGGGTAGGCTGATGTGTAGGCATTCGACAGCACACAACCTTGTCATACGCCAGTTTCGAATGTGAAGAAATTTGTTACCCCTTCTTCCATCTGTACGCAGCAGCAAGAGCCTTGGTCGGCCGCCACTCCATCGACCTCCTACACATCGGCCTTCTCTGGACAGGTGGCAACCTCCTCCTTGCCGATCTCAACTTTGCCGATGATATTGTTGTTTTCGGCCTGACCCAAGTTGCCATACAAGATCTCAGAAGACAGAAGACTAAAGTCATTCGCATTGGTTACGCAACCCGATTACCATCGGTGGACTACAGGTGGAGGAAGTGGCAAACTTCTCTTATCTTGGCAGCATCATCTCTTCGGACGGGGATGCAGAGTGAGATATTGCCTGCCGCATCAGCAAGGCATTCACCACGTTCCAAGGACTTTTTGTCCAATCTGGAATTCTCTCTCCCTCTCCCTGCAGATTAAACTTCGGCTCCTGGCCACAATCATTGTGCCGACAGCGACCTATGCATGCGAAACCTGGAAGATGACGGAAGTTATCACTTGAAAGTTGGACGTTTTCCATCTCTGATGTCTTTGACATATCCTCAAGATCATTTACCGGGACCATGTTACGAACGTGGAAGTATACCGTCGCGCCGGTGCACTGCCCCTCTCCACGACCGTCACCAGACTCTGTTTTTGGACAAATCTTACGCCTCCCTGACCAATGGCAAGATGGCGATGCTCTGCTGGCCTGCAAGGGAAACGAAAACAAGGATGACCGAAAATCACCTGGTGAAGGACTTTTATTGACAGCTTGCGAGCAGCCAACATTCCATGGGATGAGGCTGAAGTCGCCTCTGCGGATCGAAACTGATGGAGAACACCTGTCATCCCATGTGTAACAGACGTATGCTAGTAAGAGCTGTGCGAGTAAACCTCACTCCCCTGATCTCAAGAGATGCTCTAGCGACTGACGCTAGAGGTTGCAGCCTTTAGCCTCCTTGTTAGAGTGTCCGACGCCCATGCGGACGGGCCAGGGTTCGCGTCCCGCTTGAAGCAGGCAGGTGCGAACTGGAGGGGCTACATTGGTGCCGTGACCCGGATGGGAGTGAGGTTTAGGGGGGTGAGTGTAACAGACGTAGGCTAGTAAGAGATGTGCATGTAAACCTCACTCCCCTGATCTCAAGAGATGCTCTAGAGACTGATGTTAGAGGTTGCAGCCTTTAACCTCCTTGTTAGAGCATCCGACTCCAGTGCAGACGGGCCAGGGTTCGCGTCCCGCTTGGAGCGGGCAAGTGCGACCTGGATGGGCTACACATGCACAGGTGGAATTAAGGTTAAGGTTAACTTCTATGGCTAACATGCTAGTCAAATAAAATGCCTAGTCACAACTGAGTTATGACTGAAACTAAAGCAAAGACAACCGAATGAGAGGTTTAGAGTTATCGTCCATGAAAATGTTTCTTCTCTTATAAAGGTTACAGTCTAAACATAAACAACATTAACCCAAACCACAGGAATACTGTATATGAATTGGCACAGTTAAAAATCACTGTAGATGTCATCTTTAACAGAAACCCCACAAAACTGTGAAGAACTAAAGTTAAAATATGAAAGAGGCCAATAAAATAAAAACTAGTAAAAAGAATTAAGTGCCAGGTCTTAAATGCATGTTAGCAAAAAGACAAATTGGTTCAGAAAGATGATTAAATATGGTCATAGAAACTTTTATATGCAAGCTATACTAACATTATAGGTTGTCCTCAGGAAAAATAAATAATAAAAAAGGATATTAATTTGTAGAAGGAGTCAATCCAAATGCTCAAGTCTGTATTCACTGTACCATAGCAGTGTGAATCATCATCTGTGTGTGTGGGTGTACGGCTGAGATACAGGGACAGAGAGAGAAAAATGTGTTTGTGAAGCATGTGAGTGAGTGGTCTGCAAATTATGGACACATTAGTGAATGTGTTCATGACACTCACATTAACACATGCTTTCAATTGCCTTCTGACAAATACAAGAGGCTCTTCTCTAGCTAAAAGAGAGAAAAGGTTTAAACAGCAGGGCTTGTGTCAATCAGACTGTGTTTTCTACAGGGACTCTCGACGTGAAATTCTCTCACTTTCTGCAAGCCTGAAGGTCTTCAGCATGGACTCGGTTCAGTGACCCATAGTGATCTCATTATTTCCTGTTACGCAATCACCCTAAACTCAGTGTTCGTCATTCCCATGCAGTGGGTGGATTTCAGATCACATCTATGTCTGTCTCTCTGTGTGCTGCCATCTCTTTTCTTTCTTTACTTCCTCATAATCATTACTCTCATTGTCTTCCACTCCTAAATCTCAGTTTTTTTTTTCTTTTTGCATTTCTTTTTTTCCCTCAGAATTAATCTAATTACCTAGAAGCAAACATTTTTCCTAGAAGCATCGATAAAGAGCATTTTTTGCACACATGCACTGGTCTGTCCCAGGAACGCAAAATGTAAAATGCATATGGGCATAATGCATATTTATATGCTCAGAAAAAGTTTGCATTCAAAAGTTCAAGATGCATACAGAACACATAAAATGATTCAGAATCATTCGTTCTAATGTTGATGAATCTTGATTACAGTAAATGAGCGTGTGCATACAGCTAGAAAGTTGCATAAAGCACATCCAAACCATGTCCATATAAGGGCTTTCTGTATAACTGCACCTCTCTGTCCTCTTCATATGTCATCTTTATTTTATTTATTGTTACTCAGAAATAATCCATATTTTGTAGAGTCACTGAGTTATTCCATTTCTAATAACATCAATTTTAAAAATTGGCTTAACAAATTGCTTGTTTCTAAAGCCTCCATCACAGGACTGATGGAGGACGTTAGAGAAATTTATGTTTCACAAGCCATATTTGGACTGTAATTGTTTCTGATGGGGGCATAAGGTATTTTCAACATTTACAGGGGCTAGTCTGTGATTTTATTGCTGTCTGAATCCAGAATGTCAGTGCTTTTCTCCCACCACCCACGTAAAAATCCCCGGGCGAATTATCTACTGTTTTTGACAAGCACCAAGGTCGTGTGGTAATTTAATTCCTGTCTGAATTCACATCAAGTTTATAAGAAGAGATCAATTCAAAATTAATTATTTAAAGGATTTGTTTACTTTAAAATGAAAATTAACCCAAGCTTTAATCACACTCAACCATCCTAGGTGAATATCTTCTTTCTGATGAACACAATTGGTGTTATATTAATAAATATCCTGACGCATCCTGACTTGACGTGATGCCAGTTACGCTTTTTTCATAATTTGAATACGGAAGGCAGTCTGGCGGAAGCTACATATTTTACTTCAAAACTTGTTAAATATGGATATTTTTCTTACACAAATGCATCGCTTCGCTTCAGAAGGCATTTATTTATGATGGATGGATACACTTTCTTCAGCTCATACTCGTTGATCCCGCTCACTGCCATTATAAAGCTTGGATGCATCAGGATATTTAATAATATAACTCCTATTGTATTCGTCTGAAAGAAGAAAGTCATATACACCTAGGATGGCTTGAGAGTGAGTAAAGCTTGGGGTAATTTTCATTTTAAAGTGAACTAATCCTTTAAATCCTTTTTGACCATGCGCTGTGGAGAACCATACGATAACTGGAAAACATTTACGAAGAAAAATATTTCATCCCCGCTCATCTTAGCAAGCGGGAGCTGTTAAAAACAAAAAGGAGAATGAGAAAAAAGCTTGTAAACTTGGGGCAAAATTGTGGCAGCAACAGGTATGCAATACAATTCTAATATATGTATTATATATAATTATATAAATTAAAAATATAAAATGCTGCATTAACAATGACACATCATTTTGAGATAAAATGCAAGACAGAAAACCACTTCAACTATAGTCTTGTCTTCATATTTTTTAAACAGGAGATTTAAGTAATCAAATGATAAACAGGATATTATTTTAAATATTTGTTCTTATTATTCCAAGCAGCAGACAACTGCCCACGTGAGCAGTGCGTTTCCAGGTTCGTAGGATCACAAAACTCACTCCTCCACCATCAATAAATCGCCATCCGAATGCATGAGTTTTATCACTGAGGTGCCATTCAAATTTATTTTTACAGACGTCCACAAGAGAAACAATTACCGTTCAAATAAGGCTTAGGTGATTCAAAAGTTGAAATGACTTTCTGCGAAGGTGTTACTGAATTGTGAGAGGAAAGTGAACTTGTTGAAGTGAGCCCAACCTGGTTTTGAGACAGCATTTTTTGAGACAGTATTTAGGGATATCTAGACCTGGAATGTCCCCAACTCGTCTCAAAATCCTGGTTAGAAGGAGCAGACCGGCACGGTCACTTTGAAGGCAGACAGAACTGGGCCATAGACAGTCCATTAGGGAGGAGGCTTTGCTATTTTGGGTCTTTCAGCTTAAGAGGTCTCCATGTCAGACTGTTTTTGGGACTCACAAACATAAAACCAAATGACAAAAATCTATAATGCAAATATTGAGCATGCTGTACAAGAGTCTTTTTATCTGAAGAGTTTGAGAGCTGGTCATTTCTCATCCTGCTCTTCCTGCGACTTTATCTTCATGCTAAGCTATTTTTGCTTGCAATGGATGTCTGGGCACCGACAGTAACCCGGGCTTATGTATGGCACTAAATGAATGAGAATAAGGGCACATATCCAGTGAGGCTGAAGTCTATTAATTACTTTGATTGATTTATGTGCCAATTAGTGCCTCTGGAAGCTTGGCACCACTTCAGACTTCCTGATTATTAGTGACATGGAGTTGTTTGATTGCTCGCCATTCACAATACATAGAGACGTTTTTATACAGTCATTAAGGGTCTGTGGATAATTCAGATTGTGTGAGGAAGTAATTGCTCATTTTTATTTCCTGAAAAATGTTTTATATCGCCTGAGGACACTTAGTAGCATGAAGAATCACACGCTATGGAAATCTGAATCGGACTCAAAACTTTTTGATTTGTATGTTTAAGGGGATCTTTTTTAATGTTAGACAGAATTTAGTTTTCATAGCCATTTTCCACCATCTCTCTGCATGTTTATTTAGCCTGCTGTGGCTTCTATTACTTCTATTACTTATGTAAACACATAATTTGCATGTCAAAAGAATAATTGTGTTTACTGACTGGCCGCTTTGCGGTTGGGTCTAATATAGTTTGCAATGCAATCTTTGAATAACAGCCACAGCCTCTTATATTGTGACAAGTTCACAAAACAATCTGCACAGAAATGTGCTGCACAAACTGACAAAAGTAAGTTAGTTTGATTTAAAAACAAAAAGGTAAAAGTGAAAACATGTTTAAATATTAACCGTTAGATGGACAGTACTGGATTATAGAGGAGTTTTGAATGCATTTCTATTTTAAGCGCTCTTACCTGTTATTTATCTTGTCTTATGTAATACACTTTAAGGAAAAAGCGACTTTTAAGGGGTAACAGCTTATCTGGGGCAGAACTGTCCAATGTTTCACCACTTTGTCATAATCATAGCAGAAATAAAGGTGGAAATATAATATCACCTTATATGGGGGTTAGTGTTGAAGCTCCTGTGGATTATTACACACGAGTCAAGGTGAGCCATTACTGTACAGACACTCCATCAGAACTGTTAAGAAAGAAAAGACCTGGTGCGAACCCAGAGACTCATCTCAGCACCAAGCACACAGTTTTAGCTGCAGAAACCCATCAGCTCTTTTACAGAGACCTGAGGGACATGAGAACCCAGTAAAATCAAAAGTGTCTGTCGAAGTGTAGCACGGAAGACTTGCATACTTCTCCACCATCCTCTCATCTTTCATCCATCTTCCTTTGTGTTCCACAAATGAGAAACAACAAATGCATCTGCAAAAATAATACATGTAAATGATTTATTTCATTATTAAGTGCCAAAATTTAGCAACAATATTGATAGATGATCAGATTGTGGTGGGCGCAAAAGTTTTGTTTGTTCTGACTTGGCATGTGATGGTATCAAATTTTCCTCCAAACAGGTTTAATAGCTTTTTTTCTCATTAAAAAAGAACATTTAAATACAATAAAACAATACACAAACATTGTGTAAAGTGAGCAAATAAACAGATTAAAGCGCAAAAGAACTATAAAGAATAATAATAAAGAATCAGAACATTTTCAGTCAATGTCAGTATTTTGCTGTTAAAAATGCGAGCCGCAAGTCAGTGGAACGCAAGGTTTAGAGATGCGTTGAACTTTTACTTTGGGCGCCGTGTTTTTAAAACTTTTTTAATGTTCTGGTAATGTTTTCAGCTGCAAGATTTATTTTTGTTCCCAGAATGTTCTGCTAAAAGGTAGGATAATGTTCTCTAAAAACGTTTAGTGGTAACATTGTTAGAACATTATCCCCTACATTCTTAAAAAGTTTTTAGCAGGAAGCTTCCCTTTGGGCATTGAATGTAGACTCAAATGTTGCTCAGACGTCAAATTTGGTTGAAAGTGAAAACCCAACCTTTGTTTGACGTCAAGCTCCAGTGTCATTAAATAACTCCAAAAACAGCATTACCAGCTTCACTTATTATAAACCAGACTGATTTCTGTCATATGTGTATAAAAGTTCTAACTGAGAATTAAAAGAGGTTTAGATGTTGATGTTTTATTAAAAAATAATACTTTGGTTTGATGTCGCCATTATGGTGCTCAGTGTTTGCTTTAGTTGGGCAGTTTGTCTCTTGACTTTTCAATGTTGGTTTTTCTCTGGCTGCTGTAACTGTGTTTGTTATGGAAAGAACAGCAAGAGAAAATGTGATCAGATGATGTTGGCTACTTGTTGATGGGGACCCCCACCACTGCACATTTTGCATGTCTCCCTCATCTAACATGCCTGATTCAAGTCATCAGCAAATTAGTAGAGACTGCAGGAGTTGAATTGGGTGTGTCTGATGAGGTAGACATACAAAATGTGCAGTGGTGAGGGGTCCCCAGGACAGGTTTGAGAACCACTAGTCTAATCAACCGATCTCATCTAGAGTCTAAATTTTGGTCGAAAATAAAAATCAGGTTAACGTCTAAACCCAACATTTGTTTGACGCCAGGCTCCAACGTCATTAAACAACTCCAAAAACGGCATTACCAGCTTCCCTTTTTACAAAGTAGACTGATTTTTGTCATATGTGTATAAAAGTTATTATTGAGATTAAAAGGTTTAGATGTTGATGTCTGTTTGAAAGTAGTAGTTTGGTTTGATGTCGCCATTATGGTGATCAGTGTTTGCTTTAGTTGGGCAGTTTGACTCTTAACTTATAACTGTTAGTTTTTCTTTGGCTGCTGTAACTGTTTGTTATGGCAAGTACAGTAAAAGAAATTTGATTAGAAGATGTTAGCCATTTGTTCATAAAAAAATATTATCATCATGTAGCGGTCTGATTATCTTACACTATTTCTTATAGCACCTCTGTGGATCTACAGTATTAGATTCAGCATTGTTTTAATCAGATAATCTGTAGGATTTTAAAAACACATTGCACACTGAACATTTTGAAATACTGAACCACTTAAACACAGACATCAAGAATCAACATATGAATCTCAACAATGGTGACATTCTTCATGCCGCAATGCATTCTGGGATTCTTTTGCTGCACTTGCCATAACAAACAGTTACAGCAGCCAAAGAAAAACTAACATTACAAAGTCAAGAGTCAAACTGCCCAAATAAAGCAAACACTGATCACCATAATGATGGCATCAAACTGAACTATTACTTTCAAACAGACATCAACATCTAAACCTCTTTTATCTCAATAAGAACTTTTATACACATATGACAGAAAATCAATCTGGTTTGTAATAAGTGAAGCTGGTAATGCTGTTTTTGGAGTTGTTTAATGATGATAGGGCTTGATGTCAAAGAAATTTAAACATCAACCAAAATTTGACCTCTGAGCGACGAGTCCACATACAGTGCCTGATGGGAAACCCCCTGCTAAAAACTTGTTAGGGGATAATGTTCTAACAATGAAACAGTATTGAAAACAAACTGAACATTACCAGAACATATAATAATGTTCTCAGTACATTCTTAGAACAACAAAATTACTAGCTGGATTGCCATGTGAGAGATGCTGCAAAAGATGCAAGCACAAAGGTCAAACATATCTATATAACACGTGTTTACATTGAAAATCAATGGAAAATTAGTGCGGTGGAATGGAAAAACATGTTTTGTGTGAACATTTCTTTGGAAATGACACCCTACTGCTCCTTTACTGTACACTTTTCAAACGTTCAAACAAAGAAAAGAATAACATGGTGTCGTTTCCATTTTGTTTAACATGATTTATATGTTAGTGTATGCATTAATGTTGGGAAGTGGGTTCTCATTACATGTATCTGTTATGTTCATGCCTATATAGGGTCTAAATTTAACCACATTTAACATACACACAGGTTCATTGAGATCCCTTATAATATTAATTTTGCAGTGTGGCTCTTGTAATGTGGGCATGTCTGAAAGGTTATCACTAATGCATGCTTTGTGTACTGAGTTGAATGTGTACCACTGGACTTCTGTATTCAGTATTCATTCTGAATTCAAACAGAGTTCTGGCCTGGTTTCTCACCCTCTCCGGACGGCACACAGATGCTCTCTGCAATTTTGTTTTATATTCCTTTCACAATCTCTCACAGTACTGTGGCCTGTTATGCTTTAGCTATGATTGATTGATGATGCCTTTTCAATATTCCAGCTGGAGATGTTGGAGTTTTTGCTATTACTATTAGGGTAGAATAGGACAGGCAATCCATACACAGATTAAACCTGTTTGATCACACACACAGTCAGTATAGTGATGCTTCTGAAAGAAGATGATGTTCTGAATTCAGCTTTTCGTTGACTGAAAGTATTAAGGAAAGTTTGTCAAGAAAGTTTTGAAGTTGTACAGTCACAGATTGGATGAACTGACAGATACAGTAGATAGACAGACAGATAGATAGAAAGACAGACCGGCCAGCCGACCAACAATAGATAGATTCTTCATTTGTCATATGTAGCTGGCACTATGCAAAAAGTAGTGTGGTACAAACTCTTCATCCTGGTGTCAAGCACTAGTGCTGCTTTTGTCTTGTACTAGTGTTATATTAATTTTAGAAGCTCTTTAGTACAATGCACAGAACAAGATGGTTGACTCATTGAGATCATCCGATGATGCTGAATTTTCTGACAGTGGTTTTAGGCTGTTGGGTTTGCACAGTGTGAGTCAACCCGACCCATCTTTTATTCGCCTAATCGTCCACCCCCACTTTTTTCATGCTTGCTTTTTAAAAAATTGTGACTCAACGCAGCACTGGAGTTCTTCCAGTTTTCACATGGCTCACTGCTCTGACATACAAGAGCCATACATGTTGTTGGACTGTGAACATGTTATTGTACCCTTATTATATGTAGAGCTAAAAGGACTAAAAAATAATATCTTTTAGGTTGCTTTTGCTACTACTACTACTACTACTATTGCCAAGGGATTTCAACATACCCCAAACTCTAAGTATTAAAATTTGTTATGAATATGATCTTCAAATCGTGCAGCTTGTTGAGGTGAATTGTGCTATTTCTTTTCTAAGTGGCCAGGTGTACTATTTTCACCTGACAGATTATAAAAATTGCCTTGAGACCAGAATATAAGACTTGTGGTTGGGCTCTTTTGACTTGGATATTAAAAACCTCTTAGAAACCACACAAAAACATCCCTGAAAATAGCCACAACACCATAGCAGTGTAACAATTGATTTGGCATCACATATTTTCTTGAAAGCATGAAAATGTTGAATTATAATGCCAATGCATTGCTAATGCAAATAAATATCTAGACTTTGACTGCTGTACAGATTAATAGTGTTTCTGAAGGTGTATGAATATGAGGGTTCCCTTTCAGTCGGTCACGTTCGACGTACGTCAGTAGTGACCGACGAATTGGGATATCGCTAGAGAGCCCTATCAGCTTCGAGTGAACTACAACAAGCCAATGAAGTTGGCGTGCGATATTTGCATAATGCGCACCGCCCCCGCCAGGTGGTATAAATAGGGGAGCAGATGCAATCGCACTCTGTCTTTCGCTTCGGAGCCAACCTGTGTGTTCCTGCTATTAGTCTGAGAGTGACTTCGCAAGCCTTTGAAGAACTTTTGTTCTACAGTGCTGGCTTTATGGCACCTTACAGCGAGGCCGCGAGCTTTCCCAGAGTGAGCTTCTTGAGCTGTTATACAGCTTTCAACTGCTGTTTTCACAGCATTATTTGCCCCGTTTGGTTTGCGATTTGGGCCGGTTCCTCTGTGTCTGTGACTCAGGGAGTGAAAAGTGTACCTGCAGTCACATCGCGGCTGTTCCCTGTGTGCTTCGGCACAAAGAACAAGAGCTTCTAAAAGAGCTTCACAGACAGACACTGCGTCTTTTTCAAGACGTCATTCTGTCTGTGCGTTTCTGGAGGCGGTCGTTTCCTATCCTCACTGACGGCCACAATCACTTTCTCTCATGTCTGCTTAGCGTGCTGAGACTGTGTTTGTGGGTGGTTCATGTTCTCTTGTAAAAAAAGAGAGCACGCCCACGTCGGCGCGTTGTTCGTCTTGCCTTTCTCATAAGGGCTTGAGCGCTCAGCGCGCCGTGTGCCGTCGAGCTGCCGGCTGACAGCGCGCGTTGCCATGGCAACCCAGCGCGTTGTTCGGCGCTCTAGATGCATGGTCGAGACTTCGAGTGCCTCAAATGAGGTGGAGTCCCCTCACCTATTCCCGATCTAGTTTCTCTTTCTGAATCAGAAAAGTACTACTTTTGGTGAATAAGCCAGGGTGACCAGAGGATCACAGTGGGGCGATACCCGCCGAGCCAATCTCCGTGGGCCCCCCACTCCTCTAATGCATCGCAAACATGTTGTGACTGTGTACGTGGGTGGTTTATGTTTGGTAACAACATG
Source organism: Hypophthalmichthys nobilis (assembly GCA_037950665.1). NCBI lineage: Eukaryota > Metazoa > Chordata > Actinopteri > Cypriniformes > Xenocyprididae > Hypophthalmichthys > Hypophthalmichthys nobilis. The sequence goes on from CM075484.1 coordinate 1,854,153, forward strand.
GCCACGTCGGCGCTCAGCGCCGTGTCGTTCAGTTAGACGGCCACGTTCACTGTCCCACATGGCTGGTAGCTTCTGGGTGGATTGCTGGTCCTTCTCATGGGGGACCTAGCGTCTTAGTCAGGGCTCCAGCAGAGGATCAGATGTCGACTGCTACATTGGAGAGAGGGTTGTTGGGTTCTGGACATGAAGAGGAGGCTGAGCGTCCCACGGTTGTGATGTGCTCATGCTGAATCGGATTCAGAGTTAACGACCATGCTTTCCCGGGCCCCTGGGGGTGTGGTGCGACGTGTACTCGCCTTGCCCCGCCCCCTGTCTTTAGCCCGGACGTGCATGAAAAACTTGGCAGTTTGGAAGCCTTTTCTGGTGCCAAATATGGAACGCCAAAAGGGTCATAATCTGCATTAAGTTTTTTCTCTCTCACTACCCTCTGTGGTGGGGTGGCAGTGCTACGGGCACACCACCTCTGCCCTGCATGGGTCTTGGCCCCCGGCAAGTCTGTGGAAGGCCAAAGCACTCATCGCATATGGGTAGTTCTGAGTCGGGGTTGAGCTACGCATGATGTAAGTCATAGCGCAGGCCCCTGGCCAGACAATGTCCACCATGGTGGTCCAGAAACACCCCTGGCTAGCCTTGCAGAGGTGTGTCGTCGTCTAAGTACGCTTTCTCGATGCTCTCATCTCACAAGCTGGCCTAAAATCCAGCCCGCTCAGCCCACAGCCAAGCCACTTGGCTAGCGAAGCGGTCCTGGAGAAATGGGTGACCTGGAGCTGAGGTAAACAGTTCTTCGGGAGACGATGCCCGCATCGCTCCCTCCCCGGAGGAGGGCCGGGTGGAGAATTTTGGTTTGTTCCACCGCTGGCTCTCCGGAGTCCAGCGGTACCCACGAAGTGAACTGTTTTCTAACTCTCCAGGTCCCAAGAGGTCGCGGCTGGCAGTGCGCGAGGCCCCGCCTCGCCGCTCTCAGCCCCCTCTCACTTCGCCAGCAGGTCCCAGTGTGTTGGTTGAGGCCGCCTCCCATGTGCCGTCTCCCATTCACACTGCCACCTTGCAGAGTCTGACCCCACTACGGGCCGCTATGCCGTCCGAGTCGGGTCCCAGCACTCTACCTCGCTGCCCCACGCCCGGTACGTCTGTGGTGCATTTGGTCCCGCTGGCTCGGTGTCTGGAAGCCTGGCTAGCGCTTTCCAGCCCGTCCCACTGGCTCATTCGTACCATCAGACTCGGCTATGCGATTCAGTTCGCCCGGCGTCCCCCGGTGTTCAGGGGTGTCCATTACACTCATGTGTCCCTGGACAATGCACCTGTTCTCTGGGCGGAGATTGCTGTCCTCCTGGCGAAGGATGCAGTCAAGCCGGTCCCTCCAGCCGATATGGAGTCAGGGTTCTCCAGCCCCTACTTCATTGTACCCAAGAAGGGCGGTGGGTTACAGCCAATCCTGGATCCTGGAGGCGGCCATTGTTCGCTCAAGGAACAGGGCGTTCGCATCCTCAACTACCTCGACGACTGGCTCATCCTGGCCAGCTCGCGAGAGCAGTTGTGCGAACACAGGGACATGGTGTTAGCTCACCTCAGTCAGTTGGGTCTTCGGGTCAACTGGGATAAGAGCAAACTTTCCCCGGGCAGAGGATCTCTTATCTCAGTATGGAACTGGATTCGGTCGCCGGACGCGCGCCTCACCGAGGAGCGCGTCCCAGTCAGTGTTGACCTGCCTGAGTACGCTCAGCGCAGGACAGCGGCCCCACTGAAACTCTTTCAGAGGCTCCTGGGGCATATGGCATCCGCAGCCGCAGTCAAGCCGCTCGGATTGCTTCATATGAGGCCGCTTCAACACTGGCTCTGCGGCGGGTCCCGAGATGGGCGTGGCAGCACGGCAGTGCGTTCCGTATCCCGTGACACCGAACTGCCGTCGCACCCTCACCAAGTGGTCGGACCCGCCGTTCCTGCGGGCTGGAGTTCCCCTTGAACAAGTGTCCAGGCATGCTGTGTCCGCACAGATGCCTCCGCCACGGGTGGGGAGCCACGCACAACGGGCATGCAGCGTCGGGTCTGTGGACGGGCCCCAACTGCATTGGCATATCAATTGCCTCGAGTTGCTAGCAGTACGTCTTGCACTGGGCCGCTTCCAGAAGCTGTTGTCAGACAAGCACGCGTGCTGGTCGCTCGGACAGCACTGCGGCCGTTGCGTACATCAACCATCAGGGTGGTCTCACGCTCCGCCGTATGTCGCAACTCGCCCGCCATCTCTTGCTATGGAGTCAGAAGCATCTGAGGTCGCCGTGCCATTCACGTCCCCAGGCGTGCTCAACCGTGCAGCCGACGAGCTCTCACGGCAGCCTCCGCTTCGGGCGAATGGAGACTCCATCCCCAGGTGGTCCAGCTGATCTGGCAGCGCTTCAGCGAGGCACAGGTAGATCTGTTCGCCTCCCCGGAGACTGCCCACTGCCAGTTGTTCTATTCCTGACCGGCGGCACGCTCGGCACGGATGCCCTGGCAATCAGCTGGCCCGGGGCCTACGCAAATATGCGTTTCCCCAGTGAGCCTTCTCGCACAACTCCTGTGCAAAGTCAGGAGGACGAGGAGCAGGTCTTGTTAGTGGCTCCATACTGGCCCACTCGGACCTGGTTCTCGGACCTCACGCTCCTCGCGACAGCACCTCCTGGCCCATTCCTCTGAGGAAGGACCTCCTGACTCAGAGGCAGGGCACCCTCTGGCACCTGCGTCCCGACCTGTGGAAACTCCATGTGTGGTCCCTGGACGGGACGCGGAGGTTCTGAGTGATCTCCAAGCGGTCGCAGACACTATCACTTCGCTAGAGCTCCTTCTACGAGGAACCTCTATGCGCTGAAGTGGAACCTGTTCGTCGAATGGTGTTCCTCTCAACCAGAGCGAGAGGACCCCGATCATGTTCGGTCAGAACCGTGCTTTCCTTTCTGCAAGAGGGCCTGGAGGCGAAGGCTGTCTCCCTCCACCCTCAAGGTGTATGTTGCCGCTATCGCCGCACATCACTATGCAGTTGATGGTGAATCGCTAGGGAAGCACGATCTGATCGTCAGGTTCTTGAGGGGGGCGAGGAGACTGAATCCTCCCCGGCCCCCCTCTGTACCCTCTTGGGATCTGACCCTGGTTCTTACATCTCTCCAGGGTCGTCCTTGAAGCCTTTGCAATCAGTCGAGTTAAAAGTACTGTCCCTAAGACCGTCCTCCTGGTTGCATTGGCCTCGCTCAAGAGGGTAGGGGACCTGCATGCATTTTCGGTTGACGAATCGTGCCTGGAATTCGGGCCCGGTGACTCTCACGTTATCCTGAGACCCCGGCCCGGATATGTGCCCAAGGTTCCTACCACTCCCTTTCGAGATCAGGTAGTGAACCTGCAAGCGCTGCCTTCGGAGGAGGCAGACCCAGCCCTAGCTTTGCTCTGTCCGTCCGCGCTCTGCGCCTGTACGTGGACAGAACGCAGCTTCAGGACCTCAGACCAGCTCTTTGTCTGTTACGGAGGCCAGCAGAAGGGAAAGGCTGTCTCCAAGCAGAGGATGGCCCACTGGATAGTGGACGCCATCGCCCTGGCGTATGAGTCCCAGGGCGTGCCTTGCCCGTTCAGGTTGAGAGCCCACTCCACCAGAGGAGTGGCCTCTTCCTGGGCGCTGGCGCACGGCGCCTCGCTGACAGATATCTGTAGAGCTGCGGGCTGGGCGACACCTAACACGTTCGCTAGATTCTATAGCCTTCGTGTAGAACCGGTATCTTCCCGTGTACTCGCTTCCACCAGCCGGTAGACGCGAAGAGCCCGTTCTAGTGTCGGCTTGCAATGCCACTCCCGCCCCCTGGGCCGGATACGTGCATCCTTTTACTCCAGTCGAAGTTCCCGCTTGGCGAACCCTGTCGAGTTCCTCCGCCTCCCCCTTCGGCTCGGACATTGCGGAGTGTCTGATGCCAGGCCAAACCTCCGTCACTGGCGCTGACGTTTGGCTGGGTTCCACATGTCGTGACCCCTCCACGTGAGTGGTCCCATGTGTGTATTTGTCCACGGTCAACTCCCTACGGCGAGCCCGTGTCTTTCCCTTAGCAGAGCCAGCTCTGCTGTCACCTGTCAGATGAGTCTCCCCCTACCCAGGTGGAGCCATCCCAGGGACTCCATATGCGTACTGCCCACGGCCAGTCCATATGTGTACTCTCCACGTAAATTCCTCCCCTACGGGTGGGTAGTGGTTTCATGGCGTCCCCTACGGGTTCGCTTCCCCAGTGTAGTCTAGTTTACTTAGTGGGTTTATCGGAACAGCAGTAGACTCTCTCAGCGTAAGCTCGCCCCTTCCCGTCCCACTGGTGCGCGGGTGGCTAGAGCTGCGCTGGGCACTGGAAGGAGTTCATACTGTGGCGCTTTATTTGGGATCCCAATTCGTCGGTCACTACTGACGTGCGTCGAACGTGACCGACTGAAAGGGCGTCTCGATTACGTATGTAACCCTCGTTCCCTGAAGGAGGGAGCGGAGGCGTCGTCCCGTCGCCACAGTTGCTGTACCCTCGCTGTAGTGCGGACTAGGTTGTCTCCTCAGCGAAAAACAGAGTGCGATTGCATCTGCTCCCCTATTTATACCACCTGGCGGGGGCGGTGCGCATTATGCAAATATCGCACGCCAACTTCATTGGCTTGTTGTAGTTCACTCGAAGCTGATAGGGCTCTCTAGCGATATCCCAATTCGTCGGTCACTACTGACGTACGTCTCCGTTCCCTCCTTCAGGGAACGAGGGTTACATACGTAACCGAGACGTTTTCTGTACAATTTTGAAATTAGGTTCATTGTCTGATTCCCTTGTTGGCGGTTAATATTTCAACAAGTGTTTAATTATAATATAAATGATTTCATGAACCAAACATGAGGACTTGTGTATGCAGCCTCGTCTAAATTTCCTCTGGATTCTGAAGATTTGTTGTTTGCATTCAGTGCTAAAGATACTCTTTCCCCTTTTTCCCTGTGTTTCTCTTTCGTTGTTTCTTTCACTCCCCCTCATTTCTAGAAGCCATTTGGCTGTTGCGCAGGGTTGTTGAATATCCCTCTGTGCCTGGCAAGGCGTTCGGGCCATGTGCGAGTGCCTCTCTGACTGGGCCTAGAGCAAGGAGGTGCCGCTTGTATTTCCCCCTAATTGGGTCGGAAATAATCGTGTTTCACCGCTGAATGGCTAAGCCACAGCAGAGTGAAGAGAGGGTGACAGCCTTGTCTCACAGGGTCTCATGGGTCCTTATGCTGCTGCAACAGCTGCTTGGCTCGGTGCTGTTGACCTCCAGCCATCTTCAGTGAGGAAAACAAAAAGTAAAAAACAGTTAACAAACACCTAGGAAGATCTTTGCCGGGCATATTTTCTGGAAGCCCTCAAAGCGTGTGCATCTGCTCAGTTCCTGTCCAACTGATTAGCCATTTAATGACAAGGTGGCAAAACTGGCCGCTCAAGATTTGGCTAAACATGCATTATAAAACATTCACTTTGACATGTGGATCACATCAGATTAGAGGGGAAAAGTGAATTTGTGAAACAAGACAAACTACAACCCAGAGATTTCTATTTTCAGAACGTCATATGGCTAAATGTAAAATGCTTCATATGATTTCAAAATTTGCTAGATTTCTCAACTCACGTATGCATGAATATTTCTGTGCGAATATCTCGACGAATATCATAATGACTATTTAACATCTTACAATTGTTAAACGTTACTGAATCAACCTAAATAAATGAGGTTACACTAACAAAGTAGAATTTAAGGGTAAGATCAGGTAGAAATAACTCTTTAAAGGATTAGTTCACTTCAGAATTTCCTGATAATTTACTCACCTCCATGTCATCCAAGATGTTTCTATCTTTCTTTCTTTAGTTGAAAAGAAATGAAGGATTTTGAGAAAAAACATTCCAGGAATTTTCTCTATATAGTGGACTTCACTGGGGTTCAACAGGTTGAAGGTCCAAATGTCAGTTTCAGTGCAGCTTCAAAGAGCTCTACATGATCCCAGACAAGGAATAAGGGTCTTATCTAGAGAAACCATCGGACATTTTCTAAAAAAAATAAAATAAAAATGTATAACATTTTTAACCACAAATGCTCATCTTGCACTGCTCTGCGATGCGCCATGCATTACGTAATTGTCACGTGTGACGTAGGCAGAAGTACAGAGCAAGTGTTTACAAAGCGAACGTGCAAAGACATGCAAGTCAAACGGCCTTTACAAAAAGGTAAAACAATGATGTTGGACGATTTTTGAAGTTGGAGGAGAAAATGAGATGTTTTTCACCCTACAGTGGTACTTCTGCCTACGTCACCCTAGATAAGACTCTTATTCCTCATCTGGGATCGTGTAGAGCTCTTTGAAGCTGCACTGAAACTGACATTTGGACCTTCAACCCGTTGGTAACGGTTGAAGTCCACTATATGGAGAAAATTCCCGGAATGTTTTCCTCAAAAACCTTAATTTCTTTTTGAATGAAGAAAGAAATACATAAACATCTTGGATGACATGGGGGTGAGTAAATGATCAGGAAATTTGAATTCTGAAGTGAACTAATCCTTTAAGAAAATGTGAAAATCTCATTGTATTGTAGTATGTCTTACACATCTCCTCTTCAATCATGTCTCTGTCTCTCTGCAGCAGGTGTGGCTCCCCCTGGAGGTGGGGATCAGTGATATTAAACATGCTCCCCCATGGCCATCATCACAGGTGTCGGGCCATCGCGGAGGAGCCAGAGAACGATCGAGAGGAGAGGATTCTGGCAATACTGGGGATTATCGGCACTGTGCTCAACCTGCTGGTAGTCATCTTCGTCTACATCTACACCACCTTTTAAGATCTCAAGCTACAGGATGTCCTCATCTGATGGAATGGCAATAAAGCGGAGAAGAACAGAGGCAGGAAAAAAAAAAACTGGCAACATTTTTCTTCACCAAAAACCATCAAGCAGTGCCTGACCTTTTCAATCAATCTGGAAAATGCAAGCATTAAGTTCAAAGCTACACTGAGACCTTTTAGTTTCAGTTAGTCTAAAGATAGCTTACACGTCATTAATTATTTGTATATCTGTTCATTATTCACATGTTCATTTTGTATAGTCTTGATTATAATTGCATGTTCTCTGATTTCTTATGTACACTAAGTATACGCTGTATCAGATATGTGTGACTTTCACTTACAGCTGACCTGGGCACATGCAGTCCAGATGCGGATCCAGAGCAGAGCAACATTAAGGTCCAGATTTTGAGGCTCTAAAATCTGTTTTTGAACATGCAGAGATAGGTGAAAGGTTATTGAATTAGTTGTTTTTTTATTGCATTGTCTCTATATAAAGCACAACAGAGCAGAATGCCACAACAATGTCTTGTTCTCAGGTGTTTAGCAGGTTAGTGGGAAAGTTTACTTGAAAAGTGAAGGCAGTCGGCCTCTTTGTTGCTGTCACGATCATATAATGAGACTGATCTCCATTGACACTTTCTACTCAATGTGCTTTTTGCAACTAAAAACTTCAACCTGATGAAAACAGTGTTGTGATAGTTTTGTACAACAAAAAATGGTTTGACTGTCGGAGTAATATGAAATAAGAGAAAGATGGGTTGGAAACATGCTTTTAAAACATCATAAGAAATGGTTTTGACTGTTGAAATGGGCTTTTAGCTTCTTCCGCAATGTTTGGAAAGAAAATATTAAACTTTAATAAACCTAAGAAGAAGATGTATCCAATGTTTCTTATAATTAAAGGGACAGTTCACCCAGAAATGACAAATCTGTCATCATATGACTTCCTCGGAGCTCAAGAGGGAGAATGACAGACTCAGTCACTATTCACTTTCATTGTATGGATAAAGGCTGCAATGGAAATGAATGGTGACTGACTTCCATTCAGCTTAACATCTACTTTTGTCTTCCACTGAAGAAAGAAAGTCATACGGGTTTCGATCAACATAAGGGTGAGTAAATTATGACAGAATTTTCACTTTGGGAAGAACCGTCCCTTTAAAATTAACAATTCCTTTTTTTTTCCCCCTATGGAATATTGCAGTATTTACATTAATTGATTTATCCATGCACATCATTATTTATTTATTTATTTATTTTTAAATTCAGTCACAGTAGCAGTGTTGTTTGGGTATCATTAAGATACTATTATAGTTTTTATTAATATTTTGAATCAATTTTTATTTTTGTTTTCCAGGTTCAATTTAATTTAAAGCTTTAGTACTTTTGTTATTTTTTTATTGTTTATATATATATATATATATATATATATATATATATACATACACTACCAGTCAAAAGTTTGGACACGGTAAGATTTTTAATGTTTTAAAAAGAAGTTTCGTCTGCTCACCAAGGCTGCATTTATTTAATTAAAAATTATTATTACAATTTAAAATAACTCTGTTCTCTTTGAAAATATTTTAAAATGTAATTTATTCTTGTGTTGGCAAAGCTGAATTTTCAGGATCATTACTCCAGTGTATATATATATATATAATTTTACTATGTCACCCCCATTTCCTTTAATAAATCTATTTTGCACCAGTAACTCAAAAATAGTTCCTCTCAGGACCTGAAGGACAATAAATGACCCATTGAAACTGCAATTTTTAATCCCAGGGCCATTTAACTATAAAATGATGCAATCTTTGATAAAAGGCTTTCATTCTGTTGGCAAGGCTTCAAAAATTGAAATCTTTATGATTTTTTACCAGATGGTGCCATTTTCTTAGGTTTGGCATATAAAGCAAATACTCTGTTCCTATTTTCCATATGAATTATGCAGCTATAATTGTGTGGGTGTGTTGTTATGGATGTCAGAGTGTGGTCTGTATGTGTGTAATAAAAAAAAAAAAATTGTGTGCTTGTAATATTTGAGAGAGAAAAACTCTCTGCAAATCACAAATCCAGTCACTGTGTGCACCAGTGGAGTTTTGTTAATGGGGGAAATGAAAATGTTGTTAATGGGGGAAATTAAAATGAAAAATGTTGCCTTGGCAACTAGCTGTTATTTTATTTTATTCCAAATAACAAAAAAATTTTTTTTTATGGTTAGTTTGAGTTTTAGTTAACTATAATAACCCTCCACAGTAGGGAAGAAAAGACTATTGCAATTCCTGTTTCATGCTGGCTTTAAGGATTTACTTCAACAATACAATTTCTGTGTTCTGAGTTAATTTAAATAATAATAATAAAAAAAAAAATCTGGAAAACTCAAACTTGTAAAATCCATCTGAACCAACAGAGTGTTTATAAGGGAATTCCTAGGATTTTCAATTTTTTCAGCAGTAACAAAAGCACTCAGCATAACTAATTCTCTGAATTAAGACCCCTGACATATTCTGCTGCTCTCTGATACCACAGTAAAAAAAAATACTGCATCGCCAAGATGATGTCTGAAGCTATAAAAAAGAGATTTCCCTGTCTCCCATTTGCTCATTTGGATGGGAAGATGACGCAGAGAAACACCAGGAAAATAAGTGGAGGCGGAGAGCGAGTGAGTGGCTCCATTGGGAGTTGAATGCCCGCAGCGAACACATGCCATCTGCTCTCTTCATGGACAGTCAGTGGCATTTCCCGACATGACATGCCTACGCCATGTCATCTTAAAGTGAATGTAGGAGCCACAGTTATGTTATATCAGGGGCATTTCCTCCAAGGAGGCAAGGGAGGCAGTGCCTCCTCAAAAAACATTGGATAAGAAAATAATCCATATTACAAAAATAAAATCTATTATAATAAAATATTACAAAATGTGACATTAAAAAGTGTATAAATCAGTCATTTTTCTAAAGTAACACTGTCCAACAGCGACACCCGCTGGTAAATGCTGCGTTCATGCCATATTGTAATGACCGTAGTCTCAAGATGACAACATGTGACGTTCTATTTGGAGCTGTTCGCCTCCTCGGACTGCGAATTATGCGATTCTTTGGCAACACTATCAACGCCTATGCAGAGGTCAGGTGGTACAGTGGTCACATAGTACAAGTAGGAGCTCTCAGAAAATTCCCATCTTACAAGATGTAATTACGAGCTCCATGAGGATGTGAAGGCTTTTTGCAAGTTGAAATCTCATAATTATGGTAATTACAACATGGCGTGAACACAACTAAAGGTACAGCAGGAGTCAGCGCTCTCTTGCCTCCCCTGAGCCCATTGAGTTTTAACAGACCCCCTAAAGCGTGTGGTTGTTTCAACTCAATCTCACAGCAATATGTATGTATTTTACGAGGTGGCTAACTTGTAAGAATTTGTACGACCTCACTCATACATTTTTGTACGATTTGTCTACACCCCAGTGATGGGTAGGTTTAGGGCCGGGGTTAGGGGTGGTCCTTCCTGGTGACACTTTTTCATACAAATTCATTCGAGTAAGGAAGTACAGATTTGTACGAATTAGCCACCTCATAAAATATGCACGAAATGCCATGAGATTGGGTTGGTTGGTTTGATGGGGGGTAATTGAGTATGAATTAAGTTATGTGAGAGGAGACAATGCCTCCATCATGTTATGATTGGATATGATTGGTTTGTGCGATAAATCCTGTCTCTTATTTTCGTGCGTCTCAGTGGCTGCATCCAAAAGCTTAAAAATGCTCCTTTCGGAGGACGCTTTCCAAGGTAGGAAGGCATCAAGGCACCTCCGAATCCAATGTTAGCTTCACTTCCTATCTCCTTGGATACCTTCATCTGATCAATTTTTGAAGGCAGCATATTCTCATAGTCTTCGATATTCCACAATCCTTTACCTTCCATTCTGTGACAGTTGAGCTTAAAAATAAAGATGGCATCTGAAAGTTGCAGTTAGTGGTCAGTTTGTGTGTAAATGTACATTTATGACCAACGTTTTCCACCATCCATCCATTCATCCATCCATCCATCCATCCATCTATCCATCCATCCATCCATCCATCCATTCATCCATCCATCCATCTATCTATCCATCCATCCATCCATCCATCCATCTATCTATCTATCTATCTATCTATCTATCTATCTATCTATCTATCTATCTATCTTTTGTAATCTATTCATGGAAAGTGCCTGCTTTATTTATTCATTCATTTATTATATAGACTGAATTTTGGGCTGTGGATGTTTGAGGATTAGAAATGAACAGTTCCATATCTTTTAAAGCTGTAGAACATCTGTCAGCCACAGTCCTAAATTTTTAAAGTATAAAGGCAATTATAAATATTTCAGCGTGGCACTGTCATTTTGAAACCGACTGTTGCTGGCCATGTCCTTTCCCCGAACTCCCAAGAAAACATGCCTGCACTTAGAAAGGGGCTTGTTTTGTTGTAAGAGTGGATCCATGGGACGTGAGGGGACTCATGTTTATCTGTTTTTAATCGAGCGTCTTGCTGCTATATCAGCCCAAACCACAGCAGACACAGTCTTGGAGACTTGTGTAACAGTGCAGGTACAGCAGGGCACAGAGCTGCTTCTCACAGTGACGGGTGTGAAGATCCTGTTGTGTTTACAGGCCTCTCTGCAGAAGCTGCTTCCTGAATTATTGACGCATCCTTTCTGTTTGGATTTTTCTTTTTATAGGAATTTTAAGTATGGCTACAGCTATACAGAAACACCCGTGTGGTTCCACATAAGAGCTTTAACAAGGACCTATTATGCCCGTTTACTAGAACAGGTTTTCATGTTTGAATGTTGATTATTTTCCTCATATTCTCCATTGTTGCAGCTCCTCTCTTCCCAGTCTGTCAGTAACGCTCTTTTTAGTTCTTGTCTCTATGAAACCCCTCCTTCTGAAAAGCATAATGTGCTCTGATTGGTCGACTGGAGCAGTGTGTTGTGATTGGTCAAGTGCTTCGAGCATGTTTGCGAAATGTCCCGCCCCTTACCATAACCGCCAGTCTCAACACACTACTAACTAACTCAACCAGGCCCCGCCCCTTTATTCTGCATATGAATTATTTAAATGAGAAATATTGTGGTGTTCGTTCATTTTAAAGCTGCTGCAAAAATCTTCCATCATGTAGAAATCATTGATTCATGAACAAATAAAATGTATATATTTTAAATTTTAAATGAATGAATAAATATATTTATATATTATTATTAATGTGCAATCCAAGTTACTTTTTTAGGACTAGTTTGCTAATTTGTTTATATAACAGGTCTTCATATATATCAGGTTCCCTCCACAGAACCAAAAATATACTCTCAATATAATGTTTAATGCAAACATTTTCTTCAGATTATCTTAAATAAAATAACCCCAATGTCACACTAAGAATATCCTTTTTGTACGTTTGTCACTTTCTCTTATATTCTATCTCTAAGACAGCCTATGATTTCCACATCCTTAACTAATGACATGACATGACAATCCTTCACACACACACACACACACACACATGCACACACACACACACACACACACACACAAATAGTAGCACATGCATTTTGCTTTAAATAACCACAAGGCCTTTTCCTTCATTACAGAAGCAAGAAATTCCCTGAAGCAAAATGTGAAAAGCACACTGAGGAAAATAAAATTGCGAGATGTGTGAGTTTTTGCATGATCAAGCAACACACACACTTTCTTCGTGAAATGTATACTCTAATTTCCTTAATGAGATTGTGCAGTTATGTAATTCAACAGCACAATGCAGAAGCATTATGTAGTTTAGTATAATTTGTTTGTGTGTGTGTGTGTATTTTATACAACAGTTCAACAGACAAGCATTTAAACAAGTAAGCAAAAACCAACGAGTGTCCCAGCCTTTCTGATGCCACAGATTCAGGACCTGAAAAAAAAAGAAAGAAAAAAAAAAGGAAAAGAAATGTGTCCAAGCTTATATAACTAATAAACTCCTTTTTGCTTGAGAATTCAGAACTTTTCAACAATTTCAAGATTAGAAAAGTCATACTATAAAGTAGTTAAAATAAATTTTGTAATATGAAACATGACAACACCAACTAGGGGGAGGAGCCTGCTAAAATTATTTAAATTACTGTTTCCATGGTAATGCAATGACCAATTTTAAAACGGTTTTCACAGGATGAATTCAGAGTTTTTAAGCTTTCAAATGATACCTAATTTATGATGATTACTAAAATATGTGATGCAAAAAAGGCAATAAATAAAAACAGCACCAAGCATCAGGATGGCGACAGTTAAAGTTAGTTGCAACGACTGCTTGGACAGTTTCTGACAAGGACACAGCATGACTGTGTAATCTTTTATATGAAAGTTCAATAAACAAGTTAATATTGAGTAACATTTCAGTTCAATAATGCTAATAGTTCCAAATAAAAAACACAACAGCAGAACACACTGTAGCTGTATGTCGTTCTTCAATTATTCAGTGTTTTGAACAAATTGGTAAAGTAAATAATTCAATGACTCAGAGAGTCACTTGTTCGTTCCTCAGGTGTTTTTTGAAGGAATCGTTTGAATGAATTAATTTGACTCTCTCATAAACACAACAATGTAACCTGCAGTAAGAGCCACTGAATAAATCCCCACCACTAATGCACAGATATATACAATCACTAATCAAATAGGATTCTCAGACATTTGGTCCCCAATGTATTTATATAATTCAAGATGTATAATTATACAGACCGACCTATCTCTGCCAACAGCTCTGTCTACACAGTCAGTTCTCATTACAACTGCTGGTGAGAGAAAATGTTATATCAATAGAATTTAATAGATAATAGAAAATTAGTCCATTATAATTCTTGATGAATGCAAATACACATTTCAACTAATTATTGTGGTGCACTGATTATTTTTACTGTAACAATTTCAGATATTCGATCTTCCTGGGCGGTTCTCTGGAAAAAATGCATTGAAATCTGTAGTTGCAGCATTTGAGTCTAATATTTCCTCATGGTCTACCTCCATCTGTCTTCGTCCTGCCCTCTACTGACCCCTGGGTTATATAACACTGACCTCTGACCTCTAATTACATCCTAGGTGCTCATTAGAAACGTGTCCAGGTAAGTGCAAAGTGGCAGTACTACCACAATTGCCCATTATAACATCTCAGACCCATTGGACGCCTCGCTCCCTCTCTCACTGGCTCTCTGAGGCCTTATGCAATTAGTTCTGTGTCAGGCTTTATCAGAGGAAAGTCTCAGTCTGGTCTACAGGGCTTAAGCTTTCTGCACTGTAAGCAAGAATTCAATTCATCTTCAAAAGGTCTGAGAGAGCATATGGAGTTCAGACCGGTCCTGTTTAGTCCTCTTTGGCCCAGAAAATACCCGGCCCTTGTGAAAATGAAGTGTGCTTAATTGTACTGAATGTGCACTTGTAGTGTATTTAAAATCTTAGCAGTGTATTTAAAAAAACAAAACAAAAAAACATACATGCAGATAATATAAAATTAATGAAAAAGCCCCTTAAGTGCACATAAAGAGAGTACACTATGTTTCTTAGCACACTTAAGTACACTATTTAAACTGTAATGTAAAATTAAATAATTTAAGTACATTTTAAATCATTCTGTTTTAATAATCTTTTGTCATGCCTCAAAGAAGTGTTTTTTTTTATGTGTTGACTAACATGCTAAAGCACATGTAAAGTATATTGAACTGTGTATTTGATATTACAGTTAAAGTTAATATATTTTAAATGTACTAAATTGCCACTTCATTATTACAAATATGCAATTACATGACATACAAGCTTCAATAGAAATAACATTCAAGTATATATTTAGTTGACCATAAATACTTATAAATACTTATATTTCAAAGACAATAGAAGTAATTATGAAATTACATATAATGATGTACTGAAGTCCTACTTAAGTGAGTAAAAAAAAAACACTGCAAAAAGTTTTATTTATCAAAATTTCTTAGTTTCAATATAAAAATATATTTTATAATATAAGTAACTTTGTTTTTGTAATATAAGTATATTGTTTTAAAGTAAAAATATTTCCGTAATAGGTTCTGACCAATGGAAATGGATGCTTAAGTACACTTTAAGTCCTACTTAAGTGGGTCAAGAAAATTGCTTTTAATATAAATGTAAACTGTAATACATTTTCATTTAATTCTAAATAATGTAATTAAGTGTCTTAAAACATTACATTCAGTTCACACTTTAAAGTTTATTAAAAGTATACTTCTTTTTCACAAGGAGAGTCTTTTAACTGACTGTACGAAATGACAAGAATACTACTGCTTCATCAAATTCTTCCATCATAATCCTTCTTTCTTTAATGAAGATAAATGACCTTTTCCCACAATCAATCTTCATGTCTCTATTGAGTAAGGAAAGCCCTCTGAAACCATGGGCCATTCTGGTCTCCATAGGTTTCAGCAGTGATGTCAGCAGGAGTCTTTCCATTCCTGATCTGAACCCCAGTATAAAACCAGCACAAAGACATGATGATGAATGTGACATTCTTCCATATTTGAAGAGTGTAATCTGATTCCTTTCTGAGAGGACTTTGGAAACAAGAGACATGGAGGAGACGTACAGTCATGTGCTACAGTCACTGAAGAGTGGAAAAGACGTAAAAGCTACGTGTGTAAGAAACAGGAGAACTATGGGTCAGGAGGACATGATTCAGGTAAATAACTCAAGTGTGTGTGTGATCAGACTAACACAGAATAACTGAACTCGAGGGTTGCTTTTTATCACTGTGAAGAATATATACAAATAAGTGATCTAATCATGAACCATAACTATTTTTTGACTTTTTAACGAATTCTTTAACCCAAGAATGAAACTATGAATCCATTTGGGATTCACCACCAGTTAGTCAAAATGTAAATAGTTATGAATTGCCATAAGACTGTCATATGACTTAAATCTATAGATAATTTGATGAATGAAATATCAGTACCTACTATAGATTTATGTCATGTGACAGCAATAAAGGATGAGTTTATTCCATTTTTTGTTCAGGTTCTTTCTTTCTTTCTTTCTTTCTTTTTAAAAAGACAATGTGCTTCTATGTGTCTTTACTTTAACTGAATTGTTCAAGCTGATCAGTCACAGTCCTGTTCTGTTTAGTGAAACATTTACTTTGATTGTTAGTGCCATCTAGTGAATATGATGCACAACAGCACAAATATAAAAGGGTTTCTTATTATAATAAATTACTAAATTAAACTATTAATTTATTAATTTGAACAATAATATTTTTTTTATTATTCAATAATATTTTTTTTATAATACTTTATATCTATAATGAATTGGAAATAACATCATTTGAGTTTTCAGAGTAGTCAATTCAAAAA
This sequence comes from Hypophthalmichthys nobilis, assembly GCA_037950665.1. Taxonomy (NCBI): domain Eukaryota; kingdom Metazoa; phylum Chordata; class Actinopteri; order Cypriniformes; family Xenocyprididae; genus Hypophthalmichthys; species Hypophthalmichthys nobilis. The sequence continues at coordinate 1,870,375 of CM075484.1, forward strand.
CTGAATAGAATATTAAATAGACAGATAATTTCATGCTATACTGTTTGATATATAGAAACTGAGTCAGAGTCATCTTTTGAAAATAAAGGTTATTTTTTGGCATTGAAAGTTCCATGGAGAACCTTTAACGTCCATGGAACCTCTAAAGGTTCTTTGTAGTGGAAAAAGGTTCTTTAGATTATTAAAATGTTCTTCACACTAAGAAAAAAAAATTATTATTATTAAATTATTATGCCCCTTTTTACAAGATGAAATATAAGTCTCAGGTGTCCTCAGAATGTGTCTGTGAAATTTCAGCTCAAAATACCCCATGGATTTTTTTTTATTATACCGTGTTTTAACTGCCTATTTTTGGGAGGAAGAAAAAAAATGCTCTGATTTGGTGTGTGTACCTTTAAATGCAAATGAGCTCGTGCTCCCTGCCACCAAGCTCGTGATTCCAATGCACTGCAGTAGCCCCTCACTGCAGAACACACGAGATCCAGGGGGTGGAGACGGGTAGGTTAAGGGATATGTAAAGTGGGAGGAGTTGGATCCAGATCCAGGGGGTGGGGACGAGTAGGTTTAGGTCCAGGGGGAGGAGATGGGTAGGTTTAGGGATATGTAAAGTGGGAGGAGTTGGATCTAGTGTTCTGCAGTACGGACCATCTCATGCACTGAGGCATAAACAATACAGGAGAAGCTCTCACAGCAAATATAACTCTCAAAATGGATCATTATAAACTGTTCGTGATGCAGCATATCAGATCACATGGTATGGCATGTATTTTGTGGATTTTTGCTAACATTCGATTAACGTGCTGTACGGCTAACTTGGCTAAAGCTACACGCTGTTGGAGAGACTCAATAATAATGAAGAATGTTTATGAATTATACAGACTGCAAGCGTTTATGGGTTAAAAATAATGACATGGCTCTGGTCTCTGTGAATACAGTAAGAAACAATGGTAACTTTAGCCATATTTAACAGTATATTAGCAACGTGCTAACGAAACACATTCAGAAAGACAATTTGCAAACATCTTGAAATATATATGAAATTGGATCATAAACAGTTGGTATGGATCCATCTTTGAGAATCAACTTCTGTGCAAATCCTGTTTTACTGACCCTCGTGTGTAAAGCAGTCTGGTGTAAAATGACTTGCACACACTAGTATATGAATTTATCTGGACACATTCCCTTCATAAATAAAATTACACCACTGCGTCCTTAGTGGCTCAGATGCTAGGAGTTTATGGAGACTCGTATATTATAGCCGTTAACAGATCAGTGATTAGATCAGTTACTGGTACACCATTGTCGCTTGCGAATACAAAATGCCGGCGCCGTGGGAGGAAACATACAGATTAAGGGGTGGTAATATTATAATAAGATCCCCTTCCTATGTCACAAGGGGAGCAAAATCGTTTTTTCACATGCTTGCAGAGAAAGACTTACCAAAACAAAGTTACTGGGTTGTCCTTTTTCACATTTTCCGGGTTGGTAGATGCACCGGGGACCCGATTATAGCACTTAAACATGGAAAAAGTCAGATTTTCATGATATGTCTCCTTTAAGAACTGTTGACCTATAGGTTCTTTGGGAACCAAAAGTGGTTCTTCTGCAGCATCACTGCAAAAAAAACCCATTTTGGAACCTGATGCATGGTAAATCCATCCGTATGTGAACAGGGGAATATTTGCTCTGTCGCAGGAACAGCCCACAGAGGCAGCGACACCAGCAGCCGTTCATGAGGGTCCGGAGGCCATAGACGGCAGCAAGGAGTCCACAGAGAGAATATTCTGCCTTATTGGGGTCACTGCTATCATCCTCAATCTTCTAGTGGTGGTGTTAGTGTACATTTACACCCCTGTGTGAAGAGAAGTTCATTACTTTCAACTGGACACCCAACCACTAACCTTCAGACATCTGGATGCCCTTACTGCCCAGTAATACAAAAGGACTAGACGTTGTGTTTGCTTCGGTGATGATCGTCCTGGGAATATATTTCCCATGGCAATGTTTTATTTATCTTTTGTTAAAGTGTTTGGATGCATAGTGGTGACTGACAATGTAAATGACGTTTAAGCGTGTGGTTTTTTTCTTGGATAGAAATCATATCAATTCATTTTATGGTTTTCTAAAGGCACTCACTTCTAAAATTAAATCAGTTAATATTCCAGCTGTTTCATTTTTCCTCTCTTTTCTCTAATTGAAAAGTTCATGTTAATCTAAATAATAATTTAAATAATAAAGGCTTGAATCTGAATGACATCATTTTCTAGGAAGTGACATCATTTTGGAGGGAAAACTACAGCACAAACATTGAATTCCGTGATGCAAAAGTATCTTTATTTGTGGACACCCATATAGAGGCTCTTATTTTACATACGCTTTTGAGCAGCATTTTACTAGTTTTGTTACAATGTTTGCAATATATAAATAAATAGTATGTGTCTCCGATCTCCCTAAAAATGTCACTAAGCAAATGTAACGTATAGTTTCTAAATGTCTATCACTCCTCACGCACCGCTCCATCAGTCTGAGCTCTGATTGGCTGTCTCCTGGCTACAAGACAGACATCACTCTGATTGGCCCAAAGTTTTCACGCATCTCTTTCATTCATGTGAGTCAGTCTGCGCTCGCCCGGACTCGCAGCAGCGCGTCTAGATGGAGAGAATCAATTCACCGTTATAATGAATGAGGGCCATCAGCGGTGACGCATCTTATTTACTGACTTTCAGAGCAAAAACGACTTTGGAAAACGCATCAATTGCAGCTCACTAGGTCGGAATAACGATGTCAGAACTATGGAGGTTGTCATTTTGCATGTCATTTCTTTCCCTGGCGATCGCAAACTCCTCATCAGTCAATCATCAGATGCCTCATGATCTCATCCATCCTCCACAAAGCAGGAGCAAACCACAGAGACACCTGAATCACACCAACTCAACGAGAATACAGATAGATTTAAAAGGGTAAGTGTCTCAACTGAAGTCTTTACATGAAGGTGACATGTTTGTGGTGATATTCTGAATATATGTGACCGATGTGGAAACTAAATAAACTTTTATTATAGCCTATATATTATTGCTTTTCAGTGTGGTGAAGATAAATACACTCTTAAAACTAAAGGTTCTTTATTGGCATCTGGTTCCATTGAGAACCTTTAACATTCATAGAACGTTTTCTTTCCACAAAAAGGTTCTTTAAATGCTGGGTTAAAAACAACCCAAGCTGGGTTAAATAAAAGCGAATGGGTTGTTTTTGACCCAGCAGTTGGGTTAAATGTTTGACCAACCTGCTGGGTAGTTTTATTTAACCCAACTACTGTTTAAAAATGTATTAAAATGCTTATTAATAAAAGTTCATCTTTTGATTATTATTGATGCCTCTAGTAATTATGTGTCTGATTTTTAATTTCCAACCTATTTTGGGTTCATTTTAAGCCAGCCATATAGTAATTTTTAAACAATAGTTGAGTTAAATAAAACTGCCCAGCACATTGGACAAACATTTAACCCAACCGCTGGGTCAAAACAACCCAATCACTGTGTTTGTCCATTTTCAACCCAACTTGGGTTGTTTTTAACCCAGTGTAAAGGATGAACGTCTTGTTTACTACACATCTCGTCCTCATCTTGACCTGGCATCTAAACCATGCATTTCTCTTCACTGTTTCTCTAAGTTCCATTTACAAGCAGTTTATAGGCCCAGTGAGACATAGCAGAGCACTTTACTTCAATCAAAGTCCTTTATAGAACCAGAATGACATGAAAACATTGGCCCGTCTTTGTTCACAGTAGTAACATTCAGTCAGATGTTTCTCTAGACTTACTCCGGATATGTTGATCCTTCAAGCAATGAGAGGAATTCATGATTATCCTGAAAAGTTGGAGACTTAGTGACTGGTCTTTGTAAGCCATAACAGAGCAGGAAATTACTTACCCTTCTATTCATATTCATTTTGACGAAAATGCCACTGAACCTTTGTAAGAGTTCATCAAGGATGCACCACTGCTCTTCTGTAACAATCCCACCTCCTCTGGACGTCATTGTGTTTTCAGGTCAACCGAGGACGTTGACTGTGGAAACATGTCCATCCTGGGGCAATGGGGTTTGGCGGCAGGGGGAATATGGTAGAGTTTTCACAGCCCTAGATGGAGAAGAAGGGTGTTGTTGTGGAGTGTAGTAATGGCCGAATACAGGTTCAACAGTTCAGGAGGCCAAGCGCAGCAAATGGCTTCATTTCAGAGCGCATCAACGAAGCCTTTCACACCTCTGAGATTTCAAAGAGAGACAAAAACATGATTATTTCCTCCTTTTTGATGGAGGTGCCAAGCAAAGTGGGAGCTTTGTGACAATCCAGCAGTTAACCCACATGTTTGACCTTGAGGACCGCGGTTGAGGTTTTATTAAAGCTTCTCCACGGCTCTCTGTTACGAGGTGCTGGAAAAAAGAGCCGGGGCCAAGAAGAAAACTATAAACCCTTTTTTTTGCATTGCTTTTGTATTGCCCTTTTGTATTGCACAAATGTAAATAACATTTTTAAAATATAAAAGGTTCATTTACAATCTTTATTTTACGGCCTCTGCTCCCAGTAATGTGTTGGAGGTGCAGAGGTTTGCTCATTTGGAAGATGTAAAGTTTCGCTTCACTGCCTTGTTTCTTTGCATTCTGCTCAGACAGAGAAAACAGAGAGCTGTAGGCCGAGGGAATGAGATACATGTGGGTGCAAAAGTAGCTGGTAAAGAACAGATGTTTTATTCTTTACATGACACCCAAAAGCCAACATAATCATCCTTAAATATTATTAGTTTATTATAGGTTTTTTGATAGCAGCAGCTGTTCAAACGAAAATGACGATTCTGTCATCATTTTCTCAAACTTATGGCATGGTAACACTTTACTTAGGGTTAGGGTTTTATTATACATAAAAGCCTTTTATGTATAATGCTTTATAAAGGTATTCATAATGTATGTTATAATGCATAATGTAAATAATTGTAAACGTAAATAATTGTAAGTTAATTTGTAAATAAAAGTTAATTGTAAATAATTATAAGTTAAAATGCATTATAATATTTGCAGATTCCCTGTTACATCTGCAATTGGTGGTTTGTCATGTGTTTTAATATACTATACTTTCTAAAGGTGCACTCTAAAAACATGCTGGGTTAAAAACAACCCAAGTTGGGTTGAAAAGGTCAAACCCAGCGATTGGGTTGTTTTAACCAAGCGGTTGGGTTAAATGTTTGTCCAATGTGCTGGGCAGTTTTATGTAACTGAACTATTGTTTAAAAATTACTATGTCTGGCTTAAAATGAACCCAAAATAGGTTGGAAATTAAAAATCAGATACATAATTGCTAGAGGCATCAATAATAATCAAAAGGTGAACATGTATTAATAAGCAATTTAATAATTTTTATTGTTTAATTATTATTCATTAAACTTATTAATAAATGTTCATTTATTATTTTATAAATGAATTATTTTATTATTTATTATTATTTATTATTTTATTTCATTATATATAATTTGGGTTCATTTTAATTGAGCAATACAGTAATTTTTAAACAATAGTTAATTAAAACTACCCAGCAGGTTGGGCAAACATTTAACCCAACTGCTGGATTAAAACAACCCAATAGCTGGGTTTGTCCATTTTCAACCCAACGATTTTTGTTCCACTGTGGAGCACAAACAGATATTTAGCAGAATGTCCAAGCTGCTCTCAAAGTCAATGTTGATCAATGCTTTTTGTAGTTACAATCTACTTTTATTGTATGCTAAAAAAGCAGCTTTGGAACAACATAAGGGAGAAAATAATGACTGAACTTTATATTTTTGGTGAACTATCCCTTTAACATGCCCCAATACTTTTTAAGGGGGAGATTTTTCAACAATGGCTGTGTCCTAATTCAGGGGCTGCACCCTTTGAAAGCTGCATACATCATCAAGGCAGTCTCATTTAAGAAAAATAATCGTTAGATTATCTTTAATATGACATCCTTGACGAAGTATTCAGCCTTCAAATGCGACCTCCGGAGGACGCAGCCTCCGAAATGAGACGCAGCTCCTGTCAACAAAGGAGTGTGTTTTTGGTTGTGAGGGAAAGATTACCTTTTTCAGCTTCCCAAAGAACCCAGGTTTAAGGGAACAGAGGATAAAGTTTGTTTTGTGAGTTGTGCACATATTTGTTTGTTCCCGGGTTTTCAGTGATGAATACTTTGTAAACAAGTCCCAGTTCGGCGCTGGATTTGCAGATCACGGGTGGTGAGTAAAGCTGCATCAGATGTCTGTGTTTTGTTGGCAATCGGTGCACAAGTCCATATAATGTAAACAACACAAACGTTTTTGTTCCCTTTTATTTATAATGATGTCACAGCTTGCAGACGATCTCTACGCAAAAGCTGCGTGCGCTCTTGACTCTTTAGCTCCGCCCACGGCACTGACGGCAGACATGCCTCCAGGAGCTCGGCTTTTTCCGGAAAGACTCGGTTTATCTTTTATAAATATGACAAAACTAAAGATTTTTCGGAGATATGAAGGATGCATTGTTACTCTAGATGTACTCAAGATTAACATGAGATTGGCAGAAACTGTGTGTGATACCCCCATTTTAAATATATGAAAAAAGTTGTCCGCTGTAGCCATGTGAACAGAATAAACACAGACGTCTTCGATCACTATCAAGTCTTGCTCTAATGGGATCCTCTCAGCTCTGTAAACATCACTCACATCTCATTGGGAATGTAACGTTTAGGTGTCGACTCCATATTAAAACCGAAACTGGGTACAAAAGTTGATGGCAACTTTCCATTCTGTCAGTGCAGAAACTTCCCTGCTTGGGTCCAATGAAGGGTCAAGGATTTATTTAGAGAACAGACAGACTGGTGGTAAAAGGTCTCAGTGCTCTCAGTGTCTCAGTGAGACATCTTAGCACAGCTTCAGTTTAAAGGAATAGTTCAGCCAAAAATGAAAACAATGTCATCATTTACTCACATCATGTTGTTTTAAACAAGTATAGCTTTCTCTTTTACAAAGAAGATTGTACTATTCACTCTTTTTACGCAAAAATGAGCACTGAAGCCTTCAAAAACTCACAAAAAGCAAAATAAAAGTTTCATGTGGTTCATTCAACTCATACTCCTGAGCTGTTAAAGGATTAGTTCACTTCAGAATTCAAGTTTCCTACTCACCCCCATGTCATCCAAGATGTTTATGTCTTTCTTTCTTCAGTTGAAAAGAAATTAAGGTTTTTGAGGAAAACATTCCAGGAAACATTCCTTCACTGGGGTTCAACAGGTTGAAGGTCCAAATGTCAGTTTCAGTGCAGCTTCAAAGAGCTCTACACAATCCCAGCCATCATTTTCTAAAAAAAAAAAAAAAAAATGATATACTTTTTAACCACAAATGCTTGTTATACTCACAATTGTGAGTTTATAGTCAGTTAAAGTCAGAATTGTGTGATAAAAACTCATAATTATGAGAAAAAATACTTTATGTCTCGCAATTCTGACTTTATAACAGAATTGTGAGATGCAAATTCACAATTGTAAGAAAAAAAAGTCAGAATTTTATTTTTTTTATTTAGTGGCAGAAGCAAGTTTCCATAGAAAAGAGAGAAGAATGAGTTTGGCAAAAGGTGGATTCGAACTCGGGTCGATCACGTCAAAAGCTACTTCTACGAGCCATACTCCCTACGGCCTACACCACTGCAGACATTGAGTGGCACACATCATTTTTAATCTTGTGTGGCCCAAATAGACATTGGTGGGCAGAGTTAGTGTAAATAGCCTTTGCCAACAAGACAGGCTATTTATACTTAGTGTAAATAGACACTCCAAAATTTGCAAAAATGTGCCATTTTGTATTGTTTCACAAATGCATTTTTGTATCTCATTGATAAGCAGTTTTTTTTTTTTTTTGTTTTTGTTTTTTTAAATGTAGCATAAAATCAACAACTACAAAAAAAAAGTTTAAAGCTCAAATAATGATCAAGTGTTTTTAATTAGTGATTGTAGTTAAATCTCAGAGTCTGTGTGTGCTGAATTAGCTTTGATCCCTCCTGGAAGGTTATAGGTCATTCTGACCTCCACGTAGCCTGGATCGTCCAATGCCGGCTCTGTCTCAATCGGCTTACGCTGCGCATCATCCCTCGGACTGGCAAGTTCCAACAGTGTCCCTTCAGAAGCCATACAATAAAGGCACATACTGTAACTAATTAGCAAATCCCACCCGACGCTACAGAAGGGTTTGGTTTATGCGCATTGGCCGCTGCTTTTCAAGCAAGCGTTCAGGACCGGCTCGGCTTGTGTTAGTGTGCTAATTGCCTTTTCTCCCAAAAGCAGCTAGATAAACAGATGCGGCCCAGGAGTCTGAAGAAGACTCTTAATCCAGCAAAGTTTACCCACCAGACGGGACAGCTAACGCCACTGTGGGAAAAACAATATTTCTCATGTGCATGGGCACAGGGAGGACGGAGGCCCAACGAGGGGGGCGTCTATAACAAACTCGCTCCCCCCTTCATTTTTATTCATCGCCGCTATTTGTCCAAGCTGAATACAACACGGGGTGAAGGGTCAGCTTAAACCCAAGGCTATTCACTCAGTCCAATGCATCTTAAGGGGCCCAGGGCCACGGATTGTAAGTCTTTTAAAGATGTCCTTTCAGAAGTGGTTAAATTGTGGTTATGCTGGACAGATTGATTTGGCGTGGAGCCTGGAAAAGGGTGAAATAAAAGTTACTTTTTGATGCAAATGAAGTTTATTCCACAATTTTAAGCAAATGCAGACTCCATGCTTGTGCAGTGTGGCACGTGATGACCTTTACTTTTTTATATTTTTGTTCTTGTCACTTCTAGAGCTTCACCCTTGATCTCTCACTCTGACACTCCTGATCTTTGTCCGTCTCTCTCCAGGCCCAACGTTTGTGGCACCAGGTGCTGTTATTCATGGCTAGTCAACCCCAAGACCAAGCAGTGCACAAAACGTGAGTATCTTTTCAGGGCCATTCAGATGGTTTTATGTTCATAGAAAGACAGGCAGACATATACAGCTGCCAGTATTTCATCTGGCTCAAATCCTCTTCATTTGTCTGATTTTTCAAATGAGGCAATGAACTGAAGTGTCAGCACAGCTGCGAGCTGTAACAACTTCATAACAACTTCACAGAAGGGGAAACATGTACTAAACCACTGATTCACAACCTTTTTATATTAAAGGCCCCGGTAACACTTTATTTTATAGTCTTTTAACTAGTTGCTTATTAGCATGCATATTACTAGTATATTGGCTGTTTATTAGTACTAATTAAGCACATATTAATGCCTTATTCTGCATGACTATATTCTACATCAATGGTTTCAAACTGATTTAAAAAATAAAGCATAATCCGGCCCGCTAAATTATTATTATTATTCTCTAGTTGTCTCATACCATATTCCATATTCAAAAGAATGACATGATTCTATAAAAAAAAAAAAAAAAAAGAGAGCTTTGATTTGATGAGAGCTGGTTCGGGGCTTTCGTGGTTTATTTGTTGTTTGGCTGCAAAGTGTGAATGAAATATGTTTTTTTCCAAACCGAAAAGGAAAGTGAATGAGGAACACAGACAGTTTCAAGAAAAATAGACATTGCAGTATTTTTTTGTGGAGTTTAATGGAAACGCTACCTGTCTGATATGCAAAGAAAAAGTCACCGTTCTAATTAGGGGCCATTCACATATCACGTTACCACCGAAACACGTCCGATGCTATACGTTACCGATGCTCAAACAGCATCTTGGACACATGTGGCTCAGCTGTGTGAGCAGAAGCGCTGCCAGGTGTCTGGCAAGAAATAGAATAGTGTACAAATGTATTCAGGGATTGCATTTGTTCAGTACAGTGTTGTTCAGTGCAAGATTTTGATGTTATTTAAGCTAAAATAAAGTAAGGGAAAATATTTGCACTAACTGTTAAAAAACTACACTGTAAAAAATGTACCCGTAAATTTACAGTAAACTACTGGCAACTGTGGTTCCAGCCATTTACCGTAATTTTACGGTTTCAACGCCGTTTTTCCAGTTAACAGCTGTTTACTGTAATTCAACAGTACCAATACTGTTGTTCATTTTACAGCTTTACTGTAGAGTACTGGCAACTGTGGTTCCAGCCATTTACCGTAATTTTACGCTTTCAACACCGTTTTAGCTGTGCTGTAATTTTACAGTAAAATACTGCCATACATTACATAAACAATATATAATTAAAATCTTTGGTATCGTATATAATGTGTACAGACACGTCGAACTATATTTTAACTAGGTGGAAAGTAAATAAAGTAGATTATGGTACATAATTTGCTATTTATTAAAACACAGGCAGAATGGGCACTGACAAATTGGTTGAAACTGACCCAAACTGAATCTTAGCATAAACGCAAACGGTAAGTTAAGAAAAAAGAAAATAGCACTTGCTTTAACCAACAAAAATAAGAAAACTTTCAAAAACTAAATTCTCACTATTCATTTACCATGATGCTATCCCAGATGTGTACAACTGCCTTTCTTCAGCAGAACACAAATGTTTTTAATAAGAAATTTGAGATCTATAGATGCATGAAAATGAATAATGAGAATGCTTATTTTTGAAATTATACTGCTCTATATTTAAACAGTATGATAACAGTTTTAGGAGGAAAAAACAATGTCAAAGAGAAAAGTGTAAATTGCACAGTCCAATGAGAGGAACTAGTGTGCGATTAAACCTTAAAAAAAAAAAAAAAAAAAAAAAGGCCAATACATCACATTAACTTTGGAAGATTCTAGCAAGAAGTCTGATGAAACTGGTCAACCCAGGTCTGAGAGGAAAACATTAAGAATATGTTAGTGACTATGTGTAGCACATGGCAAAAGATATTCATCATATACAGTCTGGACACACTTTTAAATTAAACAGAAAATTAACTGTTTAGTAGATGAACGTAATTAGAAACTTATAAAGTAAATAAATGAGGGTCTAAGTTTGTTACAGTAGAGAAAACAAGACAAAATATTATCTTAACAGAAGCAGGGGCCAAGACATGCCCAATCAGTTTAGCCGTGTGTAAATACATGTAAATCAATTTAAGGGTTCCTATAAAAGAAAACCAAATGATTTTCGCAATATTACCTCTTTATACTACAGCTGTTCCAGACAGGTCCAAGTAGTTCCAGGCATCTTGAGGATTTGACCGCATTACAGTTCCATATCACTTTGCCAAACCATTTCAGTTATCTCAAACGTCCTTAGTCCTTCTTAGTTGCGATGTAGTAATGTGTTTGTTCTTGAAGCACTTCTCCATTACTAGCTCTAAAATTATGTTTTGAATTAGCAATGGAGGCTTGGTATCAGATGTGTAAGAAATAATTACACACAAGATCATTTTAAGGACAAAAACCTGACAAATGTCTTAAAAGACAACATCTGAACAATGTCTTGAGGTGTGGTGACTGAGGAGGAATAACTGACGACGGGCCGTTGAATTGCGCTTCGAGTCGTGGCTGCATTACAACCTCGGATATGCATTATTTTTCAAATAATTCAGCGGCCCGTCGTCAATTATTCTCAAACCTAGCAAACCTAGCGTTATAATCGGAGTTTGGAGAACACTGACTAGTGGAATGCCTCACACCCCGTTGAGGTCTGTCTGGCCGCAACACGCGATTCGCACCAAGTAGTAGCCTACAGTCAAAAATATCTCACGAAAAAGGCGATTTTACAAGTTGAGTGCAACATAGTAAAATAACAACAAAGAAATAAACTTACCTTGAGCAGTTTTCTTCTTTAGCAGACGCAGATGGTAAGAGTTTATGTGCTGCTTTTTACAGCACGAGACCGTTTTTTTAGGTTGACTGTTAAATGCTGTAAATTTACTGCAAGTGCTTAATTTAACGACCATTAGCTGTAAATTTATATGATTTAACAGTTAATTGAAATAACAGTATTTTACTGTTGGAAATTGGCTGTAATTTTACAGCAAATTTTTACAGCGTAATACTGTATGTAACAATGATAGAGACACTGCTATTTACAATTTTGTTAAGTATGGCAAAAATATTTTAGTAATGAAATTTGAAGTAAATGAGAAATAATGCAAAGGAAAGTACATTTTCAGAAATTTTGCGCTTTCTTGTGCTTGAATGTTAAAATGGCCCTCCTATGAGGTGTCAATCACAGCAACGGCCCCAGCCAATTTGAGTTTGAGACCCTTGTTCTACATTCTTAATCCTACCCAATACCTAAAATTAACACTGCCCATATATATATATATATATTTGATATATTTTTACTAGTGGGAGCAGGACACTATAGTTCATTTATGTAAGTGAGGATAGCAAAATAAATAAACTGTGACATATTATACTCAAAAATTCTTCATACAGTGGACTACCAGTAAAATTGATAAAAATTTGATATATATATATATATATATATATATATGTGTGTGTATATATATACAGTATATATGTGTGTGTGTGTGTGTGTAAAATTGAGGACCCTTTACATGATATAATATTAACAGAACTATATGTTCTTCAATAAAAATGTTATTGAGGAAAAAAATAGGATTTTAATTAATAATAGAGTCATCCTGCGTCCCCTTTGGGACTTGAGGCCCCCTGGTTGAGAACCGCTGCTCTAAACCACTGAGCTTTCAGTTCAACAGAACCAATGAAGTCACAAAACAAACCTTGCAGTTGTTTTAAAGGGTTAGTTCACCTAAAAATAAAAATTCTGTCATTAATTACTCGCCCTCATGTTGTTCCAAACCCGTAAGACTTTCAATCATCTCTTTAAGTCCTCCAAGTCATTTTTGTAACGTTCAGTCTACTAAGATACCTAATCTGGGGTGCGTTTCACAAAAGCATCATTAGCCAACTAACATCGCAAGTTCCGTCGTTACTAACATAGTTCAACGATTTGGTGTTTCCCGAAACCATCGTTCAAACGAATATTCGCAAACTGCATCGCAGGCTTGTGTTGTTGGAAGAAGAGTTTCTTGTTTTTATGACATGTGGACTTAATAAATCGTTATCTTGAGCAAAGTAAGCAAGCTGACATTCAGTACAATGTATATCTTTTATTTAGAATGTATACAATGTCATTTACATATTTTAGTTTGTGAAGAGATTTTAAGCACCATTTTTGAAGAGTGCGCATGTGCGTACGTGATATGAAAACGAGCCTATGATTGAATCTGGAAATAAAGCAAAATAACTGAGAAAAATGAGAATTAGTCCTCAGATGCAATGTCCGTAATTTATAGCAAAAAATCTAGAATTATTTCTAACTCAAACGGATTAATTTAAAGAAGTTATTACTCCACCTCCTGTGTGACATCATTAACTAACGTGGCTGAACGACAGGTTTGTGACAATACGGTCGTGACTAGCTCGTTGAACTATGGTAGTGAAGCAGCAAGTTGCGTCGCTCCATATGGCCGCATTTACAGTCAACCAATTCTGATTCTGTATTGCATTAATGAAATATGCTGTTATTACCATTATTAAGTGTTTTATGTAAGTCGATGATTATTGATGAAAACCCCTCAGCCTGTGTGTTCCCATTTGACAGGCATTTAATCAGGGTATCTGCAGGGCATTAAAAAGCATTAAAAGTCATTAAATGGATTTTGCGAAAATTAAGACCTTAAATGGCATTAAAAAGCATTAAATTTTATTCCTACAGGCATTAAATTTTTTAGATAGTTTTGAAGAAAAATAGTACTACCAGTTTATTATTTACTAACGCTTTTCAGTTAGTCCGGGATAAGTGGATTTTTTGAAGGGGCAAGTGAAAGAGAATTTTACTTGCCCGGTCGGACAAGGAGCCTGATTAAATCGTCAATAATAATAATAAAAAAAAACTTAGGAATCACCAAAACGCAAGAATGACAATATGCATACTATCCGCCCTAAATAGTATTGAATATTACTAATGTCACATACTATTTAGGATGGATAGAATGCACATTGAGACGCAGGCAATGACTCGTTCAAAAACAACTGCCTCATTCTTGAATCAGTCAGCCAGTGGAATGAATCGTTTGAATGAATGACTCAGTGACTCACTTATTAAGACGGTTTATTTGCCGCCACCTACTGGTGGTTTAGTTTCATTTTTAAAAGTATCACTTTCCCCCCAACATTTCTTATTTGAATTTTCAAAAAATGTTTAAAACAATCCCATAACATTATTTAATGCAGTTGTAATTTTTTTTTTATTGTAAATGATTTAATTTGATTGATAACAGCCCTTAGTGTCTTATTCTAATTGAATTTATTGAACAACTTTAAGAATTGAAAAATAAAAGATGAATCATACATTTTACATGAATCATGCAGGATTGGGTGGGGGGAAATTGCCCCTTGTAAAGGTTAAAAAAAAAAAAAAAAATGCCCTCAGTGTAAATATCACAAATATGCAGATTTATATATGTCAAAGCTGGAATATTCTGAAAGGATATTGCTTGAGAATAAATTTATATTTAAACCAAAAAATAAAAATAAAAAATCCTATTTTTTCCAGACAAGCAACTGTTTTACTCAGACAAGTGAATGACCGATTTACTTGTCCAAAGGAAAAGCACATGACAAGGCTTAATGTCGAGCCCTGTATGTAGTCTTAATGGGCCACATTTCAGTCACCATTTCATATTGTCTGACAACAAAACAGAAAAATATATAGATGAAACAATTTTAGTAGTAAATTTAGTAGTAAATTGGGAATTTGGCTGTATTAAAATACATTATGTGAGCACAAAGAGGTAGCAGCAGAGAAGCAAACAAATGTAAAGGGCTGACACTTGGCAGAATGCAAATGCAACTTAATGACATAATGAATATTCTAATTGCCGTATGACGTCTTCTATTGACATTTAGCGACATATATATATATATATATATATATATATGGCATTAAGAATTTTAAAAATTGGCATTAAAAAGCATTAAATTAGATTTGATGAAACCTGTAGAAACCCTGTTAATGAAAACGTTTTGTGTTACTTAATTGAGTCCATATTCAGTTTTCAATTAATGCACATAAGTTTACGTTGGAGATTAAAATCTGTTTTTAATTTGTTTCCACTGTGCACAGTGTTCATTGTTCCGTTTGCATCTTTATTTGATTTATGGAATGATTTTATTAGGATCATGTGGGCTATATAATATGTTAAAGATTTTTATGTATATTACGTTCATGCATCTTACTTTCAGCAGTAAAATGTACTTTATGGATGCCTGAACATTATAACAATCCTTTACTGTAAGTAGGCCAAACCTTTGAATGCCATGTTGAGGCAGCGTCTGAGCTCAGTTGCACAATTAATCCAGTCCCTCAGCTTTCTCATTATAATCCACACCTTCCTAATCCTTATGTAGCTAGATTTACCAACTAATAACTAACCCCTTGACCCATGTGTCATTAAAGGACCAGTGCAACTCAAAATACTTCGAGTTTTCAACTGAAAATGTGTTGTGTCCAATAAAATCACACTCCAAAAAAGATGTCATGGGATTTGATTGGGAAAATAATATAGCTTGACATGCCATTCTCTGTTGTTCTCCCACTAGCAAGATGTCACCCGCGCTGCCATAATAAAGCGGTCTGTCACCGGCCGAACATCTGTCAGTGTCGTCCAGGCTTCCATGGCCATCGCTGTGAACATGTTAATATCAACCCAACCCTGAGCACCTGGTTTGAGACACAGCCTGGTCCCATCTTACACTCAACTGCCGCCATAGCAACAGTTACCATGGCAACACCTGTATCCACCACCATCCAACCCAACATCTCCACATCTGCCTCCAACCCAGATGCGAGAATGACATACTCATTACGCTGGCAACCGCCCAGGTGAGTGAACTCTTCACAAGTGAGACAGTGGCTTGGAAAGCACATCAATAGTTATATTAGGAAAGGAATAATTGTAGTGTACAAAAATATCGTAAAGGGGTTCTTAATTATGACTTCACCTTTTTAACTTTAGTTAGTGTGTAATGTTGCTGTTTGAGCATAAACAACATCTGCAAAGTTACGACGCTCAAAGTTCAATGCAAAGGGAGATATTTTCTTTTAAAGAGTTCTCTGTTTAAGGACTACAACAAACGGATGGTAGGGACTACAACGAGCTTCTTCCCGGGTTAGTGACATCACAAACCCTAAAATGTACATAAACCCCGCCCCCGAGAACACACAACAAAGGGGGCAGGGCCATGTTGGGCTGCTTTAGAGTGTTGTTGACATGCCGTCATTTTACACCGGACTGCTTCACAAACGAGGGTCAATTCAACACTGGATTTGCACAAAAGATTAACATGACGGCACATGCTAGTGGATGAGTTGAATCAACTCCACAGCAACTACATAAATTTATCCACTAACCATTCAGAAACGTCCAGTTTCATTCTAAAAGTTGTAACTTCTTCCTGAGTCTCTCCATCAGTGTCGACTCCGGTTTGAACAATGTAAAGATGAACACCGTTACTGACAATCCTCATTTTGGCTGCGTGAGATTCTCCAGCTTTGTTGTTGTTGAGCGACCGAAGCGTGAGCCGTTAAAGCTCCGCCCTCTTCTGGAAAGGGGGCCAGGAGCAGCAGCTCATTTGCATTTAAAGGGACACACACAAAAACTGTGTGTTTTTGCTCACACCCAAATAGGGGCAAAATTGACAAGCTATAATAAATGATCTGTGGGGGATTTTGAGCTGAAACTTCAAAGACACATTCTGGAGACACCAGAGACTTATATTACATCTTGTGAGAATGGGCATTATAGGTCCCCTTTAACTTTCAAATTCAAAAATTGCTTCTAGCTTACACTGGTAATGATTGAAGTTATTTTTAATGTTTATGTATCACTGGCTCATATTTTTCTTCCTAAACAACCAGTATAACAGTGGAATTGGACTTTTTGAAGTTTTTGTTCAACTCAGCAAATCATTTAGAGTTTTTAATTTTAGACTCATTTAAATTATTAATCATTTCTGTACGTTTCGGTTGAACAGTTTTGTTATATGGAAAAAATGACATGGTGCGACTTTAAGTGTTTATAAAACAATTCTTCATGATTTGCTGCCACAAAGTGGAAAAATTACAGTTAACAGTGTGTGTTTTGACTAAACATACAGATAAAGGCACTGTCACTTTTTCCCCATATCTTACTCAGTGTTAAAAATATACTTAAAACAGCAATTTTCCAGAGGAAATTAAGTATTCCAATTAAAATATAAAGCACACAAATAAACAAACAAACAACAGAAGGAAAGTAATATAGATCTAAACAATATTTACAATGTACTTGTTTAATTTGCTGAATGTTTTCAAACGTTCATAACACTTTAGTATGGGGAACAATTATCACTTTTATCTAAAATATTTTCATGATTTTTTCTTTTGTCAAATCAACTTAGATAATTAATGTAGTTCAGATAACATAATATTTTGAGTTTCTGTTGATTAAACCAATCGCCTTCATTGTATTAACTTACATTTTTAATTTCAGTGAACTCAAAATTAACCAGGTAACTTACTTTTTTAAGTTAAACCAACAATTATTTTTTACAGTTGCTTATTAGCTTGCATATTGGCTGTTTATTAGTACTTATAAAGCACATATTATTGCCTTATTCTGCATGACCTTATTCTACATCCCTTAATCCTACCTAGTGCCTAAACTTAACAACTACCTTACTAACTATTATTAAGTAGTAAATTAAGAGTTTATTGAGGCAAAAGTTGTAGTTAATAGTAAATATGTTCCCCATACCAAAGTGTTACCGGAGTTTTTATTCCAGTATGTAGACATTCTTTTCACAAAAGGAACAAATTATGTGTGTTACTAGGATTTGCCTACAGGCGGCGCTCTCATACTCCAAATTCATATCTACTGTAAATACCCATCTGACTCTACTTCACTGCACTGCAGCACAAGATTGTAAAACTTGCACATTCGAGAATGTCATTGTTTGAATGCTCTTCTTTCCCACCTGATGTAGTAAGAAGAATACAAAGCTTCTTGAGGGATTCTAAAGGATTATAATTCCATCCAAATGGTAAACAACTGCAACATTTGTATACACTGATGTTAGGTATATTTGTTCTTTCTTTAAACAGAGACCTTAAGTAACCCTTATCTTCTCACTGCTCACTCTCCACCCTGAAATGAAAAATAACACTATCTCTAATCTCACCTAATGTTTTGCCAAGGTGGATAATGTGGAGTAGAAGACGTACTGCTCACCCTCAAACTGACATATTTGTTTTGACTGGCTGCCCCATAGGCAGATGGTTCTTTTATACTGTATATTTAGATGACAGAGGATGCAAAAGAACAAAAGGTACTGAAGAAAAGTGTTATGATTGGAGAGCCACACCTCATCTGATCTCAGATTGATGGGGCAACGAATACCATAAAGTTAAGAAGTCTTGTCCCTTGGAAGTCTCTGATCAGAGCTTTGATATTCAAGATGGAATATATTTACTCGAGAATGTGTATATGCGGTCATGGTTAAGAAGTAGTTTATGTCACACCAAGGAATCATCTTGCAACATCTTGATTTAGAGGACAGGTTTTAACATTTATGGTGAATAAAAGACAAGAAAAGTTTTTAGCCTATTGTATAATGCCAGGGTTTTCACACAGGAGTACCTGAAGGAGATCCACAAAACATAACAGGTCAGTTTAGTGATGTTAGTTAATGATCTTAATGCAAGTTTGTTGGTGAATTAGCCGAAATAATAATAAACAAACTTACAAAATGTGTATGTGTAGAACTTTGTGAAGAACAAGTGTTTGAATTGTGTGGAAATCATGTGGAGATTTCAGTTTGCATGATAACATTGCCTGTCAGAGAAGAATCAACACATTTTTAAATTTTAAAACACTAGTTTTCATATTTTAAACCCTCTTATTTTTATTTATCAAAAAAAAAAAAAAAAACAAACAAACAAAAAAAAAACAATAACTGTATTTTGGCAACACTAAACCTTATTCTAAACCAATGCATTTTGGTTTTGTGTCCTAGTTTGAGAGATGCCTTTTTTGAGGCCAATCAGACCCACTCAGACTCTGCAATGATCTCAGACTGTTGAGCAAGTCCACTGCTGAATCTAAGCTTGGGAAGGAAGTGCCTGCCCTGTGGAAACAGTTCTCTCACAATAGACTATTGAAAGACTCCATTTATGGGTCAGTTTCAGTGATCTACCTGACGGGCCAATGTTGCATACACACTCTGTGCTGAGAGCCTGCAATTTCCTCATCCTTCAACAGTTTTTATATCACATTCAATGTGTGAACTAGATTTTTTCAGATAAGTCCTCTGTTTTTGAAAGTCCCGAGCCTGGCAACTAAACCCAGAATCGATAAAGCAAGCAAGTTGTGCTTTTATTTCCATGGCTTTCCAAGTAAGATATGAATACTTACACTTGTCTGCTATGAAAGATCTTTGATCTATGTATGTATTTTAGAAATCTCTTTGTCTGAAATGTTCTCTAAAAGGTAGTAAATCATTACAGTGAGTTTTTTAGGAATTGTCCCATGCTTGTTAGCTGTTTAAGAGGATTCTTCCAAAGCATGAAATAAATAATCGAAATATTAGTGCACCCCAAAGAGAGAAATTTGGTTGTTTTGTTGACAATCCAAAAAAAAAAAAATATTGCATTTTTTTTTGATTCAGGGATGTGTTCTATATTTGAAAAATACAGTATAAGACTTATTATCATTATGGTTCATTTGCTGGAGTTCAGTGCAAATCTAGGAGTCCCTCAGGGCTCTGTATTAGGACCTATCCAGTTGTCCTTTATTATGGGTTTCTGTGAATGAGTCCTCTCTCAAATCATCTCCTGTGGCTCAGAGGGTGTTTATGCAGAGTGAGTGTGTGTATGACACATGCAGAGTTGGGAAGGTTGCATGTAAAATGGAAATGGCCATATGCATGTTTTATAGGCTGTTTGCTGTTGACCCAAGCTCACGTCAGCTTGTTTTCACTGTAAATTATCTCTGTTTGGGAAAATGAGCTCATGCTCATGCTCATGCATGCTTTCTAAGTCCATGCTGTGGATTTGAAAAAGGTTTGCCACATTAGCATCAACTCGGGCATACAGTTGTACAGGAAACCACTGTAAGAAAGTTGGTAATGTCTCTCTGTTTGCAGTGGAGTTCTTTTCATTATTTTAATGGACCATTAAGGACAATCTGAATTAAAAGCAGAAATTTCCGGCCACTTGAATGGCTTTTAGTTTAAAAAGGCTTTAAGGAGAATGTACAATAGTAATAAATGTACAAATACAATAGTTGACATTTATATGGCCATACTGTACGAGACACCATAGTTTGTGAAGTTTGATTATATTTGCATTTACTTAACCTCAAAAATACATACATATTTTTGCATTTTTAAAGGGCTTTCTCGGCATCTATAGGTATTATTTATTTTGCTTTGTGTTGCAGTTTAAAAGAGGCCCAGTCAGTCCTGTTGAAGAGAGTGCTGTCCAATGGAACAGGTGGAGAGAAGATCACAAGCATTATACTGAAATACATTGAGTCCGAGCGAAGCAGACTGGAGTCTTCATCCTCTGCTGGAGCAACCAAACTCTCCAGCACCAAAACCTTCCACACTCAACGCGGCCAGTACACACTCGTTTACACAGCAGGTCAGTCCAAGCCAGCTGGGAAAATTTGTTAAAAATTAAATGTTTTAGGGGAAACATTCACCTCATACCCTTCCCTGTAGGAAAGAAAGTTTCAAATGAGATCATGTTAATACCTAAATGGTTTCTTTCAATGAAGAGCAAATTGACTTTGCCTCTTCTGCAAATGAAATCTCAAAAAATGTATCAGTGTCAGCGATCAAAAGTCAATTTATTATATCAAACTCATAGCCTTAACAACCTGAATGTTTGTTTCACATAATTTTATAGCTCTGTAGTCTTATAGTATGTCAAGAAGTGTTTAGGAAAAACATCTGAGACAAAGTTGAAGCTCAAATGAAGCATAAGTGTGAACTCCTTTTTGTCTCCTGAGTTATGAAAACACAACCACTGTGCAATACAATTTTCCTCTGGTTGATCAACAAACATCTTTTAGCTTTTTGAAATGTAACAAAACTGTTAAAGAAGAAATCTGCATTTGGATGTTTCATACATAGAGTAAATGATAGATTTGTGAAGGCTAGAAGGGAAAAGCAAATTTCTACTTCTAGTAATATTAATATAACCTACTGAAAACAATTCCTATTGTACATTTTAAGACACTGGTTCTCAACCAGAGGTCTGGGGCCCAATAGGGGCCTCAGCACACTTCTAAGGGGGCTTCAAGATGATATATTTCTTATTTCAATTTTCTTATTACTTATTTAAATTCACTCCCTCAACAACAGCTTGTGTTCTTTAAAGAACCAGGGTTCTCATGGTCTGGAAAAAACCTGGATATGTGAGGAAGCTTCATTTTAAAAGTGTGATTTCTAGACCTGGAAAAGTCATGTAAATTAACGGAATGTCCTTGAGCATTTTTATTACAAATATACAATTTTCTATTAATGCCAAGCTCTAAAAAATTGGTAACACTTTGCTTTGACGCTCAAAGTTCAATGCAAAGGGAGATATTTTCTTTTACAGAAATCACTTTTTAAGGACTACAACAAACGGCTGGTAGGGACTACAATGAGCTTCTTCCTGGGTTAGTGACATCACAAACCCTAAAATGTACATAAACCCCGCCCCCGAGAACACACAACAAAGGGGGCGAGGCCATGTTGGGCTGCTTTAGAGAAGAGGAAGAGTTGTTGTAGTAGAGTGTTGTTGTCATGCCGTCATTTTACGCTGGACTGCTTCACAAACGAGGGTCAATTCAACACTGGATTTGCACAAAAGATTAACATGACGGCACATGCTAGTGGATGAGTTGAATCAACTCCACAGCAACTACATAAATTTATCCACTAACCATTCAGAAACGTCCAGTTTCATTCTAAAAGTTGTAACTTCTTCCTGAGTCTCTCCATCAGTGTCGACTCCGGTTTGAACAATGTAAGGCTGAACACCGTTACTGACAATCCTCATTTTGGCTGCATGAGATTCTCCAGCTTTGTTGTTGTTGAGCGACCAAAGCTCGAGCTGTTAAAGCTCCGCCCTCTTCTGGAAAGGGGGCCGGGAGCAGCAGCTCATTTGCATTTAAAGGGACACACACCATAACGGCAGGATTTTTTAAATATTTTTTTTCAAAATCCTTATCCACAATCTTTGTCCAGTAAATTACGAACAATTGGAAAAGTCATGGGGCTTCAGAATATTATTGTGGACTTCATGGAGTCCAAAAGGTTGCAAACCTCAGTTTGAAGGTTTATACAGGTTTCTATGTCAACATGTTCACCTTTTCTTTGCAAGAAGCAGCACTGGCTTCAAAGCAGCAGGCCTGAGTATAGAGAATATCTTGTTTTAATAATTTGGCCTGTTTCCTAGTTTTAAAACTTTTGTGCCGCGATAAGGTTTATTTGCTTGTAGATTCGGGCTAGTTTGCATCGAGACAGTCCTCGATACGCCATTGTAGCATATTCCTGTCATTGTTTGGCTTGGCTCAGAGGTGATGGTGCAGTAATTACTCAGGAGATGGATGTGGTGTTTTGCTAATGGGAACCCCTGTGTCTCCATGACCTCAGAACATGCTGGAATGGCGCTCTGTGGCAGTGGATGGGAAGTGTGGGGAGGCTGACCTCTTTCTCACTCACACACACACACAGACACACAGACACACAGACGTCTAATGTTGCTTATCTCTAGATTTATAGTCTTTAAGCCCTTGAATATGAAGCTGTAGCTGATAAGTAAAGCTCTAGGGAGATGAAACTTTGAATGGCATGTTACAGCAATTCCTCAGTCTGGGCCAGGATATTTTTGTTTCAGGTAATTCATGGAATTCACTACAAATCAATCATAATTTTGTTATGAAGAATTTTTTTTTTTTTTTGTAATAAAAAAAAAAAATCTAATTCAAAATATTAACAAAAACTATAATGATACTAAAATACCACCATTATGAAGAAGTTGCAGCTGAAGAATATCTGAGCTGTGGATATTTTGGGTTTCTTGAGCTTGTCTTGAGCAGTTTCTCTCTAGCTGAGTGTGGTTTTATGTAATGAAGTGTGCTCTGTAGCCCACAAATATTCCCAGAAGGCCTTTCCTAACACCAGTCCGGGCCTTTAAATCCAGAGCCAACATGTAAACAACCCTGGACGGCCCACATCACCTCAGGGCTTCCCTGTTCTCCCTCCTTCCACGTTAACTCCAAACACTAATACACCTTCTCCAGCCGCAGTCTTGTCAATGCTTATTGCCTGCCGAAGTGGAAAATACTCGAATGAGGGATGTCGTCTCACGTGGAATAGACAAGAGTCGCTTCCAAATGCCAGATCTCTTGAAATTCAACACTTAGTGCTGCTGCAAAGGCCGAATCCAAGTTTCCACGCTGAGAGAGTTTGTGATGCAGAGAGGGAGTGACAGAAGCTCAGCATTCCAGCGCATGAGGAAACTGCTTTTTCATTAATGTCCTATTTTTGTGATTATGAGGAAATGGCACACTTTATAAATATTTACAGCTGAATTCCCCTAGTGTCACGACTGAATAAGATGAGAGCAGAATGGAGTTGAACGCAGTGGTATAGCTGAATAGTTTGACCCTAAAGCTCTTCATCAAGATTTTATTGTCCAGTTTGTTTTGCCAACTATGAATGCTTGTGTGAGAGATTGTTGATTTTGGTGGATTTTGGTGAGCTTATGATTAATGCTGTATTTTCTCTAGTGTCTGTGAACTGATGTGACCTGTTTCTGAACTCCATTGTAGTCTTGAGTTTTCTTCACAAAATTAGTGTGTTGAAACTGGCGGTTATAGTAAGGGGCGGGACATTTCCCAAACACGCTCGAAGAGCTTGACTAATCACAATACACTGCTCCAGCCGACCAATCAGAGCACATTGTGCTTTTCAGAAGGCGGGGCTTCATAGAGACTGGAACTAAACAGATCGTTACTGACAGACTGGGAAGAGAGGAGTTGTAACAATGGAGAATATGGGAAAATAATCAACATTCAAGCAGGAAAACCTGTTCTAGTAGAGCCTAAAAACAACATCAAGACTTTGTAAAAGAATAATTGATCCCTCTTAATACAAGTTATGGGTCTTTAAATACAGAGCAGTATTACATGAATATTGTACATTTTAGTGTCTTGTTAATTTTTTAAACAAGCATTTGTTTGTGATAGGTCAGATAAACTATCATGACCAATCAGTATCCCTCTCTGATAGCTGGAATGAACTTATATTAAAATGACATGAAACTCTTGTTGATGGAGTATAGCTGATAATTATTCATATTATGGCCGATAACTACGGAGCCCCGCACATGACATGCAGGAAAAAAGCAGTAGGTTAAATCATGCGCACAGTTTATAAATTGAGGGAATGAAATAGTAAATCGTACGTGTAAGTTGAAGTAAATCGTAAGTGATATTGAAGTCATGGTTCGGTACGGATTCGGTACAGCAGGAGAGAGAAACTAAACATAAAATTGCTTTTTTGCTTTTTTTATTAAACAAATTGTCTTTAAATAAATTCAATTATAATTAACATTTTCTTAAGGATAAAAAAATTCTATCTCTGCTAATGCTATAAACTATATACAGGGAGCCCTTTCTTGCACATTGCTATAATATTAAAGGTTACAATTAACAACAGAGCCCAAACTATTAAAGTACTAAATCTGTTTCTACTCCAATTCGATGTTAAAATATATTAATTTACACAGTGGCCATCATAACTTGTTTTCACGACAGATTTATTTAAACATTAAACATATACATTAAATAAACAAGACAGGTTACGTTAAATATAGGCTAATGAATATATAGGCTAATATAGTGCATATTCAATTCAGTTCAATTCTTTGTATAGCGCTTTTCACGATACATATCGTTTCAAAGCAGCTTTACAGAGAATGCATGTCAACATTAAAATTTAGAGAATGCAGTTAGCTAACAATGTAATAATTTAGGCAATTTAATTTTCAAATAATGTAATATGTAGCGAAAGAGTTCATTTATCTTGCAAACTAACAAGCTGTGGACACTGAATGGCATTTCTGAGGTAAATGCTATACGTGACATTGTTTACAAGCGGTTTTATTGATGTCTTTCCGCCGTTGAAACACTGATTGAGCGATTACATGAGATATTATACATTTCAGTAAGTTGTACTGTGTCTTTCATTCAACATACCTTCAGATGTTCATTTAAATATTATTCTGTAACTAGTATTGAAGAGGAAGAGGTGATCACGTTCACTCGCGCTCCGCGCTGCCGTAACTGAGGCGCGTGTACCTACACACGTGTACAGAACCGAAAGATGCATACCGAATATTTTCGGTACGAATACGTGTACCGTTACACCTCTAGTAAATCGATTTAGCAAATCAAGGGAACGAAATAGTACATTATCTGCACGATGTAGCAAATTGAAAGAACAAAACAGTAAATTGTGCGCATGATTTACTTTTTTTTTTTTTTTTTTTTTGAATGTCATATGCGGGGCTCCGTAGATAACAGATAAATGGACGATATTAAAATTACATGCTTTTGTATCTAAAAATACACGACTAAAAACTAAAATTTACCACGTAAAAAAAAATAAATGCATTTATTTATTGTAAAGATTATGTTCATATTTTTGTTTATTTCATTTTAGAAAAACTGCATTTTAAACTATATTTAGACATCTTAAATTTTGGTAACGGTCGCACACATTGAAAAAATATAAATAAATAAACAAACAAATAAAGTATGTCTATATATTTTATGTTTATTTAATATTTAGTTGTTTAGACATGTCTTAGATTTTGGTAACAGGGTATGTTTTTAATGTAACTTTCTCCTTTTAAATACTTATATTATATATTTGAAAGAATTAAAACAGCAGTTTTATGTCTATCCTTGGATTGTTCAACTGGATTTAGAAAGTAATTAGTTATAAGTGATGCAATACTTTTTAGTAATCTAATACACTGTTGAAGATGTAATTAGTAGCTAGTAATTATTTTTACATTTTAGAGTAACTCATCCAACACTGTATTGTACATGGCACAAAGTCATTAGTTTTATTCCCAAGAATGCACATATTTTAGTAAAGAACAGATGACAGAAAAAAAGTAATAATATATAGAGATTCATTATATTTTGTGTGTCTATTTATGATCCAGTGCCACATGATGACATCATTTACAACAATAAGGTTACAAATTTATTTTCCAAACAACATGAGAAACAGGACTGGTTGCCATGACAAAACATGTTTTACTGCCTCATTAATATGTAAAACACTGACATCATGACACAGTTGAACAGCTCCTCCCAAATGATTGATGGAGTCATTTTAAAGTGGATCAAGAAGGAAAAAAAGACAGTAGCTGTTGTTTTCATCCTATTGGAGATATATGTATATAGATGACTGTATAAAACCCCTGGAAACTGTCATTGCAGAGCCACAGCAGGCGGTCAGTTTGGGTGAAATGATCCGTAGATCATCCGTACTGAGGAGTGTAGGGTTAGATCCTCCCTACGGTAGCTTTACTAATTTACTGTCCCAGCAGGCCTTATTCCAGCGGCTGTGGATGTGTCAGTGCAGTGAGCGTACAGGTGTGGGGGAGAAATGTGTTCCTCCACCAAATCGCGTCTCCCCCTGAGGCTCCCACACAGAAAACAGGCCCATTTGTTCTTGATTCTGAAAGTGTCAAGTCAGGCAGAGTTACAGTCAGTTTTACCTCATTTCTGCCCATTTAACCCACTTTTGCTTCTTTCTAGAGGAAAATCTTACTGCTGTGATGTTGCATTTAAAGAGGCCATAAAATGCTTTATTATGCCTAGGTTTTCCTGCTTGAATGTTCGTTATTTTCTTCATTGTTGCAGCTCCTCTCTTCCCAGTCTGTCAGTAACGCTCTGTTTAGTTCCTGTCTCTATGAAGCCCCTCCTTCTGAAAAGCACAATGTGCTCTGATTGGTCGGCTGGAGCAGTGTGTTGTGATTGGTGTTTGGGAAATGTCCCGCCCCTTACCATAACTGCCAGTTTCAACACACTACTAACTAACTCACCCAGGCCCCGCCCCTTTATTCTGCATATTAATTATTTAAATGAGGAATATTGTGAAGAAAACTCAAGACTAGGAGTTCAGAACATGATAACAAAAGCCTAATAAGTCCTCTTTAAGTATCAACTTCAAGATAAATGTTTCTCCTAAACTTAAAAATAAAAAATGGAAGCAAATTAGTCAATAGTTATAAATTAATTTGGACAGCAGATAGTTTCATCCTGGATGAATGTGATGAGAAATGAGTTCATATTGAGATCTCTTATGTTTGATTGTAGAATTGGAGTCTAAATCTGAGAAAAGTTTGAGAGAATACTAGGTCCTAAAGAACTGTGAACTGAGAACATTTTCATTTGTCCTCTCATTGCTGTCTAGGAGAAACAACTGAGATTTAATTCCCTACAGGTTTAGTCATTTTCCCCCTTTGTTTAAACACCGGATTAGGATAAAAAATATCATCTGTGAAGATTGTAGCATCATCTTTTATGAGAACTGTTTGTTCTTTGCCTTGAGGTCAAAAGCCTGTTTTAGATTAGGTTTATCCTCAGTTTTAAATTAAAAGTTCACACAAAAAATTAAAATTACCATCATTTGTTCTAACCCTCATGTCATTTCAAACCTGAATGCTTTTTTCCATGGAACACAAAAGGAATTTTTATTTGAAATCTTTAATTTTTTTTTAAATATATCTCGGCAGCTCTTTTACATATAATAAATTATTGGACTGTAATCTAACATGAACAAACAAAAAAACATTGTGTTTTTAACTAACATTCACAAAGCTTATTGCAGTAGTTAGTTCATGTTAACTAATGCCTTAACTAATGTTAAAGGGTTAGTTCATCCAAAAATGAAAATTCTGTCATCATTTACTCACCCTCTTGTCGTTTCAAACCCATAAGACTTTCGTTCATCTTCAGAACACAAATGAAGATATTTTTAATGAAATCTGAGACCTCTCTGACCCCTCCATTGACAGCTACACAACTACCACTTTTGAGCCCCAGAAAGGTATAAGTACTTCATATGAATCCAGTGGTTTAACCTCAATTTTCTGAAGTGACGCAAGCGGAAGTTTCAGCTCAAAATCCCCCACAGATCATTTATTATAGCTTGTCAAATTTGCCCCTATTTGGGTGTGAGCAAAAACACACCGTTTTTGTGTGTGTCCCTTTAAATACAAATGAGCTGCTGCTCCCGGCCCCCTTTCCAGAAGAGGGCGGAGCTTTAACGGCTCACGCTTCGGTCGCTCAACAACAACAACAAAGCTGGAGAATCTCACGCAGCCAAAATGAGGATTGTCAGTAACGGTGTTCAGCCTTACGTTGTTCAAACCGGAGTCGACACTGATGGAGAGACTCAGGAAGAAGTTACAACTTTTAGAATGAAACTGGACGTTTCTGAATGGTTAGTGGATAAATTTATGTAGTTGCTGTGGAGTTGATTCAACTCATCCACTAGCATGTGCCGTCATGTTAATCTTTTGTGCAAATCCACCATTGAATTGACCCTCGTTTGTGAAGCAGTCCGGCGTAAAATGACGGCATGTCAACAACACTCTACTACAACAACTCTTCCTCTTCTCTAAAGCAGCCCAACATGGCCACACCCCCTTTGTTGTGTGTTCTCGGGGGCGGGGTTTATGTACATTTTAGGGTTAGTGATGTCACTAACCCAGGAAGAAGCTCGTTGTAGTCCCTACCAGCCGTTTGTTGTAGTCCTTAAAAAGTGATTTCTGTAAAAGAAAATATCTCCCTTTGCATTGAACTTTGAGCGTCATAACTTTGCAGATGTTGTTTATGATCAAACAGCAACATTACACACTAAAGTTAAAAAAAGTAAAATAATAATCATCCACCCCTTTAAAATGAGGCTTCCTTATATTGACTATAATGACATATGGATTATACTAAAATAACGCATTCAATTTCTGGAAAAGAGCAGTCATCATTCTTCAAAATGACTCCTTTTGTGTTCCACAGAAAAAGAAAAGTCATGAAGGTGACTAAATGATTCATTTTCTCTAAGCTGTTCCTCAATGTCCAGAGCACACTGCAGGGGAACAGTGAAATCTTGCCAAATGACAGTGTTGAAAATGCAGAGTGAAAGAAAAAATACACCCCTCCCTTCATCTACAAGCCCCCGGTACACACACACACACACACACATTAAACGGCGCTGACCTCACCCCCGTGTGCGATGCCAGAGACGCAAAGTCTCTCTCTCCCCCACTAGTTTTCTCTCTTTCACCGCCCACTCCGGTCTCTCCTGCTCATATGACAGAGAAAGCTCTGCTCATGTAGCGAGTGCATTGGGAAGCCTGTCAGTTTGTTTGTGAGCGCAGGGCAGAACGAGAGCTAGATGGATCCGAGAGTTTGCTTGCAACAGCACCTTCAAACACCAGGACAGCTCTCGTCTCCTCAACAAACGGCTTTCTGAACACATAC
Source organism: Hypophthalmichthys nobilis (assembly GCA_037950665.1). Classification (NCBI taxonomy): domain Eukaryota; kingdom Metazoa; phylum Chordata; class Actinopteri; order Cypriniformes; family Xenocyprididae; genus Hypophthalmichthys; species Hypophthalmichthys nobilis. Next base: position 1,899,959 of record CM075484.1, read on the forward strand.
ACAGCTACACATACACACACACACACACAGGTGTGTTTGGCTGATATCTGGGTGAAAAGAGGAGCTGGGCATCTTTTTTGTGCACTAGTTGGGATATTTGCAGGAAAAATACAAGAAACAGACTCATCCTGTGTCATGTGTGTGTGATGCGCGTGTAAACGGGACTCGACATGCGTCCTCACAAGCTGACTTTGCTGCTCTGCTTTGGCTTTGCCCTCTGCCTCTGTCTAGCTGTCGCTCAGCCTTCTTCATCTGACCAGCGCTCCACAGTCGTCCGCGGGGGTTCGGAGCGGATCAAAGTGCTCTTCACCCCCACCATCTGCAGGCTGCGCTGCACGCAGGGACACTGCACCAACTACTGTGAGCGCGGAAATGTCACCACTATCTATAACAGTGAGCAGGGAGGACAGACGCCGCCTGGATCCGGCTTCAGAGTGTGTGAGTACATGCACAAACACAGACACCGGCACTAGTGGCATCCTGCAAGATAACAAAAAAAAAAAAACACTTTTAAAAAATTTGTTAGCCTAGTGGTGTAATTTCCATTTAGTGGAAAAGGTTTCAAATCCTAATCTACTATATAATTTTCTTAAAATGTTTTTAAAAAATAAATAGCTCAATTAAATTAAATATATTTTCTTAGAAATGTCTTTAAATTATTTATTTATTTAAAAACATTTTTTTTTAAATAGTAGGTTGGGATTTGAACCCTTGCATGCTAAACACACACACACATATATATATATATATATATATATATATATATATATATATATATATATATATATATATATGCTAAATTAATTATGATGATGGTAACAATAATAATAATACATTATTATTATTATTATTAAACATTATTGTTGTATTAATGTATTAATCTAAAATGAATTCATTTATTTAAAAAATATATAGTAGTTTGAACCCATCCATGCTAAATTAATAATAAATAATAATAATAATAATTTTAGATGAATACATTTATAGATTTAATGTAATAATAATACATTATTATTATTACATTAAATTTATAAATGTATTAATCTAAAATTGATTGTTTGTTAAAAAAAATAATAAAAAATGATATAGTAGTTTGGGATTTGAGCCTGTCCATGCTAAATTAATAATACTAATAATAACGTTTTCTTAGTGTTTTATATTTTTCAAAATTCTTTTAATTTCTTTTTTTTTAAACCTTTTTTAATTTTAAAAAACCTAAACTTGAAACCTTTCCAGTGTGAATGATGAATGAGCATGATGCTTCTGCACACACACACACACACACACACACACACGCTACATGTACATGCACAGACCCGCAGGTGTGTAAGAGATCAAGCTGAAAGTATTTACAAGCGGTGTGTGTTTGTCTCGAGGCATCTGTTGTGTCTGGTGCTCTTCAGCAACGACAAACATGAGTGATGAGCTCCTCACTGGACATTTGGACCTCCTGTCAGAAAGTTTCATCTGCACTGAGAGATGGAGAGCATAACCAGAGCGTTTGAGATGCTTATCAAAAAATGTCTTTTTCTCTCTGCCTGTTTATTTTTCTCTGTTCTCCCATATGTAGCTGTTATAGGTCATGTATGTACAGTGGAGTCCAAAAGTCTGAGATCACATTGCTCATAAAACTATTTAAGATTCTCCACTATTTCTAGGTCACTAATCAAATAAGATTTTTTTTCGTTCGTTACATAAGAATACTTGTGTTGTGAATCCCAGCTTGTATTCTGAGTCACCGTACCATGGTGCGTTTATGTAAGGCTTGTACACTCCTCTTAACTTCAGTTTCCACTCGGGACCTGTTTCCTATTCGGCTCTTGCTTCTTGTCCAAGAGAAAATCAGCTCCAACAATCCAGTAACATTGTGACCTTATACAAGTGCTGCCTGTAATCTCCATCAAGAGAAACTCATTATGAACTTATCACACACCAAAGCTTCCTCTGATAAATTTTATACAGGGAAAGATCATTTGTGTTTTAGTTCGGTAAACACGCTCCTTACATAAAAGGAGGAGATGAGTTATATGCATTCTCCAGCATGCAGATGCGTCCAGCTAAAGCTGTTTGGCGATAAACGGGCATAAACACAAATGCCGTGTTTTTGGCATCGAAGGAATGGTGTTGGCTTCCAGTTCTGATAATTATGCAACTCATTTATCAGTCTTCTAAACCTCTGCCCATGCTGTCAAAGCGTCTTTTTAGTTGAGCGAATGGATTGTGGAGGTTAGATCTTTTTCAGTGACTTCACGGTCAGTCTGGCATCAGGCACGAGGCCAGAGCGCTGGTTGTAATTTTGCTCTTTGAGTCATTTGACAGCTGAATTACGACAACGAGAATGATTCGAATCGTTCACAGTAGTGATTGTAAACGCATAGTGAAAGTTTGACTGCTGTGGGGGAGCTGAAAAAAACAGGGAGATGTTTCCAGCACGCCAATGTGATCCAGAGCTCTTTATATAACTATTTATATAAATAACGCCCCTTTCCCGCCCTGCATTCATCTCAGTGGATTAGATGCTGATTAGACACATTTGTCTCCACTATTTTGTAGCTCCTAGTCACTTTCTATGGATCCATGTGGGATTGTTAGTTATGTTTCTTCTGGATTGTGCTGGCCTGGAAGCATTTTATCTTCACCAAATTGATGTCATGTGGTAGAGATATCAGAGCTCAAAACTGTGACTAAAATGGTCACAAACACACACGCACAAAAAATGTGACAATAATTGAAAATCCCAACATAGGCTCATTGGAAAAACATGCCTCTACCTACATTTTTTTCAAACCCCCAAAAGCATACCTATACATTAAATGTAGCTGAAATTAACACTAGAGTAAAACACCAACAACTTCAATTCCTTTTCACACATATTATGAATAAAGTGACAGATTATCCATTAAAAAATACTTATTTTCATGTGTTTCCTTGTACAATACTATGTTATGACCTTAAAACACTTTTACGGTAGAGTATGATTTGTAAACACATACATTTTGACATTTACATCACATAACCAGCTCCATATGTTCGGCTTTTCCGATCTAGTAATCTTGCTCGGTCGCTCACCTGGTACACTTGTGATACTTACGAAAAAAGAGCTCAAAGACTTGTAGAAGCAAGATAAAATGGCATGGTTGCTTCAGCAAATGCAAAGTTCTGTCATGAAACTCTAGATGGCGCAAGCTGATAGGTCTTTAACTCAATCTGCTTGCAATCAAATCATTCTCTATAGAGCACAGCTAATTGGTTCCTGCTGTATCAGTAGCCAGTGAGCTCGCTGCTTAACCTTCAAATACTTGGTTAGCATTTTCTGTAGCAGTTGCAGCACACTTTCAGAAACACCCCACCTTCCTCAGCTCCACCTGTATAGATTTGCTACGGGTAATTAATGTGTGCTATATTGTATAGCAGCAGCATGTCTTACTTGCTCACAGCAGGGTGTTGTGTATGTATTGGCAGTAGCAAGTCCTGTACTTGCTCTACAGCAGCAGCAATAAACAACAGCAGCAGCAATAACCAACATCAGCAACAGTAATAACAGCAGCAGAAGCAGCAATAACAGCAGCATTAACCAGCAGCAGTAGCAGCAATAACAGCAATAACAGCAGCAATAGCAGCAGCAGCAATAACAGCAGCAGCAATAACTAACAGCAGCAGCAGAAGCAATAACCAACTGCAGCAGCAGCAGAAGCAATAACCAACTGCAGCAGCAGCAGAAGCAATAACCAACTGCAGCAGCAGCAATAACAGCAGCAGCAGCAACGGCAGCAATAACAGCAGCAGAAGCAATAACCAACAGCAGCAGCAGCAATAACAGCAGCAGAAGCAGCAATAACAGCAGCAGAAGCAATAACCAACTGCAGCAGCAGCAATAACAGCAGCAGAAGCAGCAATAACAGCAGCAGAAGCAATAACAGCAGCAGAAGCAATAACCAACAGCAGCAGCAGCAATAACAGCAGCAACAGCAGTAATAACAGCAGCAATAACCAACCACAGCAGCAGCAATATCCAACAGCAGCAGCAACGGCAGCAATAACAGCAGCAGCAATAACCAACAGAAGCAGCAGCAATAACCAACAGCAGCAGCAACAGCAGCAATAACAGCAGCAGAAGCAATAACCAACAGCAGCAGCAGCAATAACAGCAGCAGAAGCAGCAATAACAGCAGCAGAAGCAATAACAGCAGCAGAAGCAATAACCAACAGCAGCAGCAGCAATAACAGCAGCAGCAGCAATAACCAACAGCAGCAGCAACGGCAGCAATAACAGCAGCAGCAATAACCAACAGAAGCAGCAGCAATAACAGCAGCAGCAATAACAGCAGCAGAAGCAGCAATAACAGCAGCAGAAGCAATAACCAACAGCAGCAGCAGCAATAACAGCAGCAACAGCAGCAATAACCAACCGCAGCAGCAGCAATATCCAACAGCAGCAGCAACGGCAGCAATAATAGCAGAAGCAATAACCAACAGCAGCAGCAATAACAGCAGCAATAGCAGCAGCAGCAGCAATAACAACAATAGCAATAACAGCAGCAGCAGCAGCAATAACAGCAGCAACAGCAATAACCAACTGCAGCAGCAGCATTAACCAACAGCAACAGCAACAGCAGAAATAACAGCAGCAGAAGCAATAACCAACAGCAGCAGCGAAAACAGCAGCAGCAACAACATCAGCAGCAACAATAGCCAACAGCAATAACAGCAGCAGAAGCAATAACCAACAACAGCAGCAGCAGTAGCTAAAACCAACAGCAGCAATACCAATAACTAACAGCAGCAGTAGCAGCAGCAATAACAGCAGTAACAGCAGCAGTAGCAGCAGCAGCAACATTAACAGCAGCAGCAATAACAGCAGCAACAATAGCAGCAATAACAGCAATAGCAATAACAGTAGCAGCAGCAGCAGTAATAAAAGCAGCAATAGCAGCAGCACCAATAACAGCAGCAGCAGTGTATTCTGCCAAGACAAAAAAATATATATCAACATTGTCATACCCATTACATGCCAAACACTCCGAAAGTTGTCATGACAGAAATGCATTTTTATCTCACATTTGCTTTTGTAAACACTATCGGTTTGGTTCAGTGTAGGTGGTATGGTATTTTCAAACGCGATAGAACATTAACCTTTTAGCACCACTCACCGGACATTCCATTTCCGAACTACCGCAATACGTAACAACGAACGTCATAAAATGTTGCCAGATTCAAGTTGCAAAATCATCAGTTGTCAGAACTCGTGACGTGCACAAACAACAAATGCCGTGAGCCGTAAAGTTTGATTTACAAATAAATGACTGATTTTGGTGGTGTCCAATTCGAAATGAACCAGGAACATTTATGGTGTAGGTTTGTGAGACTCACATCAGTCTAACTGCTGACTGGTTGTTCACATGACAATATGTAAATAATGATAAAGATTATTAATAAATTATTTTCTAAAAAAATAAATGAATAAAATAAAATATGTTTTTAGCAAAAATATATTTTTGATTATGGTGTACCATAGTAAGGTCTAAAAGTTAGAAATATGGTTAAAATTGTGTGGTTTTTATACAGTATGGCACTTAGCCAGGATTATTGCAGGTACTGAATCAATTTAAAACTAATTTATTTTTTAAAGTGTCTCTATTATGTGTTTTCAGATATTACCTTTCAATCACAACAGACTGGGCCATCTGACCAATCAGAGCAGAGCAGGCTCTCAGAAAGGAGGTGCTTAGAGAGACCGAATCTTTGATCGAACCGTTTCAGACACTGTGAGAAAAGAGCTGATGCTGCAGTGGATATTATGAGAAAATTAAAGTGTTTTTTGACCTTGGATCCATGTAAACATATTGTAGGAGACTCCAAAACAAAATGAGGAACCTTTAAAATAGCATAATAGGGGCACTTTAATACATCTAGGAAAAAAACGAATCATAGTCTCTATATTAAAATATACCTTCATCGCAGCACAAGTGAACTGAAGCACTTTTGAACAACTGAGAAGTCATCTGAATCTTAAATATTTATTCATTTTTTAGTCTGGATACCTGGATTTTAGAATGAAGATGAGTTAATGTATGGATGAATACAGATGGACTGAGCATCTGTATCCGATCTGAAGCACGTGTATGTAGGGCTGGTTATAAGTCTCCTCCAATAGCAGGCTGTGGGTTTTGGATGAACAGAGAGGCGAACACGTGGTGCCAAATAAAAGCTTGCAATCCTTCATCCGCTTTAGCTGAAATCAGTGGAGAAAGGGTGAAACGTGCTTCCTGTTGGAAGAAAAATCAAGCAGCCATTTCTTCTCACTCCGTGCATATACAGTATGTGTGCCATATCTCTGAGGGTTAATTATTTTACCTGCAGTGGACCTCAGGGGCCCTGAAACATCTGGACGATGGCAGAGAGCCAGAGACTGTCAGGGGCGTTCACAACATGTGTGTGTAAGTGTGTGCATTTACTGTACATATGTGTGGATGTTTTTCAAAAGATTCAGCTTTTGGTTCATGTGTTGTCCTAGTTATTACGATATGGAAAAATTCTTCCATGCAATCACGCTTTGACATTAGTGGAAGTATATTCATGTGTTAATGGATTTCAGAGAGATTTGTAATACTGAAGAGCAAACTTTTGAACCCTGGTATATTATCTTTATATGCTTTTGCCATGACTTTTTCAGGGCGCCACAAAGGCACGGAAACACTAAAGCAGGAAAATTTATGATCTTTAATATTTTCGTACTGCCTTTAATTTATGCAGTTTTTTAAGATCAATATTACATTAGTTTTTTACTATAATGCATAGTAATAATAATGATATATTTTAGTAAAAATCATCACTGAAAATATATTTTTTTAATTATATATTACATATATATACACAATATATAAACTTGGAAAGAAATTCATACTTTTATAAACACATTTAGAAATAAATGCTGTTCTTTTGAACCTTCTATTCATCAAAGAATTCTGAAAAAAAAAAAAAAAATGTATCACTGTTTCCACAAAAATATTAGACTGTTTTCAACATTGATAATAATAAGAAATAATATATACCTAAAATATATATACCTAAGAGAAACAAAGGAGTAAAATGATTGTGTTAAACATTAGTTTAGAGTATTTTTTTTTTTTTTAAGTTTTAATGTTGAAAATGTCTCTCTTGTTTCTCTTAGGTGTATAGCACTAGTACATATATATATATATATATATATATATAGTCCATTAGCATGTTTCAGATGGTGACATTATCCCCATAGAAATGAATTGATTTGCAGCTTTCTCTAGTCTAGCCCAGAGCACAGCACACTGAGAGGACGTTTTAACTTCATGTGTCTTTAATTTACCTCAAAATAGCTCTGTCTTTCCCCCCTTGACTCGAATGTTAATGCAGTCAGCCTTGAAGTTCATATGCCCAAAATGTGTGTGTATCTGCGATGATACAAACCTCCCTTGATGCTCTTTTTCCAAACTTGCTTTTTTATAAAAGCATTTGTATGTCTATTTTGAGACGTTTCAGTTTTAAACGCAACCCTCAAACTGGTCTATCCATGTCTGACAGGATCTCCTTTCTTCATTTAAGCTGAAGATGGCAGATTCTCTGAATGAAACTTTGAAGTGCAAATGAGAGCATAACCCACCTTAACTCAGCCTGGACCCTTTCCAATGAAAATGGATTTTTCCTCCATTTATGTCCTGTCAAGGGTTGTATCATTTTGTTGTTTCAGTCAAGCAGCGTATTCCTGGCTTTTCTTCATTTCAAAAGAATTTTATTTACATATTCCCCCCATTTTATTTACATATTTCCCTCCCCCCCACCCCACCCTCACTGGAAGTGTAGATTTGGCTTCCTGTTATCTGGATGGAGCCAATATTTATCCAAACCTTTAATAGTTTCAAAACAACAGAATATCTGTGGTCCAGAAATGAAGGTGGAAGGCTAGAAAATGAGAATGTACTGGAGATTTCCAGCTTTAATTTAATGAAGTGCAAAGGTGTTGCCAATTGTTTGTGTTTAAACGGATGAGCTGAAGAACAAGCTTTCATCCTGGTTCAAAACGCTCCACAGCTCATTCATTTCCAAACCTACAAACCTTTGCCACATCATCTCTAAACAACGCCCAGTCTCACACACCCCTCACTTTCTCATTTACACCCATAGCAGTCTGTGTTTGTCTCATACTGCTCATGAGATCATCTCCATAATTATATAAGACACAAATTAATATGACACAAATTAAAACTGCTTTTAGTTAGTTTGTTACTGGTCATTTTTGCAGGTTGAACAGTAGCCAAACCAGCATGAACCAAAATAGAGTTTATAGTGAGTTTACCCTTGTTATACCAGAAAGATTGGAGTAGATGAAGTTTTCAGCAAGGATTCAAACAGTCTGGAAAAATGTCAGTCCATTCCATTTTCTGTGAACTCCAGTCCAGTTCACATGATTTTGTGAATGTTCTCATTCAAAAAACCTTTTGAAGTTAATGAAGTGTTTTACTTTGCTATAGTCAATGGCAGATGTTGACATATAAGCTCCACCTCCCATTCAGGGCTTGACATTAACTTTTCTGCTCACCAGCCACTGTGGCTAGTGGTTTTCCAAAGTTACTAGCCACTCAGTATTTTCGCTGGCCACAATTTTGACATTGATGTCATGAGGGAAAACTGCCATATAGATTTTATAGATATAGATTTTTTTTAATATTATCTCATAATATGGCAGAAGGTATATTAGGCTGCTGTCACTTTAAGACCCGACGCACGGGTCCATTATACTGTTACACATGCGTTTTCTTTCTAAACTGTTTACGTTCACTTAAAACATAACTGACTGTGTTTACGAGAATACTCGTCAAGACCGGCATTTTGACATTATTGTGTGTGTGTTTGACTGTTTAAGTACAATAAGCAGTGAAAAAGGACTCAATTTAGTGCTGAGAAGCTGTTTTATGTGCTGCACTTTGGGTGTGAGCACAAAATCTGTGGGAATGAGTAAAATTATGCACAATACGTGCAATCCCACGCCGAAATTCATGCCCTATAACACCAACAATATTCATCCGGAGCAAATGAAACGGGTTTGTGTATCGACTCGCTGTCGGAGAGATGAGAGAGAGAGTATTGTGCATCTGTTCTGTGGAAAATGAGTATTGGAAGTGTTTCAGATATTTCATTGTTTATATGCATCGATATTTCAGACAACACTACATTGCACTTAGTTTATTATATCAGAAGCCTTTTTAAAAGGCGACAATTGAAAAATGTATATATTATAAATGAAATTCAACCCGCCAAAGTGGCTAGTAGTGACTCTGTTACACACCACTGTCTATGTATGTAAATCATGTTTGATTTATCTTTTGATTTTTATCTGTTTTCTGGCAATTATATAATATGACCACAAAAGGATTTAAAATGATGTGCCTACGAATCAGTGCTGACCCGTCACAGAACCCTGCCGTAAAAATGATGGATACATGTGGATTTTGGATGCTGTTCAGCTTCCACTAAACCCTGGCTAATAGACATATAATTGGTTGGGTGACCTCAGCTTCCCAAAAGTCCCAAAATTAAACTGCACAGATTTCTCACATCACACACACATAAACTCTTGTCACCGACAGCTGGGAGGAAATGGGTCAGCCAACGACGGCAGATCTCAACCGTCTCCTTGCTGTTTGTGTGTGTTTACTCTAAAGAAATAGAGATAATATATTGTTTGTCATCTTCGCAGTGAGCTTCATTCTCCTTCATTCCAAACAGTGTGTTGTTTTTCATGCATTATTTTAGTTAACTACTAAAAGAACTAAAGGAAAATACTTTCTTTATAAACATGTTTCATAATGACGCCTGTACCACTGTGTCTGTATATTACATAAGATTCCTCAGCAGAAATAGATTCTGCTCTTATTTAAGGTCAAAATTAAATTATGTGGATTGCAAATTGTAAATAAGAGCAGAATATTTACATCAATAATCTGACATACATTTGGATCCGAAAATCTGAGACTAGTCGTGAAAATGTTTTGTTTTTAAAAGTAATTTTTATAATCATCATTTATATTCATACAAAATATATTAGTGATAAGTTGTATTTAAAATCAATATGCCTTCGAATTTCTTAGTATTTACTATCCAGCATGATTTAAGCAAGCAAGAACATTTGGCCTTTTATACAAAGAGTTAACATGGTCAGTGTCACAAATCTCCTCGTTAAATTCACTTTACGCCATTTGTTTTGCATTTTTCAAATTCCAAAAACGTTTTCTTTTTTTTTCCAGGATTAAATTATATTTTGAATCCCAGATTTTCAATGTGGTCACAGGACACCAGTGTATTTATAATAATAAAAATATGTAGTACAGGCTTTGATTTGATCAGGAATTTGCTTGGATCGTCAAAACTGTTCCTCATGACGTTATTGGAGTGGAAGGGTCGGAAAATAATAATAATGTGATTCGATATGATGTTGAATAACAGATATGTTTGTTCTGTCTCATTCTGTCTGTCTTGGAGGCCTGTTTTCTTTCGTTCTCTTCCTCTCTCTGTTGCGTGGAGTTTGTTTACTGTTGTTTTAAGGTGCTTTTCTGCATTCTGTTTGTTTGGATCAGGAGTTTGTGCTAGAGCGATTGCAGATGAATACTGCAAAAACAAACATAGAGAGACTAAACTCTTTCTTTCTTTCTTTCTTTCTTTCTTTCTCACATGGTACATTTATTTTCATTTTTTTTTTTTTTTTTGGCCCAAGCTTTCCAAATGTATTATAAATGTATTATATTGTATGATATGGAAGGCATGCTGAGGCTACTAATGAAATAAAAGGAATGCAACTAAAAAGAGTTGCTTTTTATAGAAACTCTCCATTTTGAAAGGTTGTTAATAACATCCATTCAAAGACACACTATACATGTTATGTGTCTGTCACCAAAACATTATTGAGCTGTTGTGGTCTTTAGAACAATAATGAGTTGATGAGTGATGGATGAAGTCATTGATCAGGGAGTTCTTTTTACTCACCCTCTCTCTGTTTTTCCTCATCAGTCGTGTGTCCGATGTTGTGTAAGAACGGAGGCGTGTGCATACAGAAGGATCAGTGTCTCTGCCCGCCCAATTTCACCGGGAAGTTCTGTCACATCCCCGTCCACACCGCTGCCTCCAGCACCAATGACATTGAGAAGCCACCGGCACGTGCTGTGGATTCAGCCAATCAGCCGATGACGTCCGAGTACATACTGCCTCTGCAGACGCCTGAGCAGATCAACACCAATGGTGAGAGGAAATATGGCCGCTGATTGTGTTTTTGTTTGCAGTGAATATTTCTCATAGTGAGTTTACTTTTGGAAGGCATGTTGACACACAATGTGAGCCTGATGTTTATTAAAGCTCCGGAACTTTTTTTGATTAAAAATCATCCAAAATCAATTTTTGATCAAGTACATAACGAGCCAGTGTTCAAAACTATCTCCTTATCTTAGCTCGATTCACAACGGTAAGCTTGTAATAATGTTTTATAATAAGAGCGACCTGGTGGATTTCCGTGGGAAATTCAAGCATGCAACAGTTCGTCTTTGCGTCATTACGTCACGTCTGTAAACAGAAAGAAGGAGTCCAGGCTAGTCGGCTTTATCATGTGAGGATGCTTGTTGTAGCGGATCATTTATAGCCTGTTCTCACAGCAGCTGAAATAATTAAACATATCATTTTGATGGCGGATTGTAATCCAGAAGGGTTCAAATGACAATCGTCAGTGACAACTGGAGATTTACCCGTAGTCAAAAGCAAAAGATTTCGGACTGTGGAGTGGATACAGAAATTGAAATCTACAGGTAACGATAATACACACTAAATACACATAGTCACACAATGCTGATGTTGTTAATATTAACATTTTCAGAACAAAGTATAACAGTAATAATAATTTGCACGGTTTGGCGTGATCCGAGCTAAGCGATCGTTAGATTTAATCATCATTGGCAGCACGATTTATCGTAGGCCTAATGCTTTTTTCCTCAGTTGGTCAGAACAAAAGCGGCAGAAATGTTACTTACTTGTTCAGCTGATATTTTCCAGTGAAAATTCTTATTAGGGCTGGGCGATTTTCCCGATTTTTTCGATTAATTTGAATTTAATGTTTTGCCTCGATTTTATTATTTTTTAAATAAAATTAAAAAATAAAATTTTGAATAAAAATGTTAGCACAATACGCATTAGGAAAAGAAAATGATCTGACCTCATGATGGCGCCGGCGCACCTGATTAACCGCTCTCATGTGACGCTCTATGAACGTAGAACACATCACTAGTCTTAAGCGGCTGTTCATTCAGAAATGCGTTATTGCGTTATAAAAATGAGACGCTGCAAAAGACGCAAGACACAAGTGCAACACCTAAACATGTCCGTCAAACATAAAAACAATAGGACAAATAGCGCAATGGAATGCAAAAACCTGCAAAGGACTACTACTGTATGTTTGATATTTCATGTCTGCATGATGATGACAGGCTGAAAGCTGCTGTTGTTTTCTGTTTTTACAAAGTATTTGCTGTTAATAATAGCCTATTACTGGTGTTATTTATTGCTCTTACTTTTTGGCTAAGAAATATTTAGCATTTTCTTATTTTATATTATTTCTGAGTATATAGGATGTGTTCAAGATAAGTTTGTACAACATTTGCCTTCATATTTCAGGCATATTTTCTGCAAAGATATTTAACAAATTGTTGATCACTTCATGTGTGGTGCACTTGGAATGGAACTTTTTTTAACCAGATTGTTAATAAAGAGAATGTTACTTAAATCATATTGTAGTTAAGTTTTTAAGTTGACTAGTTAAACAGTAAAAAAAAAAAAAAATCGAAATCGGGAATCGGTCAATTGTTCTGAAAAAAACGAGATTTTATTTTTTTGCCATATCGCCCAGGCCTAATTCTTATATTGGTCATACTTTCAAGATTTAGAAAATGTGATTCTGAAGTACAGCATCCACACCGGTGTAGTGATTGACAGCAAACATTAGATTCATCCGCTGAGGAGTCGTGCCGAAGCACAACGCACGTAACAATAACAATTCCGCATATGAGTGCAATTGCAGGTTTCAAACAGAGATGGCGACAAAGAGAAAAAATGCCAGACTGCAGCTTTAAAGGATTAGTTCCCTTTCAAATGAAAATTAGCCCAAGCTTTACTCACCTTCAAGCCATCCTAGGTGTATATGACTCTTCTCTGATTGTTTTCATCAGAAAGAAATATTAATAAATATCCTGATGCATCCAAGCTTTATAATGGCAGTGAACAGGGGTCATTTTCTACAACATATCCACATTTAAAATGTTTTGAAGGTTGTGCAATGGCTTTGCCCTTGTGAAAAAGAAGTGTGCTTAATTGTATTGTATGTGCACTTGTAGTGTACTTCAGATCTTGAAAATGTATAACTGTACTTGCAGATAATAATGTAATATTAATGAGATAAAAGGCCATTTAAAGACACACTTAAGTACAATTTTAAAAAGTGCACTTTGTAATAATGTCAAATTAAAAGTTTTACTTTAAAGCACATTTTAATTTTGTGTTGACTAACATACTAAAGTAGCACATGTAAAGTACTTGATTATAATTTGAACTGTAGTGTGTTATTTAGTATTACATTTAAAGTTAATATATTTTAAATGGATCAAATTGTAACTTCATCATATGTAAATACAAATATATACATACATACAAGGTTCAATAGAAATGACATTAAAGTATATTTTAGTTTACCATAAATGCTTGTCAGTACATTCAGTAGTACACTTTAACAACATTTCAAAGACAATAGAAGTAATTATGAAATGACATATAAAGATGTACTTAAGTGGGTCAAAAAAGCACTTTTAAGTTAAACTAAATGCATTTAATATAAATTTGAACTATAATACATTTTCATTTAAGTGTAAATAACATGCAATTAAGCATCTGAATTAAATTCAGTTCACACTTAAGTATATTCTTTTAAAGTATATTATTTCCATAATTTTAAAAGTATGCTAAAGTGCTCTTCTTTTTCACAAGTGGAAACATTTTAGCAGCACATTTTACCAATTTATGTATAAATGGATGCTATTTTAGTAAGCACACCCTGTTTCATCAAAACCTTTACAATATTATATGTTGAACTTTATTTAGACAATGAAATGCATTACTAAGTCAAGACTTCACAACATAAAATTAGCTTTTCAGATTTTCATCGAGGATAATGTGCTTTGGCACTAACGTCTGTTATGTAACTCATGGCCACATACAGAGCCAGACTGTTGTGATGGTGAAAAATGACTGTGTCACAGACTGGCGACATTTATTTTCTGTTTTCATTTGGCTGCAGCTCTCAGCATCAGCCTTTTGGCAGATCAGCCTTTTCATGTTTAGAGTCCTGTGATGAATTAAAGCAGAAACGCATCTGATGCATCATGCAGATGTCAGTTACACCTGGAATATCTGATGTGTTATCTTGAATAGATGATGTGTCAGGACATCAAGACGGATTATGTGCGTGTTTGTTGTACTGGGAGGCCGAATGACAACAAGGAAACCACCATGTACACAGAAAAACCTGAATGGTGCTCTGGGTATTTACTAAGACGTGATGGCATTTTAATATATATGTTTTGGCATTATTTATTAGAGGTAATGGAGAGTGACAGGAGCCAGAAATGAACCTGCATCACTCATGTGTTCCTCAGTTCTTCAGTACTTACTTTCTCTCAGTGTTCAGCTGTGTTCACTGTGAGAGTGTTGTGTACCATCGACGTCTGCATGAAAATAACTGATGAGCCGCATTATTTGACCCACGACCCTGTGAAAAAGAAGTGTGCTTAATTGTACTGAATGTGCACTTGTAGTGTACTTCAAATCTTACAAGTATATTTTTAAAAAGTTGTGCTTGCAGATGATATAATATTAATGAAATAAAATGCCACTTAAGTGCACTTGAAGAAAGTAGACTTTCATGACTGTTTCTTTACACACTTAAGTACACTTTTAAAAAGTGCACTTTGTAATAATGTCAAAATTTTAAAACATTACAGTTTAATAACCTTTTGTCATGTTTTAAAGAAAGACACTTATTTTGATGTGTTGACTAACATACTAAAGCACGTAAAGTACTCGATTAAAATTTTAACTGTAGTGTGTTATTCAGTATTAATATATTATATTGAATATGAGTAATCATTAAAATATTTAAATTGCAACAACAAATATATATAAATATGTGACACAAGTTTTGATAGAAATGACTAAATTAAGTTATATTTTATGTTAACATAAATGCTTTAACCATATTTCAAAGACAAAAGAAGCAATTATAAAATTACATATAAAGATCGTATTTAAGTGGGTCAAAAACACTCTTAAGTTCAACTAATTGCATTTAATATAAATTAAAATTTGTTTTATGTAATTGGAATTAACATGCATTTAAGTGTCTGAAAACATTACATTGAGTTTGCACTTTCTTTTAAAGTGAATTATTTCTCTAGTAAGTACAGTATTTTAAAAGTATTTCTTTTACACCAGACAATGTATGACCAAAAACGCTCCCAGGAATTCGTTTCAACTCTTAAATCAGAGCAAACACTAATCTCTCAATTGCTAAAGAGTTAGCATGTGCTAAAATAGTTTAGCACATGCTAGTTCAATATCTTTTTTACTCCACTTTGTGTCATGCTTAAGAACCTGTGTGTATCTAGTGTCTACAGATACAGATGAACTTTGCCATTTCCCATTATAATCACAATCTGACAGCCGTCACTCTGCTGATGTAACACTGTGTTTACTCTTTAATTTTGGTTTATTTAATCAGGCAGTAATGATAAATGAGTTTCCATCTGTCATTTCATGGGGGAGTGTCAAGTGAGGTCATTTTTTTGGCAAAGAGAAAAATGAACAAGCGCCACCTCTGTTGCCCTCCAGAAGCTTCTGCACGCAACGCTGATAACACATGATGAACTACAAAACCTCACCAAGACTTGGGGCGTGTTCAGGAAAGACAGTGTGAATTTATTTAAAGTGTCCCTATTATGCTAATTTAAAGATTCCTAATTTTGTTTTGGAGTCTCCTACAATATGTTTACATGGATCCAAGGTCAAAAAACACTTTAATTTTCTCATAATATCCACTGCAGCATCAGCTCTTTTCTCAGAGTGTCTGAAACGGTTCGATCAAAGATTCGTCTCTCTAAGCACCTCCTTTCTGAGAGCCTGCTCTGCTCTGATTGGTCAGATGGCCCAGTCTGTTGTGATTGGAAACCAAATGCTCATTAGCATATCTGAATTTCATCTCTTCCTCAGCACAGTGATACGAACAGTAACGATGGCGTTGGTTTTACCGTATCAATCTCATCAAAGTGGATTTGCTTTGGCAGCAGAAAACAGCGTCTTCTTGACATGAACAACACGAACCAAACTCTTCCAGTCTCAGATACAACTACAGTGATTGAGGGCGGGGCAAAGAGACGCTGTTCAGCCAATGAAGACCATAGACTGGCATTATGCAAATTAGTTCCAAACCTACATAGGTTCAGCAGAAAGTGAGACTGGAATGACTAATTTCAGGCAGTTCAGAATCACTTCTATCTTTTGGGAGACAAAAGGCATATATTTCTTTAACTAAAATAATGTTAATATACCAAATATACCAAATTGTCAATTTACATTTTTTCACTTTAATTTATAAGATGACTTGTTCTTTTTCACTTCCAAAAACTGTACATGTAACAGTATTTTACTGTAAAATCACATGAATTAGCCTTTTTTTCTGTGGTATTTTCGTTTTTGTGGTATTTTCTCTGGAAACATTTCTTTTGGTATTACCAAGTATTGCAGTAAAAACTGTGTTTTGTAAACCTGCTGTAAATTACCAACATGATATTAAAATAATGTCTGTTTAGTTCTAAATTGATTAACAGAAAATAACATGGCCAGAAACAACAATTACAATCACAACTACATAGGGTGCGGTGTGGAAAAATGTGTTTTGAGTGATATAATGCTTATGCAACTCGAATGCAACACGTAAAAATTAAAAGTAAAATCTTACACCTTTTTAGGATGAACACTTTGCTATTTTTATACGATACGTGTGATTTTTGCAAGGTGCCAATAAACCGTACAGCAGTGCCAGAGAGAACTAAAAACACTCTTATTGTGCAACTTGGATTGGGCTTATGAGTGCTAAAGACTGTCTGCACTGTTGTGTAACTTTCTGAATCCCAAACTGAACCTGATGTTCCCATATGGGGTTGGGGTTGGAGAGATGTTCATCCAAACAAATAAGGCCCATGTTGCTTTCTCTTTTCTGGCCCTTTTTATCACAAAGCCATTTTCGTATCGTCTTTAGACCTCAAATCATCTTTTATAAAACACAGAACTCTGGAAAGCAACAGCATTGCATTTGCCGGCTGTTTGGTGAGGAAAATTGGACAAGCTTTTTGCCAAGTTTAATCTCCGAAAGGCAGGAGGTAATGGTGACTCAGAGCTAGAACATGTTTCAGGAGAATGAGTCTTCTGTTTTCAGAGATCGTAACTTGGATGCTCCCTATGCCTTTCTCTTTCTTTTTCTGTTATTTCTGGAGCATCGGTTTGTTTATGTGTGAAACAGTAAACGCATTAAATCCATAGAACTTTCTTTTGCTCTGTCCTGAGTGTGCGAGTGTGAGTCAGTGTCATTTCCAGGACTAAGGTTGGGAAAGACATGATCTGTGTCAGGATATTCATTAGTGTGTGTGTTAGGAATGGTTCTTCACAATGTTTACAGGCATGTTGTATGGAATTAAAACTGTCTTGGAAAATTTTTTACCATGCCTTCATGGTTTATATTCATATATATTTGCTTTTCAAATGCCCGCTGTTGAACAGGCCACTCCAGAATAACACACAAGTAACTCACAGAATAATCCACAGTTTGCAGTTGGTGGATCTCATGTGAGTGACAGGTTGCCCCGCCCTCATCATCAGAGAAGAGATGCTGCAAGAGGGAGGGGAAGCTATTCTGATTCAAGATTACAAGGCTCATGAATTTAAAACATTAATGTATGGAGCGTATTGTTTTATTACTGCCCTAGACACAGACTTTACTTTTAACCCTTTCATGCATAGAGGTCACTACAGTGGACAGCTATTCAAAAAGCATTTTCTTGCATATGCATGGGTTTTGATGTCATAGTTGCACATCATCCTCTACAGTGGACCCTAGTGCATCTTCCTATACATTGCCACCAAGTGGCAAGCCGTCGTATGTAGATTTTTTTTCCTCCAAACTAAGATGGCCGATGGCCAGTCAGAAATGCCAAGTTGTTTCGGAATATCTATCCATTCCTTCTATCCTATCATGCATCAATAGCTATATTTCAGCTACAATTCATACTATTACTCTGACTGTTGTTTTTGAAAATAACATGTTTTTGTTTGTTGTTGTTTTTTTTACTGTAAATAAATGTATTTGTGTTATTTAGAATGTAATTTTCATTAAGATCGAAAAAGTAATGTGATTACGTAATGTATGTGACTTGTAATGCATTACTTTACTCGTTACATCAAAAAAGCAATCTGATTACATAATGCACATTACTTTAAATGCATTACTTTGCTCGTTACATCAAAAAGTAATTTGATTACATAATGCACGTTACTTTTAATGCATTACTTTACTCGTAACATCAAAAAGTAATTTGATTACATAATGCACGTTACTTGTAATGCATTACTTTACTCGTAACATCAGAAAGTAATTTGATTACATCATGCATGTTACTTGTAATGCAATACCTTACTTGTTACATCAAAAAGTAATCTGATTACATAATGCACATTACTTTTAATGCATTACTTTTCTCGTAACATCAGAAAGTAATTTGATTACATAATGCATGTTACTTGTAATGCAATACTTTACTCGTTACATCAAAAAATAATCTGATTACGTAATGCACATTGCTTGTAATGCATTACTCGTAACATCAAAAAGTAATCTGATTACATAATGCACGTTACTTGTAATGCGTTACTTTACTCCTTACATCAAAAAGTAATCTGATTGCGTTATGCATGTTACTTGTAATGTGTTACCCCCAACACTGCTCACTTCAGATGAGATTGAAAACACCTGATTGCTAGATTTTCTCAGAGGAGAGCTATGGTAGAAATGTGTCCATCTTGAACATAATCAGAATTATCAGCTAATAAGGGTAAATTGACATACTCTGGAACACTGGAGAAGCATCTTAATTCAAAAAAAAATCCTACCCTCTAAAAAATGCTGGATTGTTTCAACCCAAATTTGGGTCAAATATGGACAAACCCAACCGTTGGGTTAAAAGTTAAATTTAACCCAACAGTTGGGTTTGTCCATTTTTTTTTTTTTTTTTTCACCAGTTTTTTAGTTTCACACATGAAACTAGTGAGAGTGTGAATTGTGAAAAGTGTGTTTTATCTTCTGAATGTCCACAGGGTCAAAGCTGCCCATGATCTTTATGATTGTATGATGAAAGCCATCATCAGTGTATGTTTCTGTGTCTCTGTCCTTCAGCCTCCCCCATGGTGAAGGTACGAGTCCAGCACCCTCCAGAAGCCAGTGTGAAAATCCATCAGGTGCTGAAGGTGGGTTACGGCCCCACAGTGCACGAGCACTCGGAAACGGTCACCTGGTCCGCGGGGCTCTCGGGTGCCCATCGTCGCCAGCTGCCGGGAGAGAGAGCGGAGGCGCCGCCACCACGGATACAAGCCCAGACCATACGCGGGGATTCAGTCTACACGGAGTCATCCAGCTTCAAATACTGCTTCAGAGAAGTCCGCAATGGACAGGTTAGCTTGAAGCTCTTCTGTTTTCATTCCTCATGTCATTCATTTGAACAATATAGCGTCTGGTTTAGTTCTAGTTGGATCAGGACTCAGCCTTGGATAAGCCTGGACTATGTTGGATAAATTGAGAAGGACTTGTTTATGGCAAAACATTATGAGTGTCATGTGATCATGCTGAGCTGCAAATGCAGTACCCAGTGTACCGAAAACAACTTCCGTCACCACCCTCTGTATGAGCTTGTTGAATTGTGTTTATTCAAGATTGTTTAGCAGATTGTATATCTAAAGGAACTTGCAGTACTCTTATTACAGGGACAATTCCCCTTGAGCAACTTGGGGTTAAAGAGATTCTTCTTACAAAAATGAAAATGCATTGATTATTCACTCGTATGTTGCTAGAAACATGCATTATTATTATTTTCCCTATGCAAACCAAAACAAATAATCTAACAGAATGTCAAGGCTACTCTTCTTTCATACAGCAAAAGTGCTCCAAAGAGGACCAAAAAGTTAATGTAGTACAGTACATCCCTTGGGAAAAAGAGGTACACATTGGCATACTTTTAAAAAGCGCACTTATTTGAGTTACTTAAAAGGGTCCTTGATTATGATTTCACTTTTTTAACTTTAGTTAGTGTGTAATGTTGCTGTTTGAGCATAAACAACATCTGCAAAGTTACAACGCTCAAAGTTCAATGCAAAGGGAGATATTTTCTTTTACAGAAATCGCTTTTTAAGGACTACAATGAGCTTCTTCCCGGGTTAGTGACATCATTAACCCTAAAATTTACATAAACCCCGCCCCCGAGAAAACACAACAACTTTCTCTTCTGCTTTAGAGAAGAGAAAGAGTTGTTATAGTAGAGTGTTGTTGTCATGCCGTCATTTTACGCCGGACTGCTTCACAAATGAGGGTCAATTCAACACTGGATTTGCACAAAATATTAACATGATGGCACATGCTAGTGGATGAGTTGAATCAACTCCACAGCAACTACATAAATTTATCCACTAACCATTCAGAAACGTCCAGTTTCATTCTAAAAGTTGTAACTTCTTCCTGAGTCTCTCCATCAGTGTCGACTCCGGTTTGAACAATGTAAGGCTGAACACCGTTACTGACAATCCTCATTTTGGCTGCGTGAGATTCTCCAGCTTTGTTGTTGTTGAGCGACCGAAGCACGAGCTGTTAAAGCTCCGCCCTCTTCTGGAAAGGGGGCCGGGAGCAGCAGCTCATTTGCATTTAAAGGGATAAACACAAAACCGGCGTGTTTTTGCTCACACCCAAATATCTTAAAATATGTCTGTGCCATTGTTTTGTCTCAAGATGCACACCAGTAATGTTTCTTTCTAGGGTACATTTATAAAAGCTACTTAAATGTCCTAATTGAACTAAGGTCTAATCCTGGCTTCAAAGCAGCTTTACAGAAAATTTGAGTTGAAGTAAACTACAAGTGCACAATCAGTACAACTAAGCACACTTCTTTTTCAAAAGGGATATGACTTTGTATATCAAAAAAGTCGATATGCAATAGCTTTCAATGAGAAATAGATTGAAATTTAATACATTTTAAAAGATTGAAATTTAAATCATACTGATCGCTAAAGAGCAGGGCATTCTGGACATTAAAGAACATTTTGGACATCTGGACATTATGGTAGCTATCAAAAAATAATAATAGCATGCATACTTTTAGCAATGTGAAGGTGAGTAAACTATGAAAGAGTTTTTATTTTTTAGTGAATTAACCAACGAGGCCTGAGCCTGAACTAGTGCATCACACCAGCCCGTGCCCAACTTGAATAAGTGAAGGACTGTGTGTTTTCTGCTCTATCCCACAGTGCAGTTCTCCTTTACCTGGTCTGCGCAGTCAGGAGATGTGCTGCAGGGGTGTTGGGAAGGCCTGGGGCATCAACGAGTGCACGCTCTGCCCAGCGCTCTTAGGTGAGTCGTCTAAACATGGAGCATGTCAGTGCTGTCAGACAGGCCTGGAGGTTTATAACTATAAACCGTCTGACTGTTTATAACAGCACAGTTTGTACTTTGAGCACAAAGAGGCAACAAAACACAGGTTTGCTCCTTAACTCAAACTCTGACACACACACACTGATATCAGTTCAGCTGGCTAGAAAACACATGCCTATCTTGTAAAACAGAAAATAGAGCAGTCGCTGCATGACTTCATTAGATAAATATAGCTTAGAGAGTTCTTTGGCAGACGGTGCATTTAAGTCCTGCTACTATATTATTATTATTGCAACAGTCAAGGTGTCGCCATCAGCCCTCGATCAGCCGGCTGGCTAAACATTACAGCATATTTACATTCCTCGTCGTCTTTGCTTTCATGTCTTTAATAGAAACTGACTTCAGCACCACTATCATTTATTAAATATAGTGACATAAAATGACTTAATCCATTATTATACTGTGGCCTCAATAACAGGGTGTATTGCAACACTATATGGGGTAAGTTGTCAGATGACTACATTTACTTGTGCTCCAATAATGAGATTATTTCCAATAATCAGAGTAAGGACTTAATCGCAGTAAGATGTTTACATGACATGGGGAAACCATTTCAATTCAGTCTCCATTTCAATGTTTTGACCATCAGCGTACTACATTATATTCATGCAACATTGTCAACATGAACTTCATGTCATTGTTTCTTCAGCAGCCAAAACATATGCACATGTGCACTTTGTTCGGAGTGGAATATATGCCATTAAAGTGTTTACATGCCTGTTTAATGTGATTAAAATCACCGTACATCACATGGTTTACTACGATTATGAGCTTAATCACATTGATTTAATCTAAGTATTGTGTTTACATGAGTTAAAGTTTAATCGCAATATTGCCTGAATCTCATTATAACTGCATTATGATGGTGCATGTAAACGTAGTCAAGGAAAGACTGCTGTATGCATAGCAAAATTAGCATAAAAACTGTGCATTTAACCCTCTGGTGCTGCTCGCTTGGCGGTCAAAAATGACAGTTTGTTTGTTTTTTTATTTCAGTGAAATTAATGTATTATATTTTAGTTTGATAATGTTTTTTATTTTATTTTATGGTACTAAATTATATTTATGGAATAGTAATGATCCATTTATTACCTTTGAACCACTTTTTGAGCATACACCTGAAAATGAAATTTCCAACTTAAACTGTTGAAAAATCTTGAATCTTTGGAGCACAGACTTAAGCTTAGTCTTTTTTAAAGACGACACTTGGCAGATGATTGCTGAAGTGAAAAAGTAAAAAAAAAAAAAAAATAATGAAAAATGCATTTTTATATGAAATGTATATTTTCCAAAATATGTTTTACTCTAAAACTGCAAGAAAATCAAAGCCATAAATCTAAACAAGTTGTGTTTCAAATTTAAAGGTAATATCTCAAAAAAATGAGCTTTCAGTAAGATTTTGTTTGGGTGCAGTACCAAACACTTCCACTAGATGAAATTAATTTCCCATTAATTTCCAAAGCGCTCATTTTTATCCATGAACAATACAAGTTTGACTATTTTTTTCAGGACCATTTAGAAATAATTTCTTGTGTGTATGTGTGTTTACATAGCAAGTGCCAAAACCTTTACCAAGTTTCATACCATTACAATGATTAAAAGATTTTGGGGGGAAAAACGTACAATTTTTCGGTCAAAAAATGACCAATCAGCATCAGAGGGTTAAATAATTGTGAAACACAAACCAATTCATGGAACAGATAAGTAAAAGAAAATATACACAATTATCAAACCATTGATTTTCCCCCCAAAAATTAATAATGATTACACCACTTGCCCCACAAAAAATCTGACATCTTCCTCAGACCTGACTGTTAGCTAAACAAGTAAATACAATAGGAATTACGATATTCTATGATGATTTATATTATTGTAAAAGGTTAGTTCACCCAAAAATGAAAATTCTGTCATTAATTACTCACCCTCATGTCATTCCACACCTGTAAGACCACAAATTAAGATATTTTTGATGAAATCTGAGAGTTTTTTTTTTATCCTCAATAGAAAGCAACGAAATTACCACATTCAGTGTCCAGAAAAGTAGTAAAAACATAATTTAAATATTCAATGTGACTACAGTGGTTCAACCTTACTGTTATGAAGCGTCGAGAATACTTTTTGTGTGCCAAAACAAAACAAAAATAACAACTTTATTCAACAAATTCGTCTCTCCCCTGTCATTCTCCTACGCTAATTACGTTGCAACGCTCCCAGGTTCTACGTTTGTCAGTATTGGTCGACGCTGGTCACGTGATCAGCATGCGTGTGATGCTGACGCAGGAACCGGCCAATACTGAACCGACATTTGGACGTAAACATGGAAGTGCTGAACTGCGTACGAGACTGACAGGGGAGAGACGAATTTGTTGAATAAAGTCGTTATTTTTGTTTTTGCGCACAAAATGTATTCTTGTCACTTCATAACATTAAGGTTGAACCACTGCAGTCACGTTGACTATTTTAACGGTGTTTTTACTACTTTTCTGGACCTTGAATGTGGTAATTTTGTTGCTTTCTATTGAGGATAAAAAAACCTCTTTGATTTCATCAAAAATATCTTAATTTGTGTTCTGAAGATGAACGAAGGTCTTACGGGTGTGGAACGACATGAGCGTGAGCAGGGCTTGACATTAACACCCGCCAACCCGCCAAATGCGGGTAGATTTCAGCTGTGGCGGGTAAGACAGCCACTCCCACTAGCCACTTTGGCAGGTTGAATATAATTTCAGCTTACAGCCAAATCAAAGGTAGCCAAGCTTGTTGTAGCACAAAATTACAATTCAGTCACAATTCGTTATCGATGAACGTGCAGTTAGTGAAGGCGGGATAGGTGGAATCGCGCTGAATGACACACAACAGAAGCGCTCTCTCGCGTGCGCTCTCTCTCTCTCTCTCTGTCACGCGCACGATCAGTTCTCCTTGCGCCTGAATAGTCAAATACAAGCACACACAGATGTAAAAAAGGTCCATCGTGTGGAGTATCTCGCGTGAATACAGTCGGTTATGGCTTAAGTGGACGTAAACAGATGGGTAAAAACTGGATATGTGTCAGTACGTCCATGCATTCAGCAGCCCAATTAAATACCTGTCTGTCATTAATGTTAATCAAACGGTTAAATAAATGTATACATGTTAAATAAACCTGTATCTGAAAAAAATAGTGTTTTTAGTTTACTATTGTATTGGTAATTTGGCTAGCTAAATCAAGTAAAATAACTCAAAATCAAGTAATTTTAGCATGCCAAAGTCAACTTTAATCATATAAAATGTAATTTCCTAATCAGCAAAATTGTGACCAGTGAAAGTGCTGAGTGGCTAGTAACTTTGGAAAACCACTAGCCACAGTGGCTGGTGAATGAAAAAGTTAATGTCAAGCCCTGAGCGTGAGTAATAAATGACAGAAATTTCATTTTTGGATGAACTAACTCTTTAACAGGGTTTTTGAGAGAAAACTTAAGCAAATGTACTATTGATTTAGAATCTCATTGCTACTGAGACGTTTCTGATGAGCTTTTTTTTTGCTGTTGTTCTTTCTACAGAAAAACATTTGCCAATGATTTATTTTCATAACTGCTTGATGACCCTGAGTGGTTGATAATGTTAAGCACATGGTTACATAATCATTTTACCCAATGCTGAATAATGACTGGAACAATAGATCCGTCTGTTACACCCTTTGGGATCTTTGGCTCCCCTGGAGCCACAAATATTTAACCTCACAGGGACAAATAGTTATTTTCTCCGTGAAGCACTGTGGAAAGTATGCCTGAACTGCTGGAAGGCTTTGTTATGAAAGAAAAAATAAAAAAACACTGATCAGGGAACATGCCTTCCCTTGTGAAAAAGAAACGTGCTTAATTGTTCTATATGTGCACTTGTACTTCAAATCTTAAAAGTATATTAAAAACACTACACTTGGAAAAAATGTAATGTCAGATTTAAAGTAACGCAAAAACTGATTGAAAGTAAGCTAAATATGCTCACATAAAAGAACAAAGACATAATGTGACATAATGAAATACTGTTTCAGGAAGTTTTGTGTTATTGAATTTGTTTCAGCCTCCTGTCTTGATGATGAATCACTTGTTAATTGATTTTTTTGCATGGATTATTAAGTACTGTTTGACAGATGTTGTCATGTGTCATGCTAGAGATCAGTGTGCTGTTATCTTCACAGGAAACACTGTTAATGGACAGGGGAGCTGCCCGAAAGGCTTCGAGAGAGTCAATGGGACGCAGTGTGTGGGTAAGAGTCTCCTGCCCCTGTTCTAGATTGATCCGAGTGTTCACGATTATCTTTCACGGGCCAAAACACATTTTAGGAACATGCAAACAAACACTTCATTCTTCCTTCCTTTATCCAGAGGTCAGCCAAATACATCCACCACTAAAGACTTTTTGATGGTTGCTGCGTACATGTCTAGTTTTGCGTAAATACTGAAACTGAAGCAGATGCGCTTCTCCCACTCTCACTCATTGTGTGACTGATGTAGTTTGTGCTGCTGTAGATCATATTTGAAGACACTTTCAGAGACATTTAGCTGATCCTTTTACACAAAGTGACTAACAAAAGAACAATTCTCTTGGCGGGGAGATTAAAGTCAACATGAAACAACATTTGCAAGCCATTTTATTTCCATAATGTGCTGTATTTCTGAGTGAAATAGGGGAGAAATGTGGGACGGGATTATTTTATTCATTGGGAATTGATTGGAAGGTAAAGAGTGGGCAATGCAGATGCGAATCCTAATATGAAAATAGCATTTTGGCTAGGTTATGTAGGTAGGTAGACAGATAGATGGATGGATGGATGGATGGATGGATGGATAGATAGATAGATAGATAGATTCTTACTCAGCTTTTTTTCTTGTTTTCCAATTCAATTATCTAAACATCCTTAAAACATGATCTATTTACTTGAGAAGCAAAATGACACTAGAATTGTAAGTTTATGCTTAAAGAAAACCTATTATGCCCCTTTTTAAAAATGTAATATAAGTCTCTGGTGTCCCCAGAATGTGTCTGTGAAGTTTCAGCTCAAAATACCCCACAGATCATTTATTATAGCTTGTCAAATTTCTATTTGGGTGTGAGCAAAAACACGCCGTTTTTGTGTGTGTCCCTTTAAATGCAAATGAGCTGCTGCTCCCGGCCCCCTTTCCAGAAGAGGGCGGAGCTTTAACAGCTCAACAACAACAAAGCTGGAGAATCTCACGCAGCCAAAATGAGGATTGTCAGTAACGGTGTTCAGCCTTACATTGTTCAAACCGGAGTCGACACTGATGGAGAGACTCAGGAAGAAGTTACAACTTTTAGAATGAAACTGGACGTTTCTGAATGGTTAGTGGATAAATTTATGTAGTTGCTGTGGAGTTGATTCAACTCATCCACTAGCATGTGCCGTCATGTTAATCTTTTTTGCGTTGAATTGACCCTCGTTTGTGAAGCAGTCCGGCGTAAAATGACGGCATGTCAACAACACTCTACTACAACAACTCTTCCTCTTCTCTAAAGCAGCCCAACATGGCCACACCCCTTTGTTGTGTGTTCTCGGGGGCAGGGTTTATGTACATTTTAGGGTTTGTGATGTCAGTAACCCAGGAAGAAGCTCATTGTAGTTCCTACCAGCCATTTGTTGTAATCCTTAAAAAGCGATTTCTGTAAAAGAAAATATCTCCCTTTGCATTGAACTAGTGATTACACACTAACTAAAGTTAAAAAAGTGAAATCATAATTAACCACTCCTTTAGAACTACAAAAAAGATGTTTGCCAGTGCGTTATTTTTTTACCCCATTGATCTTCATCTTGTGTCATTTTGCTTCTTATGTTAATAGATCTTGTTGTAAGGATGTTTAGATAATTGTATTGGAAAACAAGGCAAACAAAAAAAAGTAAGAAAAAGGTATATATATATATACACTTTGAAATGCATACTGAGAAGCATGTCCAGCTTAATTTAAAGAAATAAAATAAAATTACTTGCGTACTCCAAATAGTCTCACATGCTAGTAATTATGATGGAATGAAACTTTCACGATTTGTCAATATCTGTGAAATCCAGAGACCTCCTTCCCCGAGGAGAAGCTACGGCATTGTTTTCCAATTTTTATCCTGACCGTAACAGCAGAACAGATGGTTTGATAAACACACTGTGAAATCAATTTATCAAGACATAGCTGGAGGTGGTCACAGGGTCAAATAATGACAACTCCAGATTTGTTACGTATCTCTCTCTCTCTTCACTGAATGCTACATTTCCTCTCCTGCTTCTTCAAACCTCAGATTACGTAACAGTAATGGTTGCAGTATTTGCTACATTTGAGCTAATATTACTGAACACCACAATACAAGGTATCCTTGTGAAAGTACTGTCATGAGGAATAACATCTTTCTTGATCTTTTCAGATAAGAGTTCATTGTACTGTAAAAAAAAAAAATAATAAAATAAAATAATAACACTGTAAATTTCAGAAAAAATACCTTTTATTGAAACTAAGCTGCACTTTTGCACGTCAGCAACCTACCGAAACATGGCCTGTCCAGTCTACCTGTTTGTCATTTGGTGCTTCTTCAGTAAAAATACATATATTTTATCCCTTCACCAGCCACATATTGATCAAACAAGAGCAGCTGTTCAATGGCTAACATGGTCTGACAAGCAAACCCTTGTGAAAAACAAGTACATTTTAGCATACTTATTACTTAAATGATATATTTTAGAAGAATATACTTAACTGAATGTAATGTTTTCAGACACTTAAATGCATGCTATTTATGTGTATTATTGTTTAAATTTAAAAGGGCTATTTTGTCCATTTAAGTGGTATATTTATATGTAATTTCATAATTACTTCTATTGTCTTTATAGTGTATTGCCGAACGTACGAACTGAATGTATGTTTTTGGATACTTTTGGACACTTAATTGCAGGATATTTACAATTAAATGAAAATGAATTATAGTTTAAATTTATATTTAATGCTATTAGTTGAACTTAAGAGGGCTTTTTTGACCCGCTTAAGTAGGACTTCAGTAAATCTTTACATTGTTATATGTAATTTCATAAATACTTTATTTATGCATTCATGGTAAGCTAAATATATAATATATTTTTCAATATATTTGTAATTACACATTTATAATGATGAAGTTGCAATTTAGAACATTTCAAAATATGTTACTCAACACATCAAAATAAGTGTACTTCTTTAAAGCATGACAAAAGATTATTAAAACATGATTTAAAATGTACTTTAAAGTAAAATTATTACATTTTTTAAAAGTGTACTTAACTGTGTTAAGAAACTTAAGTGCACTTAAGTGGCCTTTTATTTCACTAATATTATATTATATGCAAGCACAACTTTTTTAAAAGGATTCTTATTTGAAGTACACTACAAAGCACACTTCTTTTTCACAAGGGTATTCCCACACCAACACATCAGGTTATGACAGTCATGTTTCCTCCTCTGGTGTAGATATTAACGAGTGTTTGCAGCCGGGTTTCTGTGAAAACGGGCACTGTGTAAACACCCGAGGGAGCTACAGTTGCATCTGCAAAGAGGGCTACTTATTGGACGCCTCTCATGGGATCTGCATCTGTAAGTACGGGCCTGTCGGACACTACGGCGTCACATGAGAGGAGAACGGCGGCGGGAATATGGCAGGACAGCCATGCCACACAGCTACAGCCTTCAGTCATACACAGACTTCATACAGGCCAATACTAACACATCATGAGTTTCAAATACACACTACAAAGTGAATGCAAATGAGTGAAGGTTTTGGCTGTGTGGCGCTGTGTTTCTGTCTATTCCAGCAGGCATTACTTGGCTCTGCTTGAGAGATGCCTGTTGGCTCTATGCATATGCATCCTTAAATCGAGGCCTGATCGCTCAGTGTTTTCCCATCGATTGCCTCTTTCTGCCTGAGTTTTTGCATCTGGGAAATTCTGTGACTCTATTTTAATCAAGTTTTCTTCTCGTCTGTATCTTGTCAAGCCTTCTTGAGATTCTGAGCATGTTCATGTTTGTCAGTCAGGTAAGTGAACCTATGCCTGCTGTGTAGATGTACTACATATGTGTGATTATGCAGTGATTTGCTCAAGCTGATCTGTATGTCATTTCCAGTGGCTCTGTGGCTTATTATTGTGTGCCTGGCTCTACTTTAAACTTTGTTTGTGCTGCTGAACCAATCAAAGTGCCAAAAGTGTAAAGAATGATGCCAATGTAGAATGAGTAGAGGAAATATTTATTTCCTTGGGGCTGTTTTGTTAAGCTAGGTTTGCGTAAGTATGACGTCAATAACAAACGCAACCAACTTAAAGGAATAGTTCACAAAAGA
Source organism: Hypophthalmichthys nobilis (assembly GCA_037950665.1). Lineage (NCBI taxonomy): Eukaryota > Metazoa > Chordata > Actinopteri > Cypriniformes > Xenocyprididae > Hypophthalmichthys > Hypophthalmichthys nobilis. The sequence goes on from CM075484.1 coordinate 1,930,159, forward strand.
ATCATTTACTCGTGTCATTCTAAACCCATATGACCTTCTTTCTTCCATGGAACACAAAAGGAGATGTTTTGCAGAATGTCCAAGCTGCTCTTTTTCCATACAATAAAAATAGACAGTGATTCACAGTTTTAAGTGCACTAAATTCTAAGTCATATAACAACTGAAAAAGTTTCACTGAAAATGTTTTAAAAGCAAGATTTTAGTAAATTATGTCTTAAATTCTAAAAAAGAAGTGTGCTTATTTGTTCTGAATATGCACTTGCAGTGTACTTCAAATCTTAAAAGTGCATTTAAAAAAACTACTTGCAGATAATATAATATTAATGAAATAAAAGGCCACTTAAGTGCACTTAAAGCGAGTACACTTTCATCACTACGTTTCTTAACACACTTAAGAACACTTTTAAAAAGTGCGCTTTGTAATAATGTCAAATTAAAAGTTTTTATTTTAAGTGCTTTTTATGGTTTAATCATTTCTTGTCAAGCTTTAAAGAAGTAAACTTATTTTGATGTGTTGACTAGCATACTAAAGCACTGTAGTGTGTTATTTGATATTACATTTAAAGTTAATATATTTTAAAAGTTTTAAAAGTGCAACTTCATCATTACAAATGTGTAATGACAAATATATGTGAATACATGACATACAAGTTTCGATAGAAATGCAGTACAGTACACAAAAACAATAGAAGTAACAATGAAATTACATTTAAAGATGTACTGAAGTCCTACTTAAGTGAGTCTCTTAAGTTCAACTACAATGCAAAAAAAAATCATTTTATTTGTCAAAATTCCTTAATTTAAAAAAAAATATATCTTATATAAGTAGCATTTAAGTATATTTTTTTAAAAAATAAAATATTTCTGTAATAAGTTATCTTTAAAAGTGTGCTAAAGTAAACTTTTTCACAAAGATATGGCTTCCGATGTAGAGTACGAGTCATATGGACAGATTTTTTGATACCGTTATGGTCACTCTTTGCTTTATTTGAATGGAAAAGGGCAGCGTGAACATTCCTCTAAACTCCTGCTTTTGTGCTCCACAGAAAAAAACAAAGTCATACAGGTTTGGAAGGACATGAGGGTGAGTAATTAATGGCAGAAGTTTCACTTTTGGGTGAACTAATCCTTTTAAATGACCTCTTAAAAAAACAGTATGAAGACATATTTATAAATGAATGCATCAGTGCCTGCATGTACGGTCTGTTGCATGTTTAGATTCCTATCCCTACCTGTGTCCCTATTATATTCTGCATCGTTTTTCCCCTCATAGCGCAGAAGGTGATCTCGGAGGAGAAGGACCAGTGTTTCCGTATCCTGAACCAGGGCTCCTGCTCTCTTCCCATCCTGAGGAACATCACCAAACAGATCTGCTGCTGCAGTCGAGTGGGAAAAGCCTGGGGGAAGAAGTGTGAGTTATGCCCTTTCTTTGGCTCAGGTAAGAAACTTTTCAGGCATTCAAAGAATGCACTTCAAACAACTACGTTGGAATGAACATGCAGAAATGTGTGCAAAGAGTTGGAAGAAGGATGGATGACAGCACTGAGAACATTACAGTGTGTTAGTACAGAATATTGAAACAACATGATTTGGTTTTAACACAAAGAGTCCAACTGTTCCTCAAGGACCCCGTCCCACCCACACCACCAGCAATATTTCTTTGAAAATGTCTGGAGGAATATCAAAGGAGATGGAATTTACTGTGTAATTTGTCTGTCTTCGTTTAAATACCACAAGTTGCGGTTCTTCATTGTCCCGGTTGACCCTTCCCATTCCTGACTCACTGAAACACTCCATTGAACTTTTACAGGTTTTTAACATCTAACTTTCATCTAAGTTTAACCAAAGGCTAGCCGAGATGCACTGAAAATTTTGCCTTTTGACGCACAAATGTTTTGTTGTAGATTTCATAATAAATTTGGATCTGTTCCTCACAACAAAGCTATTATATCCCTTGTGAAAAAGAAGTGTGCTGAGAGTACACTGTCATGACTATGTTTCTTAACACACTTTTAAAAAGTGCATTTTGTAATAATGTCAAATTAGTAGTTTTACTTTAACCTTCTGGTATTGCTCATTTGGAGTCACACCTGAAATGTAACTTTTTTTTTATTTTCAGTAAAATCAGTGTAATATATATTTTGTTCATTAATATTTTTTATTTTTTATTTTGTATTTTGAGAGAATTTTATGGTAGTAATTAATATTTATGCAATAATTATTATCAAAATTTTCCCATGGAAAATAATACAAAAAAATATTATTTTGTAATAATTTTTTTAAATAATTTTTTTTTTTTTTTTTTACATCCCAGTCTCATTAGAAAAACGTACCTGTGGAAATGTTTTCGCGAGTCGCAAAATACGTACCGATACGTACATATCACTGCAGTTTCGATGTGAAATGTCCACTGAGTATCGCTAAAAGCGTGTTCATTTTTTTTTTTTTTTTTTTGCCGGAACAGATAAACGTGAATATGGTACGTTTTTATGACGTTGGTTTTTATACAAATCACCACAGTTCTGATTTGACATTTGCACTCCATTGCGTTTTAAAATAACGTACCACCAACACTACACCTAAACCTACCTGATAGTGTTAACAAAAGCAAATGTGACATAAATAGCATCCGTAATCGTGCTGTTTTAGCTTATTTAGATCTCTCTTTGAGCTCTTTTACCGTGACGCCTTTCACAGGATTCGTACCCAAGGCCTCCTCGTCTTTTAAGTACAACTCCGTATCAGCTGAGCTACTGAGCAAGCTTGTTATGTTAGAAAAGCGAAACATATGGAGCTGGTTAAGCGATGCAAAGTACAATATATATTTGTTTACAAATCGTGCACTTTGGTAAAAAAGCGCTTTGAAGTCATAACATAATATTGTGCAAGGAGATGTGAAAACGAGTCTTTATTAATCCATAAACAGACCCCGTAATCGTAACTGTGTATGAAAACGATTAAAAGCGCTTGCCGTTTTACTGCCTCTAGTGTTCATTTCTGTTGGAAACTGCAGTGATATGTACGCATTGGTACGTATTTTGGCGACTCGTGAAAACGTTCCCACAGGTACGTCTTTCCTATGAGACCAGGTTGTTTTTTTTACCTATTATTTTCTAATATTTTTATTACTTTACATAATTCATGTTACAATAGAGACAATGCCTTTAAAATCCATTTTTTTCCTACTTTTTGTCAAGTTTAGATTTAATGTTGATTTGAAGTGTCAGTTTTTGCATTAATTTAACTACAGTCAAACCTGAACTCAGAGGAGGACATTTTGTTACATATAACATCAAAATTCAACAAAAATGAACAGGAATGCTTTATCAGAGCTTAATCAACCTGATTTCAACCTCTTATTTGAGTCTTCTGACTGACAGAAGTCACAAAGTTTTGTACTATTCCGATAAAGTACAAAGATTTTTTTCAATTTCAAAACATTTTTTTTTTCTTTTCTAAAATGACCGAACAACACCAGAGGGTACATTTTAATACATTTAAAAGTACATTTTAGATAATTAAGTTTTACTAATCTTTTGTCAGAAGTACACTTATAATGACTTTGACTAACATAATAAAGCACATGTGAAGTAGATGGCATTTACTGTGTCATTTTCGTTTAAATGCCACAAACTGAGGTTCTAGCATTGACCCTTCCCATTTATGACTCAATTAGGAAACAAAAAATGTGACTGCATTAGACGTTTACAGGTTTTCAGCATCTAACTTTGTGTTCACAGCTGCCTTCAAAGAGATCTGTCCTGCTGGACCGGGCTACCATTATTCGGCTTCGGCTGTTAAGTTTAACCAAAGAATAGCTGAGATGCTTGACACCGGCGGGCTGCCCTTGGTCTCTGAAAATGGCCGCACATCCACACAAGGCGTAGTATCCCAACCTGAAAGCTCCAGGACGCACTCAACAAGCTCTAGAATCCAACAAGCGACCAACACGCAAACCATCAGAGTCCAACAACCTTCGATCTCTCTGTCTACAAGACCACAGCAGCCTGACGCCAATCCACAGACCGGTTCGGTTATCATTATAACTCAACCAAATCCAAACCTGTCAACAGGCGGCAGCTCTCAAACCACAAATGCCAGACCTCAGCAGCCTTCCAGTGTCCGTCCTGGGAGCGCCGCCACAGGAACCAACCAGCCAGTCAGAGTGATCACGCGTGAGTGACAACGTTTCTTATTATTGTTTATTAACACAGTTGTGTAGGTGTGTTTCATTTAATTTAATTGTTTACAGCTGTTGTCCGGACGCAAACCAGCCGGCCCGCGGTTAACAGACAGCCAATATCTCCACTCAGACCTCCGCCTGTGCCGGCTACACCCCGACCGCTGCCAACTAGACAAGGTACGCCATCACAGAGGCTTCTGAGACAGAGGTGCACTTTAGCACACTTCAGAAAAGAGTACTTTATAACAGAAACTGAATGTAATGTTTTCAAACACTTAATTGCATGTTATAAAGTGAACATTTGTTATAGTTTAAAATTATATTAAATGCAATTTTTTGACCCACTTAAATACTTAAGTACATCTATTTATGTAATTTCATAATTATGGTTAAAGTGTATTACCGAATGTACAGAGAAGCATTTATGGTAAACTAAAACATTCTTTGATGTCATTTCTATTAAAACGTGTGTCTTGTATTTAAATAAATTTGCAATTACACATTTCCAGTGAAGAAGTTGCAGTTTAGTACATTTAAAATATATTAACTTAAATGTAATTGAATAACACACTGCAGTTAAAATTATAATCAAGTACTTTAAGTGCTTTAGTATGTTAGTCAACACATCAAAATAAGTGTACTTATTTAAAGCTTGACAAAAGATTATTAAAACAATAATTTAAAAAGGTATTTTAAAATAAAAAAAAAATCTTGACATTTATTACATTATAAAAGTGTACTTAAGTGTGTTAAGAAACATCACTCTTTAAGTGCACTTTAGTGGCATTTTTTATGTGATTAATATTATATTATCTGAAAGTACAGTTCTTTTTAAATACACTTTTAAGATTTGAAGTACACTAAAAGTGCACATTCAATACAATTAAGCACACTTCTTAGGCTTAGGCTTCTTTAACTCTCAGGGGTCGGCAAAATTTTCTTCACATAGCAGCAAAATCGACTTAAAATACTCCGTTATTTTTTGGCATACAGAGAAAAGTAATACATCAATTGAAACTACAGAATGTCTACTAACATGCCAAAAGATTACTACAACATAATGATAGATGTACTTAAGTGTGTTAATCTTTTGTTAAGAAACAGTCATGAAAGTCATTTTAAAAACATACGTGAGATTTGAAGTACACTACAACTACACTACACTTCTTAGGCTTAGGCTGTTAAAACTGTAAAAGTTAAAAAGAAAATGTCCTCATCTACATGAATTTGTATCTTAATCTGTTCTTTATTGTAATGACATTAATATAGCTGTTGGGTAAGATTTAGGATAAAAGCGAGAATGTTCCTCAGAATATTCTGGATATTTGGTCTTAAAATGAAAGGCAGGCTACAATCAGGCAAGAACTTAAACATTAACTTAATGCTGTCGTTATGGTGACTAGATAAGAACAAAGACTTAAGCCCAAAATATACTTCACTTTTTACGTTTACGCGAGGGACGACGATTCACAAGGTAGTCGAAGAAAAACTGCATAAACAGAACAGACCGGTGGGGTGAGAAATCGAGTCCCCCCAGGAATCAGGTCTCCTTTAGGACCCAGAGTGATCCCACTGGTTCAACAGACTTTTAATGTGTAGTATTTTTAACGCCTGATTATAATTCCTGCAAAATCACGTTATGATTTATATTGTTTAAAATGCGTTATAATGACCATTAATGTCTTTTAAATTACATGGTTCATATACTAGTATAACTGAAGCTATAGGTTGTGAAATCAAGCATACTGTTTTTTAGTTAGCTTATGTACTAGCATACCCGATTAGCCTGCTAGCTTAGCTTATATTATACTAGGTATGTTTTTTTGCTTCCAATATAGTTCCCAATTACGTTTCAAATGAATGATGTTTGCGTGTACTTTTTTTTTAATAATATTATAGTAATATTATATACTATACCACATTGCTATTATTGTGTAAAATTAATATTAAATTACTTTTACAGAACATAGTATGTTGCAACAATCCTTATCCTTATAAAAAAAAATTTTAGACATGGTTGTGTTTCCAGTTTGTTTTATTATACAATACATAGGCATTAATTTTATATTTCAAGCATATTGTTTGTGTAATAAACATAATAATTAATAAAGACATCACAATAACAACTTTTGATCAGGCATTACCGCCTGGGTCCTAAAGGAGACCTGATTCCTGGGGGGGGGCTTGATTTCTCATGACACCGGAGACAGATTGCGTGAAGAGGTTTGAAAGTACCCTTATTTGTACAACTCTAGCATGAAAGAATACGAGTTACATGGGTTGTCAAAACGGCACGTGTCGAATGCCTGTGTACGCGTACGAGTCGAATTAAGTATACTTTGCAAGGCTGTGCACTAAAAAACCAAGTATACTTTGGGCTTTATCCAAGTCACTATGAGCGCACCCAGAAAATTCATTGGCCTGCTCACATAAATGACCGACATCTTTGATTGCCAGAGTTGAAGTGACGCCAAATTCATATCAACATGGAAAAATGCAGAGTTGAATACAGCTCTGTAATTTTCTCCTCATTTGCATCCAGTTTGATTGTTTGATGAATTTGGTTTGGAGAGGAATGAATAAATGTCCATCAAGTTATGAACACAGCATACCTCTGAGATTGAGCTAATCTGATTAAATAACCACAAACTGACCTGATATTCAATCATTTTACAAAAGTTTTTTCAGTTGAATGCAGTTATTTTACACTGGTATTTATGGCCTTGTGTGTGGTTCCCCCAGATGCCCGAGTGTGTGAATCGCGTCCTCAGGTGTGCGGATCGGGTCGCTGTATTGACCTGCCCGGCGGCAGACACACGTGTGCGTGTAACACTGGATATATACTCAATCCTCAGCAGGGCCACTGCCAAGGTATGAAGTTACCGCATGACTTTAATAATAAGGAATAAGAAATTACACTCTAAAGAAGAAAAACATGTAAGATAACATCTTTGTTCCTCCTAAAAGGGGTTTTAAATCATGTCAATATTACATGTTCCTTCCACAGCCATTTTTCCACAGCGTATTTTAGATTAGGATTCCTCTTTTTCTCACTGATGCGTCCAAGGCTTTTAAAGGTCAAAGGTCAGGGTGACACTGCTGAGAGGACAGCCACCTCATATATTTGTCATCTCTGTATCCATCTGCCGATAATGAATGTGCCTTTAACAGTGTAATTTTTGTGTGCATGTGCATGACTTGGTAATGTGTAACACACTGAAAGCCACTTACAAATAAGGAAAAGCACAAGTAATTTATCATACAAGAGCCAGCAATATTAGCAGTACCATAATCAATGATCAAACCATCTCATCTCTCTCTCCAGACATAAACGAGTGTCTGTTGACGCCCAGGCCGTGCTTTGCGGGACAGTGTGAGAATATAGCGGGCAGCTTCCGTTGTGTGTGTCCATCGGGATACCAGACCAACTCCCAGCAGACCCTGTGTGTCGGTTAGAAACATTACATTCTTTATGTTCTTTATGTTGACTTTTCTGTTCATGTAAATGAGACTTTATAGAATGTTTGTGCATATAATAATGTATGAGATCAGTGAGATCAGTGATGGATTCCACAGATTTTGATGAGTGCCGTCAGGTGCCCAATCCCTGTATTAACGGCCGCTGTGAAAACACACTGGGCAGCTTCAGGTGTGTGTGCAGAACTGGATACAAGCTACAGGAGAACAGCTGCATAGGTAATTCAAATCATTTTACCCATAATGCTTACTTACTTTTTTGTTTGTTTTTTTTTGTACATTTTAGGGATGCACTAATTATTACTTAGGGATAAATTATTATAATTTGTCTATTTTGTTTACACAGCACAACTGTTTTTAGCATTGATAATAATCATAAATGTTTCTTGAGCAGCAAATCAGCCTATTAGAATGATTTCTGAAAGATCATGTGACACTGAAGACTGGAGTAATGATGCTGAAAATTCAGCTTTGATCACAGGAATAAATTACAGTTTAAAAAATATTACATTAATATTTCAAAACATTACTGATTTACTGTATTTTTGGTAAAAAAAAATCTTAGTCACCTCAAACTTTTGAACAGTAATGTATCTGTATGGGATAGGGACATTTACTGCATAATAGGGATGAGTTACATGTTTTCTGTCTCCAAAACAGAATTTATTAAATTGATGAACTTAAATGTATTTCATGTGGTGTTTTATTATTCTTAGACATAGATGAGTGTGTTGACCCGCTCCGGTGTCCGGGTCAGGAGTGTGTGAACTCTCAGGGCTCGTATAGGTGTGTTTCCTGTAAGCCTGGCTTTGATTTGCTCAATGGACAATGCGCAGGTAACACACGGCACAGAAATATCACTATAATATTTTGTAACACTTTAGTTTAGGGTCTAATTCTCACCATTAACTAGTTGCTTATTAGCATATTACTAGGATATTTACTGTTTATTAGTAATTATAAAGCCTTATTCTGCATGACCATATTCTACATCCCTAATCCTACATCATACCTAAACAAAACTTCTACCTTACTAACTATTAATAAGCTGTAATTAGGAGTTTATTGAGGCAAAAGTCGTAGTTAATAGTGAGAATTGGACCCTGATCTAAAGTGAGACCTTCAGTAATTATTATGGAAATAATTGTCAGGGTTGTGTTTAGTTTGCTCATGTGTTTAGGTTTCTTGTACTCCTCTCAGTGTAGCGCTCTCCTTACCCTTGTTAGTTTCCTTGGTTACTCATTAGTTAATGATTATGTTCACCTGTTCCTTGTTCAGTTCTCTTGTTAACTCTGTGTTTATATGCTCCCTGTTCTGTTCAGTCCCTTGTCAGTTCTCGTCTTGGTGTTTTGTGTTAGTTAATCTCGGTGAATTATCTTAGTGTTGGTTAAAGTATTCCATGTTTGTATATTCTGCGTCATGTGTTTTACTAATACCACACTATACGTGACAATAATATACTGAATGTAATGTTGTAATCGAGTGTTATTTACAGTTATTTGCATAAAAATGTATTATAGTTTAAATTTAAATTAAATACAATGAGTTGAACTTGAGTTTTTTGGCCCACTTAAGTAGAACTTAAGTATATATTTATATGTAATTTCATAATGACTTCTATTGTCTTTGAAATATGGAAATAAAATATACTTTAATGTCATTTCTATTGAAACTTGTATGTCACATACAACTTGTATTAAGTAATGTTTCTAAATATTTAAATATTTGTCATTACACATTTGCAATGATGAAGTTGCAATTTAGTACATGTAAAATATATTAACTATAAGTGTAATATCGAATAACACTACGGTTAAAATTATAATCAAGTTCTTTACATGTGCTTTAGTAAGTTAGCCAACACATCAAAATAAGTGTACTTCTTTAAAACATGACAAAAGATTATTAAAACAATGATTTAAAATATGCACTTAAGTTTGTAAATCTTAAGCTAATAAACAGTCATGAAAGTGTACTTTCTTTAAGTACTTTTATTGTATTAATATTAGTACACATACGTGAGATTTGAAATACACTACAAGTGCACATTCAATACAATTAAGCACTTTTCTTTTTCACAAGGATTATTATATGATTAAAGTTGAGCTTTTCAGGGTAACAAAAATCGTTCTTTTATTCAGATATTGATGAATGCCGTCGGTCCCCGTGTCCCGACGGCCGCTGTGAAAACACGCCAGGCAGCTACAGATGCACGTGTCGAACCGGATACAGATTGCAGGCCAACACCTGTGTGGGTAAGAAGAGTAAAATGCTTTTAAGTCTCAATAATATACATTTAGATGCAAAGTATGATTGTGTCCATGTGTGCATGGATTGATATGTACGTTACAGATGTGAATGAGTGTGAGGACCCGCTGCAGTGTCCCGGACAGGAGTGTGTGAACTCTCAGGGATCGTATAGGTGTGTGTCGTGCAGACCTGGATTTGGCTTTAAAAATGGAGCATGCTCAGGTAACCATTCATTTCAACCTGCAAAGTCATAACGCGCAAGATATGTACAGACCCTGAAAGTAGGAGGTTGTAATCTATCCAGATATTGACGAGTGCCGTCAGACGCCTTCTCCTTGCTCGAACGGACTGTGTGAAAACACGCTTGGCAGCTTCAGGTGTGTCTGCAGGACTGGGTACAGACTGCAGGGCGGCACCTGCACAGGTATGATTGTTCATACAAAACCAATTATGAAAAACTGGGGTTGAAATAAATATTGTAAGTAATATGTGTGTGTGCATGTGGACGCAGATGTGAATGAGTGTGAAGATCCATTACAGTGTCCTGGACAGGAGTGTGTGAACTCTCAGGGATCGTATAGGTGTGTTTCCTGCAGGCCTGGATTTAGCCTTAAGAATGGAGCATGCTCAGGTAACTACAACACATCTGTGGCCGATGGTATAAACTGCTTAGACTAGTCTTAAAAGTATTTTTTTTCTTCAAAACTGGTCCTAACTTTTTAAAGCCAGATACATAAAAAGGTAGATCGGTCTAATTTTAATATATAGATAGATAGATAGATAGATAGTGTTGCAATTAGCTATCACAGTTTAAAATTTTGCGTTAGAGTAACCTTCCTGGATTTAACTTGAGATAACTCAAATATTTAAGTTTTCACTTAATACAGCTTAAAAGTTGACTAAGTTTGACTTAGACTTAAGGCAGAATTTTAAGGCAAAATGTATTTATTTTTCTTAAATTACATTTACGGTTTGGTTCGAACCTTAAATTTTGATTCAATTTTAATCAAAAATATTATTTTCCCAAAGACAAAAACATTAACACCAAGTAAAAAGATTATTTATTATAATGACCAGCATACTTAATCAATATATTTTCTTCAGACATAAGCCAGAATGTTACTTAATGTAGGTCAATATAATTATCAGGATAATGTTCTGTTCTGTTAACTCTTATTTTGACATTCTGCCTTGTTTCCATTAGTTCCTGTTTCCCTGCTCTGTTTAGTTTTGGTTTCCTTAATCACCGATTATGTTCTTGTTTGTTAATAGTTACCCATATTTTCACCTGTGTCTAGTTTAATGTCCTTTGTTCTACCCAAATGTTTCAGTTGTTCTTTGTCAGTTCTTATTTAACCTTAGTGTGCTTTGTGTTACTGTTCTCCTGCAAGTATCTGATTGACCAAGATGATCTACCCAGTTGACTTCAGCCCCAACAACTGAAAGTCCAGTTGATTAACTACCTAAACCAGTTTATAACCAGCTGAAATGTATCTGAATCTGGTCTGAAGCTGTAGTTTCCAGCAGAGAAAGCATGAAGCCTATTGTATAATGAACAAGTTGTTTATTTGCATCAGATATCGACGAGTGTCGTCAGACTCCTGAGCTGTGTGTTAACGGCCGCTGTGAGAATAACGTGGGAAGTTACAGCTGTTTGTGTCGCCCTGGATTCACACTGGAGGGAAACATCTGCAAAGGTATGAGCTTCACAACAGTACTGAGCAACATGTCCCCTGTGAAAAAGAAGTACACTTCAGCATACTTTTAAAAAGAGTACTTAATACGGAAATAAGTATGAACTGAATGTAATGTTTTGAGAGACTTAATTACATGTTAAATGAAATTAAATGAAAGTTGTTCCATTCATAAAATAAGAATGGTTCGAGTCTGTTTCTTGCCTTGTTGTTCCAGATGTGAACGAGTGTGAAAATGAGCTTCAGTGCCCTGGAAAAGAGTGCGTGAACTCGGTCGGTTCCTTCAAGTGTGTCTCCTGTCAGCCGGGCTTTGAGCTTCTTGATGGACGCTGCCAAGGTATTAATTCATGTCAATCTACACATGTACAGCTGACAATAACATTGATTTAATTAGGTTAAAAAAATAAAATAAAGGGGAAGTGTTTATTTCTTTCTTTGTCTTCATGCAATTATCAGACACAGTCACAATTATCAACTTTTATTTCTATAGTACATTTAAAAACAACACAAGTTGACCAAAGTGCTTTGCACTACCAAAATTACAAAACAGACTTATATTGCAAGAGTTGCAATTACCTTTTATGTTTTTCATTCTGAGGTGGAAATGGGCCCTCTCTCCAAAAGTCAAGTTACATTTATTTGTATAGCGCTTTTCACAATATAAATATATATATAAAATGGGACATTTTATGTGTTTATGTCTATTAAAATATGTATCCTGTAGCATGTCACTCTGTAGGACAGTCCTGTTGCTGTCCATGTACGGTTTTGGGTACCATTTCTTTTATAATGGTTAAGATTTGAATCAGATTTGATTCAAGATTTGAAAAATTTTTGTTGTCATGGGCAAAGCATTCTGGGAAATAGAAATCCCAGTTTCAGTTAAACTTAAGTTCATCTAAATTAAAAAAAAAAAAAAAAAAATGAGTTTATAAAACTCAAACCAATGAAACAGTTCAGTTTACTTAAAATATATCAGTCCTGTGAACTTGAAAGAAAAGGAAAGTGCTAAATACTCATAAAAGTTAATTTGACTGAACTAATCTGTTTAATTTAAGTTTGTCCTTCTCAAACCAATTAATTATTTTGAGCGTTAGGGTTTAAAATGTATTCTAATCAATAAAATATCGAACAATACTATCGTATTTGCTACATGCAACTTAGATATAAACAATAATAATAATTTCATTCATTTCAACAAATTTACCGACAATACAGACACTGCGTTCATTGTATCCTACGTTTTTCTTTTTGACACACCACAAACTCAGAAACTCAGGGCTTTTTTGTGCATTCAACTCGTAAAAACCATCTTTCTGACTTGATTGCACCACTAGACCTTAGTCAGGTTAGACACGTGGATGAAAATGAGGCTGTGAGGAACAGATTTCAGGCCCAATAACTATAAAGATAACAATAATGATAACTATATTAGTGTCCAGCAGACGATATTGTTCTGTTTATTCTAAGTGCGCGCTGCAGCTTTGTCGTCTGCCACTTTAAATGCTTGAGCTCTTTAAAGTCTGGTGGATTCTGATTGGCTGTCAGTGTTTTTATCGTTCAGTCTCTCCATCAGTGTCGACTCCGGTTTGAACAATGTAAAGATGAACACCGTTACTGACAATCCTCATTTTAGCTGTGTGAGATTCTCCTGCTTTGTTGTTGTTGAGCAACCGAAGCGTGAGCTGTTAAAGCTCCGCCCTCTTCTGGAAAGGGGGCGGGAGCAGCAGCTCATTTGCATTTAAAGGGACACACACAAAAACAGCGTGTTTTTGCTCACACCCAAATAGGGGCAAATTTGACAAGCTACAATAAATGATCTGTGGGGTATTTTGAGCTGAAACTTCACAGACACATTCTGGGACACCAGAGACTTATATTACATCTTGTGAAAGGGGCATTATAGGTCCACTTTAATGCATTTGTGCTGTCTCACTTGTGTGTTTTCAGACATAGATGAATGTAGTCAAAACCCAACACGCTGCACTAATGGCCAATGTAAAAACACTCCCGGCAGCTTCCGATGTGTGTGCGCTGTGGGCTTCCAGCTACAGGACAGCGCTTGCATGGGTAAGAGAGCACACAGGGTTGTCATTTCATCATTTTATTTAACTTTATCTAATAAGATTTTCATTTCCTTCTTTATTAGACATTGACGAGTGTTTGGACCCACTGCAGTGTCCCGGTCAGCAGTGCCTGAATTCTCCGGGCTCGTACAAGTGCGTCCCCTGCAGAGACGGGCACAGCATGCAGAACGGACGCTGCACAGGTTAGACGAGCTTAACCTCGAAATGCAGACCGCAACCACAGGCGTTTCCGACATCCGACTCACTGTGTCAGTTTTAATCTTCGTAAATACTTGTTGTGCATACTTTCAAGTCATCTTGAAGTTCTCTGAGTGCAAACAGCTGCTTCGTTGGCGGATCCATCTCACCGCAAAATAAAGGATGTAGTGCAGAAAGTTGGCTTTGGCAAATGAACGGCATCAAATGTGTCAGAGCTTCATTCCTCCAGGGAGAGGCTCACGGCCTCTCTATCGTCTTCCTTCCTTTCTCTCTCTCTTGATGAGGAGTGCGGTGTGAGAGGGGGCATATGGCCTGCACATGGCAGGACTCAAATCTCAGCCACGTGTTTGGGCACAATTATCTACATCCGCCTGGATTTTGTGTTTGTATCATGTGGATAGTGAGATGAAAGGTGGCCAGGTCGAGGGAGGGTTGGAAGGAAGAACATTATATGCAGACTACAGAAGCAAACTAGCTTAAAATCTATTTTGATAAGTAATTAAAAAATATTAAAATAAAAATAAATCATGAAATGTCAATAAAAATAATAAATATATTTTCAATAAATAAATAAAATGAGTTAATAAATAATTAAACCATGAAATGTTTCAGTAAATAAACATCATTGAAACATTTCATGATTTATTTGTTTTTCATTTTAGTGACAAATTTCATGATTTTTTTTAAAAACATATTTATATAATTTTTTAAAAACAAATTTATTGACATTTCAATAATTTGTTGTGGTTGCTGACACATTACATGATGTATTTATTTTTTAAACATACATTTATTTATTTTATTGACATTTCATGATTTATTTAAAACATTTATTATTATGACATTTCGTTATTTAAAAAAAATAAACATATTTATTCATTTTGTTGACACATTTCATGATTTATTTATTTTTTAAACATATTTATTTATTTTATTGACACATTTCATCATTAATTTAAAACATTTATTTTATTGACACATTTTGTGATTTCTTTAAAATAAACATATTTATTTATTTTATTGACACATTTAATCATTAATTTTTTTAAACATTTATTTGTGGTTACTGGCACATTTCATTATGTATTTATTTTTTAAAACATATTTAATTATTTTATTGACTCATGATTTATTTATTTTTTAGACATATATTTATTTATTTTATTGTCACATTTCATGATTTATTTAAAATATTTATTTTATTGACATCTCTTAATTTTTTTTAAAGAAAATAAACATATTTATTCATTTTATTGACACATTTCATTATTTATTTATTAAACATATATTCACTTATTTTATTGACATTTCATGATTTATTTAAAACATTTATTTTATTGACATTTCGTGATTTTTTTTTTTTAAATAAATAAATATTTATTTTGACATTTCATCATTAATTTTTTTTTAACTTTTTTTGTGGTTACTGACACTTTTCATGATGTATTTGTTTTTTTAAACGCATTTATTTTATTGACATTTCATCATTTATTTATTTTTAAACATATATTTATTTATTTTATTGACACATGATTTATTTTTTTAAACATTTATTTGTGGTTGACACATTTCGTGATTAATTTTTTTTAAAACATATTTATTCATTTTAACACATTTTATCGTTTATTTAAAAATTTATTTTATTGACATTTCATGATTTAGAAAAAAAAACATTTATTCATTTTATTGACATGATTTATTTATTTTTTTTAAACATTTATTTGTGATTAATGACACATTTCATGATTGATTTATTTTTGTAAAACATATATTTATTCATATTATTAACACATGTCATTATTTATTTAAACCACAAATTTTATTGACACATTTTGTTTTTTTTTCATTTGACACTTTCAATGAAACATTTATTTATTACTATGGCACTCAAAATAGGCGTTTTACATAATGTCTTAAAGACGGTGGCAAAAAGCAGCCTGTTTAATTCAGAGGGTCAAAGAAGATGGTTTAAAATGGACATTAAAACTAAATTCTTGCAAAAACCTTGACTGACACTTATAAGGAGGCTACAAGGAAGAAGATAAAGTATAATATAATGTTTAGCATGGCAGACTAAGCCCAGTTTCTGGCTTGCCAGACTCAAACACATTAATACAGGCACAGCTTTTATAGTTCTGCATCATCACAACCAGCCCTTCCTGTTTGTTTTCCCTCCAGACATTGATGAATGTGAGAGTCCTCACATGTGTGGGCCGCAGAGCGCGTGTGTGAACACGGACGGGTCGTATCGCTGCGACTGCTTACCAGGATACAGAGCAGCTGGTCCGCGGCGCCAGTGTCGAGGTCAGTCAGAATTCACAGAAAATATTACATTAAATTCTCATTCAGTTCAAAGTAATAAACCACTGACCGCACACTTCATTCTCTCTCAGGCTGCTCAGAATATGCTGCTTTCAAATATGAGTTTGTTTTTAACTAATTTCTCCCACTATGGCATTCTGTCATCCGTCTGGCGCAGACATTAACGAATGTCTGGAAGGAGATTTCTGCTTCCCGCGCGGAGAGTGTATGAACACAGAAGGCTCGTTTAAGTGCGTTTGCGCGCTAGGCTACAAGAGCACCATTAACGGGACGTCCTGCCAAGGTATGACACCAGATGTGATATATAGCCAACATCAAGCTGCCATTTTACATATAAAATCTATAGCGTGACGAGTGCTTTTCTTACCGACCTTGGGTTTGGATTGTTTTCTGAATTCTTCAGTTGTCATTAGGGAGTTGTTTTAAAAGAAAATCTCTCAAATGTTTTAATTCTTGGATGAAACGATTCACATAACTGCATTCTCAAAAGCCTGAAGTAAACATGTCTCCTTTCGACATGTCCACCACACACCCTATTAGATAAAATCAAGATGCAGGATAATTACACAGATAATGTGATAAAGGAAAACATCTGCACACTCCTATACTGCAGTCAACCTGATCATATATCAGTTATTGTTTGTATTGCATAATTTTGTCATTGAAGAGCATATAGTTTTAATTGCCCCTATTATGTTATTTTAAAGGTTCCTAATTGTGTTTGACATCATATAATCTACATTATATCACATTTGGTCTTCCTGTTCCTGTAACTCCAGCTCAGTCTGTGTCGTTCAGGGCTGAGACACACTGTCAGGAGTACAAGTGTTTTGAGCCTGAGCATTACTGATGGCTTCTGCTTGCGATGATGTCATGTGGTCTCTGTGCATGTGTGTTACCAGATGTGGACGAGTGCACTCAAGAGGGAGTTTGCCAGGACGGCCACTGCAGCAACACCGAGGGATCATTCCTGTGCCACTGCCAAACCGGCTTCACCACCAACCCTGAGAGAACAGCCTGCCTGGGTAAAAACTCACACGCACTCTCAATCACAAACACACACACACATCTAAATGTTACTTGCATCACAACATCTTTATTGGTAATTCATACTGAAAAAAATGACATGTAACTGCTCTTACGATTTACCATTTCTTTGAATATAATTCTGTTTTAATTGTACTTCCTTAATTGATTGGACAACAAATGACATTTAATAAAATTGCTCTCAGATTATGAAGTAAAATTAATCATATTTCTGGTTGTTAAACTATTGTGTTTTTTAATAATGACAACAGTATTAGGGACAATGATCCTTTGAATAAGATAAAATAAAATACAATATATAAAATAAAATAATTAAAAAATAAATAAAGTTAAATAAAAAATAAAGTAATAAAATATTTAAAAAATAAAATAATAAAAAATAAAATAATTAAAAAATAAATAAATAAAATAAGTACAATTAAATAAAAAAAATGAAGTAATAAAATATTTAAAAAATAAAATAATAGTAAAAAATCAAATCAAATAATTAAAGTAAAATAAAATAATGAAATAATTTAAAATAAATACAATAAAAATAAAGTAATAAAATATTTAAAAATAAAATAATAAAATAAAATAATAATAAAAATAAAATAAAAATAAAGTAATAAAATATTTAAAAAAATAATAATAAAATTAAATAAAATTAAATATAAAATACGAAGCCCTGGTCAAGATAGATAAAAATAAGATAGGGAATTTGTTTCCTCATTTTAAAATGTAGTTAAATCATGGCAATGTTGTACTAATTTGATCCCTCACTTTAATTTGGAAACCTAAAAAGTTAAGTCATGGGAATGATTTTTTAACAAAATCTATTTTTCCAACTGCAAATGAAATAAAATTATATATATATATATATCGCCACAATTTAACTAAATTAAAATTAGGGAAAGAATTAGCACAACACAGCCATGATTTAAAGAAAACATGGAAATTAATTATTTATTTGTGATCACAATATCTATTTTTTCTTCCGCATGATGTGTAATAAAATATATAATAAAATATAAAATAAAATATGTAAGGAATAATTGACGATGGACTGATTTATTTTAAGACATTTGTCTGGTTATTGTCCTTAAAATGCTCTTGTGTGTAGAACTAATTTGATTCTCACTTTTGTTGTCACATTTTTTTATAACCTTATAACTCGCAATTAAGAGTTTATAATATATATCACACACTTCTGACTTAATAAATAAGATGATTGTTTTTAGATCGTTTCAAGCTTTATTTTGTGATTAAAATGTGATGTTAATAGAAAAAGCACCCATACGGAGAGCACAAAAACTGCAGAAGTCTCAGTCTGTCACAAGCGATGACTTCACACATGGATGAGTGTGTATGTAGGGCAGAACTCAGCTGAAGCCGTTTCCTCCTGCAGATGTGAACGAGTGTTTGGACTCAGAGGGGGCCGTGTGTGGATCGCAGCGCTGTGAGAACACCATTGGCTCTTTCCACTGTGTGGCGTCCTGCGAGCCTGGATACCACATCACAGCCACAGGAGAGTGTGTGGGTAAGTGTTACACAAATCACTCAAAACATAACAAGACACAGAGTAACAGCAGAGTCTCTCTCGTAGACATCAACGAGTGTGCCAATGAGACGGTGTGTGGACTCCACGCCTTCTGCCAGAATCTGATTGGCACGTATCAGTGTTTGTGCGACCAGGGATACGAGTCCACAGGCGATGGACAGATGTGTGTGGGTGAGTTGTCTGCAGAACCCTTGTGAAAAAGAAGTGCACTTCAGCATACTTATATAAAGAGTACTTATTAGGAAAATAATATACTTTAAAATAATATACTTAAGTGTGAACTGAATGTAATGTTTTCGGACACTTAATTGCATGTTATTTACAGTTAAATGAAACTGTATTATAGTTAAAATTTATATTAAATGCAATTAGTTAAACTTAGGAGTGCTTTTTTTGACCTACTTAAGTCCTAAAAGAGTTTATCCTTGTGAAAAAGAAGTGCACTTTAGCATACTTTTATAAAGAGTACTTAAGCAAATAATATACTTTAAAATATTATACTTAAGTGCGAACTGAATGTAGTGTTTTCGGACACTTAATTGCATGTTATTTACAGTTAAATGAAAATATAGTTTAAATTTATATTAAATGCAATTATTAAACTTAAGAGTGCTTTTAATTGCATGTTATTTACAGTTAAATGAAAATGTATTATAGTTAAAATTTATATTAAATGCAATTAGTTAAACGTAAGAGTGCTTAAGTCCTAAAAGAGTTTACCCTTGTGAAAAAGAAGTACACTTTAGCACACTTTTAAAAACAGAACTTACTATGGAAAAATACACTTTAAAATAATATACTGAAGTGTGAACTGAATGTAATGTTTCCAGACACTTAATTGCATGTTATTTACGGTTAAATGAAAATGTATTATAGTTAAAATTTATATTAAATGCAGTTAGTTAAACGTAAGAGTGCTTAAGTCCTAAAAGAGTTTACCCTTGTGAAAAAGAAGTACACTTTAGCATACTTTTATAAAGAGTATTTATTACAGAAATAATATACTTTAAAATAATATACTTAAGTGTGAACTGAATGTGATGTTTTCGGAAACTTAATTGCATGTTATTTACAGTTAAATGAAAATGTATTATAGTTTAAATTTATATTAAATGCAATTAGTTAAACTTAGGAGTGTTTTTTTGACCTGCTTAAGTCCTAAAAGAGTTTACCTTTCTGAAAAGAAGTACACTTTAGTATACTTTTAAAAGGAGCACTTGTTATTTAAACTTAAATAATATACCTTAGTCTGAACTCGGACACTTAATTGCATGTTATTAACGTTATTAAATTCAAGTTCATTATAGTTTCTGTTTATATTAAATGCAATTAGTTGAACTTTAGACTGCTTAAGTGACCCACTTAAGTAGGACTTCAGTACATCTTTATATGTAATTTCTAAAATATACTTTGTCATTTCTATTGAAACTTGTCATGTATTTGAATTTATTTGTAATCACACATTTGTAATGATGAAGTTTCAATTTAGAAAATTTAAAATATATTAACATACTTATATTAAGTACTTTACATGTGCTTTAGTATGTTAGTCAACACATTTAAGTGTACTTCTTTAAAATATGACAAAAAATTATTAAAACATAATAATTTAAAATGTCCTCTAAAGTAAAACTTTAATTTTACATTATTACAAAGTGTACTTAAGTGTGTTAAGAAATGTATTCATGAAAGTACACTTAATTTTACTTAAAGAGAGTACATTAAAGGGATAGTTTACCTAAAAATGCCCTCAAGTTGTTCCAAACCTATGAGATTCTTTCTTCTGTTGAACACAATGTGAACTATCCCTTTAATATCATAATACCTCTAAGATTTAATGTACACTACAACTGCACATTCAATACTATTAAGTGCACTTCTTTTTCACAATCGGAAAGTTCAGTTTATTAGAAGAAACTCTGTTTTGTTCCCCTCTATTAAACTGCTCTGTCTCTTTCTACGCAGACATAAACGAGTGTGAGACGATGCAGGGTGTTTGCGGATCTGCACAGTGCTGGAATGTCGAGGGATCGTTCACGTGTGAGTGTGAGAACAGAGAGGAGGAATTTGACCCGCTCACAAGGCAGTGTGTGAACAGAGAGAGTGCAGGTAACACACAAACTCACACACAACTCTACTGTACCTCAAGTAGGAACATAGTAACTCTGTTTCAGTGCTGCCCTCTACTGGCAATACTAGAACACCTGCTAATAATAATAATGGTAAAAATAATAAAAAGTTTACTTTATATTGCTGCCATAAAGGTGCTTTACAAAGCATGAACAAAATAAAACCATACAAACCAAACAGTATATAAAAACAAACACAATGCCTCCATTCCAAAAACTAGTCAGCTGCTTGACTTCTGCTGCCTACATAGGAAGCAACCTTATGAGTGATCAATTTGTAACACTCTACATAGGCAGCAATTCTGTGTTGTACAAATAATGATTCTCATCATGCAAAGAGATCCGCATGCAAATATTGGGTAAATAATCAACTTTTAGTTAGATTATCCTTTTCCTTTTGTTATTGAAAGAGTATTATCCCTAAAAAATAAGGACACTTTAACACACTTTTAAAAATAGTACTTTTTTATTTTAAATATACTTCATTGCAAAACTGACACTTCAGGTAATGTTAAATGCAATTAAATTGTTGTTTAAACTTTTTAAAATTCAGTTAGTTAAACTTAAGAACACTTAAGTCCACTTAAGTACTTCAGTACATCTTTATATGTTATTTCATAATTATTCCTATACAGACAGAGCGCATTTATTCTAATCTGAAAACCACGCCCACCGGGGGGGAAAACAATCCAACCGTCTCCATTGACTTTGTATTGCGTGAGGCTTCCTCCTTGTCATTTCTGACTTATTACAAAAAACAGAACAATGCCTAAAAGCTGCTGTGTGACAAGGTGTACAGCTAACAAGCTAAAAAAAAACAGAAATAAGTTTTTATAAGCTGTCGACCCCAAAAAACGAATGTTTAAGGACACAAAAGTGGATACGGGCAGTGAGACAGAACGCAACGGGTCATATTACTATAAGAAATACACTGGAGGGGAACGTAATCGGCGACAACATATGCTAAACAAACAAACAAAAACAAACCATTCATCATTTTTAACCATGTCAAAGAATTATTTCACCTGTCGCCAAATACGTTCCTCTCCAATGTAGTTCTTATAGTAATATGACCCGTTGCGTTCTGTCTCACTGCCTGTATCCACATTTGTGTCCTTAAATATTCGTTTTTTGGGGTCGACAGCTTATAAAAACTTAGTTCTGGGTTTTTTTTAGCTTGTTAGCTGTACACCTTGTCACACTGCAGCTTTTAGGCATTGTTCTATTTTTTGTTATAAGCCAGAAATGACAAGGAGGCAGCCTCACGCAATACAAAGTCAATGGGGACCGTTGAATTGTTTTCCCCCCGGTGGGTGTGGTTTTCAGGTCTCTATTGTCTTTGCAACATAGTTAAAGTGTACTGCTGAATGTACTGACAAGAATTTATGATAAACTAAAAATTTGTAATGATGAATTTGCAATAAGGTACTTTTAAAATATAGTAACTTTAAATGTAATATGAAAGAACACACTAAAGTTAAAATTATAATCAAGTACTTTACATGTGCTTCAGTATGTTATTCAACACATCAAAATAAGTGTACTACTTTAAAGCATGACCAAAATATTAGTACATAATAGTTTAAATGTACTTAACACACTTAAGTACACTTTTAAAAAGTGAACTTCATAATAATGTAGAGAAACAGTCATGAAAGTGTGCTCCTATAAGTGCACTTAAGTGGCCTTTTATTTCATTAATATTATATTATCTGCTAGTACAGTTTTTTTAATAAAATTTTAAGATTTGAAGTACACTACAAGTGCACATTCAATACAATTAAGCACATTTCTTATTTATCAGTGATTTTTAAAATAACAATTTCTCTTGGTTCATCTTGAATGGGTTTTTGTTTTTCCACTGCATTCTTGAGTTCTGAAAGTTTATTGATATTTATTTATATTAACTCAGAATTCTTTATTTCAAAAGATCAAGGAAAAATAGATTTTTTCCTGATTGGACCCCTTTGAATTTTTATACAGTTTAAAGTTACATCATATATTGTACTTCAGGACTGATGCGTGTGGATTTACTGCAGGTCGACCGAGCCCGTCTGGCGGAGCTTCCTCTTCCTCTTCCTCATCCGGCCGTGGTTCTGGTGGGTCCTCTGGGTCGGTGTCTGGCTCTCTGCCGCAAACTCGTCCTGGAGAAATGAAAGAGTGTTACTACGGCGTATCTGAGCCGTACTCGTGCAAGATCTTGTCTCAGAACACGACGCTGCAGGAGTGCTGCTGTACGGCCGGACAGGGCTGGGGCCTCCTGTGCCAATATGACATCTGCCCCGAAGCTGGAACAGGTGAACACACACACATTAGCACTGGAGAAAGGCTTCATCAAAAAGCATACTTTTTAAGGATTAGTTGACTTCAGAATTAAAATTTCCTGATAATTTACTCACCCCCATGTCATCCAAGATGTTTATGTCTTTCTTTCTTCAGTCGAAAAGAAATTAAGGTTTTTGAGGAAAGCAAAAACTTTTTCTCCATATAGTGGACTTCAACAGTTACCAACGGGTTGAAGGTCCAAATGTCAGTTTCAGTGCAGCTTCAAAGAGCTCTACATGATCCCAGACGAGGAATAAGAGTCTTATCTAGAGAAACCATCTGCCATTTTTAAAAAAAATAAAAATGTATATACTCATTAACCACAAATGCTCGTCTTGCACTGCTCTGTGATGTGCCACGCATTTCGTAATCATGTTGGAAAGGTCATGTGTGACGTAGGCGGAAGTACCGAGCAAGTGTCTACAAAGTGAATGTTCAAAGACTAAGTCAAACGGCCTTTACAAAAAAAGGTAAAACAACGATGTCGGACGATTTTGAAGTTGGAGGAGAAAATTAGATGGAGTTTTTCGTCCCTACCGCGGTACTTCTGCATGACCTTTCCAACGTGATTACGTAATGCGTGGCGCATCGCAGAGCAGTGCAAGACGAGCATTTGTGGTTATAGTGTATGAATGTTTATTTTTTTTTAGAAAATGGCCGATGGTTTCTCTAGATAAGACTCTTATTCCTCATCTGGGATCATGTAGAACTCTTTGAAGCTGCACTGAAACGGACATTTGGACCTTCAGCCCGTTGAACCCCAGTGAAGTCCACTATATGGAGAAAAATCCTGGAATGTTTTCCTCAAAAAAGGTTTTTTAAATATACTTTTAAGATTTGAAGTACACTACAAGTGCACATTAAATACAATTAAGCGCACTTCTTTTTCCCCATCATCAATAACTCTCCATTTAGCCGAATTCCAGTCGTTGTGTCCCAGCGGACGAGGGTACATTACCATGGAAACGGGAGCATTCAGTTACAAGGGTAAAACAAATGCACGGACAGACAAATATGTCCCATAAGTCTCTCAGTATTGTTGTTTCTAATCTGAGTGTGGTTGTCTGCTTGACCTCCGGACAGATGTGGATGAGTGTAAGCTGTTTGATCCAGAGGTGTGTAAAGGCGGTGTGTGTGTCAACAACATTCCCGGCTACGCCTGTTACTGTCCCAGCGGATTCTACTACGACACGGATCTTCTGGAGTGCATCGGTCAGCCCTCAAAACTCTCTGGACAGCGACTCATTGCAAGATGCTAGATCAGTAGACAGTGATGTTGTGACTCTGTGTCTCTGTGTTTCTGCAGATAATGATGAATGTCAAAGTGAGGATACCTGTACTGGTGGTTTGTGTGTAAATACACTGGGAACATTTTACTGTACGTGTGAGTCTCCTCTAGTGTTGGATGACACGCAGCGCAACTGCATCAATGCAAGTGGACTCACTGAGGGTAAGAGATGCAAAAATACACACAGACTCCAACACCAACTTAGTAGCCACTAGCCTTTGATGGCGGCTCTGTAACTATTTTTATTTTAAAATAGATTTTTGTCCTTTTGATAATGGAATTATATTTTATTTTACTACTATACATTTTTATTGTATATTTTTCAATAAATTATAGCCTTTGTTAACAGTTTCATTCTAAAGGAATTTTTCAGCCAAAGATGAACCCGCATGTCGTTCCAAACACATAAGAATCTCATTCATCTTGGAAACACAAATTTAAGGGGACCTACCACTTTACATAAGATGTAATATAAGTCTCTGGTGTCCCCAGAATGTGTCTGTGAAGTTTCAGCTCAAAATACCCCACAGATCATTTATTATAGCTTGTCAAATTTGCCCCTATTTGGGTGTGAGCAAAAACACGCCGTTTTTGTGTGTGTCCCTTTAAATGCAAATGAGATGCTGCTCCTGGCCCCCTTTCCAGAAGAGGGCGGAGCTTTAACAGCTCACGCTTCGGTCGCTCAACAACAACAAAGCTGGAGAATCTCACACAGCCAAAATGAGGATTGTCAGTAACGGTGTTCAGCCTTACATTGTTCAAACCGAAGTCGACACTGATGGAGAGACTCAGGAAGAAGTTACAACTTTTAGAATGAAACTGGACGTTTCTGAATGGTTAGTGGATAAATTTATGTAGTTGCTGTGGAGTTGATTCAACTCATCCACTAGCATGTGCCGTCATGTTAATGTCAACAACACTCTACTACAACAACTCTTCCTCTTCTCTAAAGCAGCCCAACATGTCCTCACCCCCTTTGTTGTGTGTTCTTGGGGGCGGGGTTTATGTAAATTTTAGGATTTGTAATATCACCAACCCGGGAATAAGCTTGTTATTCCCTACCAGCCGTTTGTTGTATTTCTTAAAGCGATTTCTGTAAAAGAAAATATCTCTCTTTGCTTTGAACTTTGAGCGTCATAACTTTGCAGATGTTGTTTATGCTCAAACAGCAACATTATACACTAACTAAAGTTAAAAAAGTGAAATCATAATCAAGGACCCCTTTAACCAAAACTTTTACAGTTAAAAAAAGACATTGTATAAGTAATCCATATGAACCAGCTGTTTAATCCTTATGAAGAGACACAATGGATTTTCTGTATATGATGAACAGTGTTAATTTAGGCTTTTATTCACCCATAATCATTGATCAACATGTACATAGAATATACCGCATCAGATATGGTCAATGGAAGCTCAAGCATACTTGGGGTTTAAAAGACAATTAATACCATTATACCATGGTCTGTCTGAATACTAGATTCTGATTGGCTGGAAGGTCTGCAATACAACTGTTTAATGCACAGGTAGTTCCAGGTCAGATTAATCACCATTTTTATTAAAGCAAACACACACACACACGTTCTTGCGGAAGCGTAAACATGCTTGTGTGATGCAAATTTGAGCTTCCGTTTCATTAAAAATATCTTCATTTGTGTTTCCAAGATGAATGAAAGTCTTTTGAGTTGGGAACGACATGAGAATTTTCATTTTTGGATGAACTGTCCCTTTAGGAATGCAAAGAAAAAAATTGTTGCCAGATGTGTTAAATGACAACTTTAAGAGCATTTTAATAAATATCTGCTGTCTTTCTTTCTATGCTTTTCTCAGATGAGAACTTAAACTTCTGTTGGCGTCACGTCACAGCTAGTCTGGTGTGTCAGAGTCCTTTGTTAGGAACTCAGCTGACCTTTACTGAGTGCTGTTGTATGTTTGGTGAGGCTTGGGGTCTGCAGTGTGCCCTCTGCCCCCGCAGAGATGAAGGTACACACACACACACACACACACAGGATTGACAATGCCTTTTAAATTTAGTTCAGCTTTTGAATTTGGATTTAATTTAACAACAATAATAAATTAAACAGACGGTGGAAGAACACATCATCAAAGTCTTTCAAATCAACCCGAAACACATTAATCAGGCTTACAACCCTTGTGAATAAGAGGTGTGCTTAATTGTACTGAAAGTGCACTTGTAGTTTACTTCAAATACTAAAAGTATATAAAAAATACAGATAATATAATATTAATGAAATAAAAGGCCACTTAAGTGCACTCTGTAATGATGTCAAATTAAGTTTTACTTTAAAGTACATTTTAATTATGTTTTAATCTTTTGTCATGTTTTAAAGAAGTACACTTATTTATTGTGTTGACTAACATACTAAAGCACATAGAAAGTACTTGATTATAATTTTAACTGTAGTGTGTTATTTGATATTATATTACAGCTATATATTTAGTATTTTAAATGTACTAAATTGCAACTTCATCATTACAAATGTGTGATTACAAATATATTTAAACACATGACATACACTACCAGTCAAAAGTTTGGACACGGTAAGATTTTTAATGTTTTTAAAAGAAATTTCGTCTGCTCACCAAGGCTGCATTTATTTAATTAAAAATACAGTAAAAACAGTAATATTGTGAAATATTATTACAATTTAAAATAACTGTTTTCTGTTTGAATATATTTTATAAAGTAATTTATTTCTGTGATCAAAGCTGAATTTTCAGCATCATTACTCCAGTCTTCAGTGTCACATGATCCTTCAGAAATCATTCTAATATGCTGATTTGCTGCTCAAGAAACATTTATGATTATTATCAATGTTGAAAACAGTTGTGTACTTTTTTTCAGGATTCCTTGATGAATAGAAAGTTCAAAAGAACAGCATTTATCTGAAATACAAAGCTTTTGTAACATTATACACTACCGTTCAAAAGTTTGGGGTCAGTAAGAATTTTTATTTTTATTTTTTTGAAAAGAAATTAAAGAAATTAATACTTTTATTCAGCAAGGATGCATTAAATCGATCAAAAGTGACAGTAAAGACATTTATAATGTTACAAAAGATTATATTTCAAATAAACACTGATCTTTTGAACTTTCTATTCATCAAAGAACCCCGAAAAAAAATATTGTACACAAATATTTTGTACAACTGTACACAATAAATGTTTCTTGAGCAGCAGATCATCATATTAGAATGATTTCTGAAGGATCATGTGACACTGAAGACTGGAGTAATGAACTCTTAAGTTCATCTAATTGCATGTAATATAAATTTAAACTATAATACATTTTCATTTGCCTGTAAATAACATGCAATTCTGAAATTTTATATTATTTCCATAATAAATACTCTTTTTAAAAGTATGCTAAAGTGTATTTCTTGTCACAAGTGAAGATAAAGATCCTTTTTTGTTTTTTCTCCTTTCGTTGTGTTTCTTTGAATCTACTTCCTGTCACTCTGACTAAATTCTAATTCTGAATTTTGCCCAACCCTGATAACACACACCCAGTTTGACTCAGTCATGTGTCTTTTTTACTCCTGATTAGAGGTCTATGAGGCTCTGTGTAATGAGCTGGGTCCTCCTCCTTACTCCCCTCGTTATTATGAGCGCTTCAGCCCGGGGCTTCTACCTGGGAGAGGAGAATACCTCCCACCTTACGGCCCCCCTGTGTACTCCGAATCCCAGCCGGGACGCCCAGACTACATGCCAACTGATTATGATGACTACAGCCCTGCGGGAGCAGGTGGAAGGAGGTCCGGCTTGAGAGGAAGACCGCCTAGTTCATACGGGCTCCCAGACGCCCCCTACAGGCAGCCAGCCACCGGGTGAGGGCCATTTGAACAATATACTACTAATAACCTTCCCTTGTGAAAGGTTAATTGTTCTAAATGTGCACTTATTGTGTAGTGTACTTTAAACCTTAAAAGTATATATTATTATATGTATTAATATATAATTTAAACTATAATAATATAATAAAATTTAAGTTTGCAGTTAAGTGTGCGGAAACATTACATTCAGTTCACACTTAAGTATATTCTTTTAAAGTATATTATTTCTGTAATAAACACTCTTTTTCACAAGTGTTGTCTTGACAAATTGTGTGTAATTCTACTCAACTTATTTCCAGTGGAAGTCGTTACTATGAGGAGGACGATTATGAAACGGCTCCCGGCCCTCCCTTCGGTATGCCGGATCCTCGCGGTGAGCGGACATTTGATGCACGACCCCTGCCGCCCCGTCCAGACGGGCTTCCACTGAGTTTGGCCCCCCTTCCGGAAAACTCCCCGTACAGCGAGGGTGAGGATGGGGAGACATGGAGAGCCCCGCCCCCCTTCCCAATGTTTCCTGACAGACGGGAGGGACCACGAAGAGTCTATGAGCGTGAGTTTGAAATATTAAGTTTGGTGATTGAAATGACGCCACCCTGCTGAACAAAACATTTAGCTGATTTTAGTAGGGCTTTTGGCCTCTTAGACCAACTTAATCCTTGAAAAAGAAGCACACTTTAGAATACTTTGGGAAAAAAAAAAGAGTATTTATTACGGAAATGATATACTTTAAAACAACATATTAAGTGTGAACTGAATGTAATGTATACTGAAACTGCATCTTATTTACAATGAAATGAAAATGTAAATTTTATATGTATATTTAAATGCAATTAGCTGAAGTTGTCTCACTTAAGTACATATTTATATGTAATTTAATAATTACTTTAATTGTCTTTGAAATATGATTAAACTGCTGAATGTACTGACAAGCATTCATGGTAAATTTAAATATATACTTTAATGTTGTTTCTATTGAACCTCGGATGTCATGTATTTAAACACATTTTTAATTAATGATAAAGTTGCAATTCAGTACATTTTTAAAAATATAAACTTTAAATCTAATATCAAATAACACACACTACAGTTAAAATTATAATCAAGTACTTTACGTTAGGGATGCACGATATATATCGGTGACCATATCGGTATTGGCCGATATATGTTCATTTTTAATGTTATCGTCCAATAAGAAAATTTGGCCGATATATTAAAGCCGATAAATAATGGATTATTTCCTTCAGCCAAGGCACTTCAGATGCGCACTGTTCACTGTGATGGTTTTGAATTGCTTGAAATTTGATTGAAATCACTTAAAAAAGGAAAATACAGTGCAACATGTGCAGCACAAGTCTGTCATATAAGCTACATAAAATTATAATTGTGTGCTAGGATATGGCTTTTAATGGTGAAACTTTTGTTTTTGTAATCAGGCTCTCAAAAATTATAAAAAAAAAAAATTTGGATTTAGATATATCGGCCAATACATCAGTTATTGGCTTTCAAATATAAAGAATTATCGGTTATCGATATCGGCCAAAATTCAGTATAATTAAGCACAAGAAACATCTTGTACATCTCCGAATATGAGCAAAGAAGAAACTGTGACTCTTGTGTGTGTTTTAGGGAGATACGAATCATATGGGAGTCTGAGTTCAGAGGAGTGTGGCATTGTCCATGGTTGTGAAAATGGCCGCTGTATCCGCGTTGAAGAAGGTTACACCTGCGACTGTTACGACGGCTATCAGCTCGACATCACTACCATGACGTGCATAGGTATCGCTCCCTTTTTTCTCTCTGGTGTATTAAAAAACAGAGCTGTTTTATTCTCCCACACCACTAGGGGAAGCAATTAACAAAGCAGCTGTGTGTTTGTTTGACTGTAGATGTGGATGAGTGTGAAGAAGAAGACACACTCGACTGCATTAACGCTCGCTGCGTGAACACGGAGGGCTCGTACAGGTGCGTGTGTCTCAGGGGTTTCATCATGTCCCGAAGACCCAACCACTGCATCCATGCTTGATCAAAAGCTGGACTCCAACAATTTAGAGACTTAGAGACTTTTTCTGCCACATTGCTGTAAATTGTTTATTTTATGACTTTATTTACAATACTTGTGTGCCTATCCAAAAGTCTAATGCTGAAGCTTTACACACACTATCACACAAGACTAAATGATGTTGTACTAAAAAGAAAATCGATATGTTTAATGTACATGATTTTTTTCATTGTTTGGACTCAGAACGCAGGCCAGATGAGCTTGAATGTCTGTCATAAAGATCCACGAAATCACATAAACTAGAGCTTTTTTACTCAGAGTTCATATTTATATATCCATACCAATGAAGGCAACTCCATGTATACTATATATAAATATATTTACATGAATTATTTTTTGTCATATAACTGTCCGAGAATCTCACCATGTTATTATTTGATACTGTAAAATCTCTTTTTCTGTTTTCTTTCGTCTGTCACATAACAAAATGCACTGTATTTGTGGGGGAAATGCAGTTCTGTGAGTTTTTACACAACTGCTATTGTACAGTTTTAAGACATCTCAGATGTTTGTTACATATTTTTATATGTACGTTTTTGATATCTTCTCTGACAAAGCTGTTTGAAAATATATTTGCACACATTCCGATTTCCGTCTCAATATTCCTCATTTTAAAGGGGTGGTTGATTATGAGTTGACTTCTTTAACTTTAATTAGTGTGTAATGTTGCTGTTTGATCATAAACAACATCTGCAAAGTTACGACACTCAAAGTTCAATGCAAAGGGAGATATTTTCTCCCCCAAGATCATGCAACAAAGGAAGCGAGGACATGTTGGGCTGCTTTAGAGAAGAGGAAGAGTTGTTGTAGCAGAGTGTTGTTGACATGATGTCATTTTACGCCGGACTGCTTCACAAACGAGGTTCAATTCAATGGTGGATTTGCACAAAAGATTAACATGACGGCACATGCTAGTGGATGAGTTGAATCAACTCCACAGCAACTACATAAATTTATCCACTAACCATTCAGAAACGTCCAGTTTCATTCTAAAAGTTGTAACTTCTTCCTGAGTCTCTCCATCAGTGTCGACTCCGGTTTGAACAATGTAAGGCTGAACACCGTTACTGACAATCCTCATTTTGGCTGCGTGAGATTCTCCAGCTTTGTTGTTGTTGAGCGACCGAAGCGTGAGCTGTTAAAGCTCCGCCCTCTTCTGGAAAGGGGGCCGGGAGCAGCAGCTCATTTGCATTTAAAGGGACACACACAAAAACGGCGTGTTTTTGCTCACACCCAAATAGGGGCAAATTTGACAAGCTATAATAAATGATCTGTGGGGTATTTTGAGCTGAAACTTCACAGACACATTCTGGGACACCAGAGACTGAATTACATCTTGTGAAAGGGTCATAATAGGTCCCCTTTAAATAATTCCCACACAAGGCATATGCAAATTAAAGGCGCAAGGCCTGGTTGAGTTAGTACTGTGCTGAAACTGGCAGTTATAGTAAGGGGCGGGACATTTCCCAAACACGCTGGAAGTGCTTGACCAATCACAACACACTGCTCCAGATGACCAATCAGAGCACACTGTGCTTTTCAGAAGGAGGGGCTTCATAGAGACAGGAACTAAACAGATCGTTACTGACAGACTGGGAATAGAGAAGCTGCAACAATGTGTTTTTTGAGCATTCAATCGTTACTTACATTACATTTACTTATAATATGGCCTCTTTAATTTGCAGCTGGAGGAAGATTAATTTTCTTCGTCCAAGATTGGGCCCTAAATGTGGCTGACATAACTGAAATCCCATTGTTGTCATTCTTAGGCAGTTTCTCTCTGCCTCACGTGCTTTGTTTGAGAAGGTTTGTAACCAGCTTATCTGTGCGTGGTCCTAATGTGCCTAGTGTTTATATGAATCCAGCTCATAAGTCCTTTTATAGGCCAATCCGCCCACATCACACAGCCAAGCCGATTAAAAGGGTTCACTTCGCTCCTAATGTACTTCGGTGGATTGCACTGACCAGCGGAATATCAGCTTTCACTCCACTGTGGCTCATGTTACCCGCCAACAATGTAGTGGAGGATTTCAGTTTTCCCCGTAAACTTCCTCTGATCCTCCTTTGTTGATAGTACTCCACTGTGTTCACTTTAAACACGGCCTGAACTGGACTGGCATGAGTGCAAATTACTCACTCACACACAAACACAGAGATGCCAAATCTGAATTGGCTGCCGAATGTTTATGGTGGAGTTTTAGGTCAAAGTTCTTGGATTCAGTTAAGTTTCCACTTACGTCACCAAGTAGTGACACAATCATCGTTTTACAAACTGTGGTTACTGCTATGGATAAATCTGATACGGGAGAATATGAGTGATTTACCACTGCGGTTGTGCTGGTGTGTAGGTGAATCTCAAAGAAATATCTGGGTCAAGTTTCACCTCAAAATTAAATGTATATATATATATATATATATATATATACAGAAATGATCCTGTACAAACATTTTTTTTTAATTTACATTTAAAAAAATCATGCTAACTTGAAAATACCATTACCATTTAAAAACATATTACCATGATGCAACTGTACTTTACAATGTAAATAATATCACTTTTTTCATATTTTCCTGAAAAAAGTAACAAAATTATGAAACAGCACAGGACAAACTAATAAAATTAATAACAAGTATATAGGCATATTTTTAAAAAAGTAATAAAAACTACAAAATAAAATAAAAAAGCTTAATAATCATAAATGTTTCATGAGCAGCAAATCATCATATTAGAATGCAGCTGTGTGTTTGTTTGACTGTAGATGTGGATGAGTGTGAAGAAGAAGACACACTCGACTGCATTAAGCATGAACCTAGCATGTTTTTAGCACTTTGCTAGCATTATCCTAGTATTTTTAGCATGTTCCTGACATGTTTAGTAGCTACATTGCTAAAATGATCCTAGTATGTTGTGGCATTTTGCTAGCAGGTTTTATCATGTTGCTAGCATGTCTTACCATGTTTTAACATGTTTTAACTCATTGTTTTCATTTTTTATGTCATTGTTAAAATTATTTCTAGAATGTTTTTTTTTTTTTTGCATGTTTCTAGAATGTTTTTGTTTAGCATGTTCCTACCATGTTTTAACATAATAACATTGTTTTACATTTTGTTAACATGATCTTAGCATGTTTTAGCACTTTGCTAGCATTATCCTAGCATTTTTAGCATGTTCCTAGCATGTTTAACACATTGCTATCATGATCCTAGTATGTTGTGGCATTTTGCTAGCATGTTTTGACACATTGCTATCATGTTATATCATGTTGCTAGCATTATCCTAGCCTGTTTTAACACGTTGCTAACATGTTTTAACATGTTTTTTTGTTTTTGTTCCCATGAGGGAACAAATTAGTAAATTATGCACCCAATTTAACAAATCGAGGGAATGAAATAGTAAATCTTGTGCCCAATTTAGCAAATCGAGGGAACGAATTAGTAAATCGTGAGCCCAATTCAGCAAATCGAGGGAACGAATTAGTAAATCGTGAGCCCAATTTAGCAAATCGAGGGAACGAAATAGTAAATCATGCGCCCAATTTAACAAATCGAGGGAACGAAATAGTAAATCTTGCGCCCAATTTAGCAAATTGAAGGAACAAATTAACAAATCGAGGGAACGAATTAGTAAATTGTGAGCCCAATTTAGCAAATCGAGGGAACGAATTAGTAAATCGTGAGCCCAATTTAGCAAATCGAGGGAACGAATTAGTAAATCGTGAGCCCAATTTAACAAATCGAGGGAACGAATTAGTAAATCGTGAGCCCAATTCAACAAATCGAGGGAACAAAATAGTAAATCTTGCACCCAATTTAGCAAATCGAGGGAACGAATTAGTAAATCGTGAGCCCAATTTAACAAATCGAGGGAACGAATTAGTAAATCGTGAGCCCAATTCAGCAAATCGAGGGAACGAATTAGTAAATCGTGAGCCCAATTTAGCAAATCGAGGGAACGAATTAGTAAATCGTGAGCCCAATTTAGCAAATCGAGGGAACGAATTAGTAAATCGTGAGCCCAATTTAACAAATCGAGGACGAATTAGTAAATCGTGAGCCCAATTCAGCAAATCGAGGGAACGAATTAGTAAATCGTGAGCCCAATTTAGCAAATCGAGGGAACGAATTAGTAAATCGTGAGCCCAATTTAGCAAATCGAGGGAACGAATTAGTAAATCGTGAGCCCAATTTAGCAAATCGAGGGAACGAATTAGTAAATCGTGAGCCCAATTCAGCAAATCGAGGGAATCGAATTAGTAAATCGTGAGCCCAATTTAGCAAATCGAGGGAACGAATTAGTAAATCGTGAGCCCAATTCAGCAAATCGAGGGAACGAATTAGTAAATCGTGAGCCCAATTTAGCAAATCGAGGGAACGAATTAGTAAATCGTGAGCCCAATTTAGCAAATCGAGGAACAATTAGTAAATCGTGAGCCCAATTTAACAAATCGAGGGAACGAATTAGTAAATCGTGAGCCCAATTCAGCAAATCGAGGGAACGAATTAGTAAATCGTGAGCCCAATTTAGCAAATCGAGGGAACGAATTAGTAAATCGTGAGCCCAATTTAGCAAATCGAGGGAATTAGTAAATCGTGAGCCCAATTTAGCAAATCGAGGGAACGAATTAGTAAATCGTGAGCCCAATTCAGCAAATCGAGGGAACGAATTAGTAAATCGTGAGCCCAATTTAGCAAATCGAGGGAACGAATTAGTAAATCGTGAGCCCAATTTAGCAAATCGAGGGAACGAATTAGTAAATCGTGAGCCCAATTTAGCAAATCGAGGGAACGAATTAGTAAATCGTGAGCCCAATTTAACAAATCGAGGGAACAAATTAGTAAATCGTGAGCCCAATTTAACAAATCGAGGGAACAAAATACTAAATCTTGCACCCAATTTAGCAAATCGAGGGAACAAATTAGTAAATCGTGAGCCCAATTCAACAAATCGAGGGAACAAATTAGTAAATCGTGAGCCCAATTTAGCAAATCGAGGGAACGAATTAGTAAATTGAGGGAACAAATTAGTAAATCGTTTGCCTGATTTAGCCTACTATTTTTTTTCTGCATGTCATGTGCGGGGCTCTGTAGTATTGTATTAATAAGATATATATTTTATTGTTATAATAATTTCTTGTTTTATAATACAATTTCTTGTATTGATTTCCAGGTGAAATGTGACTCTGACAGTTTCCATGTTTATTGAGTTTTAGTATGCGAGTGTGGCACTTGTTAGAGAGCGTTTGAAGTGTGTGTTCCTGCTAGTGTTAGTGATGGTGAGAGTCAGCGGTCTGTCAGATTACCTCTCTCACCATGACACTGCAGGAGAAGAACACACTGGCACAGCCTGATCTCACACACTGTCCCGGTTCATCAACACTGGCACGCGATGCATGCGGGCGTCTGGAAACAGAAAGGGTGCGAGCGCTGAAGTGTCACGTCATTGATTCCATACATGTGCATGATGTGCAGCGTCACTATGGAAAGCGATAATGGCATGTGTGAGAACACTTACACTAGATGTTCTCCAAAACAAATTGTCTCAAATTGTTGCTGAGGAGGCCTTTCCTGGATTAAGGCCTATGAGGAACGAGACAGGTGTTACTCGCCGGCCTAGACGGTAATCCTCTCACCTGCCTGAGATGGATACCAGGCTTTCGCTGGGTCAGAAATGGGTCAGTGTTCTGTAACACTGCAAACAGGGTCATCACCTCACGCTCGAAATAGGGTCAACATCTCACAGCTGAGTGTGTGAGTAGAATGCCCCATATTTCTAGGAAGTGCTCTAATCCTCCTCAGCAAACAAATATAAGTTATGTAAAGTATAAAGATCACGGTCCTAGAAATTTTTGTGGAAAAGACAAAAAAAAGCTGTAATCATTATGTAACCGAGATTACAAATAGTAGAATTGAGGCTACTATTATAGTTTTTATTGATATTTTGAATTGTTTTATTTTTATATTTCCTGCTTTCATTTTAATTTTAGTTTGTTTTTTCTTCTTCATTTTTATTAGTTTTTTATTTTTTCAAATATGTCTATATAGTTTTTATTAATTTTTTTTTTTTTTTTCAGTTTTAGTTATTTTAGTACATAAAGTTAAACTAAAATTAAAATTAGAAATGTTTCCTTAGCAACTAGTACATAAAAAGTTTTGGTTACACTTTATTTTAAGGTGTCTTTATACATTTATTATACATTTAAGTACTGAGTAACATCAATTAACTTTATGCACTTGCTATATAGGGTTAGGGTGTGGTTTAGGGTTAGTTGCATGTAATTATGCATAATTTATAGTTATTACTATTGTAACTACATGTAACATGTAACAACAACACTAAAATAAAGTGTTAACAAAATTGTTTTATTTTTATATTTTATTTTGATGAAAGGTTTCATTTTCATTAACTATAATAAATATAAAACAGGTTTTCCAGATGAGTGGTCAGTTATACAGTACATTGTTACCCTGGACAGTGGTCATTATTCAGAAATATTAATAATATTAATATTATTCTGACTGCTGAATGCTGTGATTGACTACTAATTGATGTGTAATAATTAGTAGTAATGTTTGGATATATATATTGGTGGTCAGAATTATTGCCACCCTTGGTAAATATGATCAAAGATGACTATAAAAATAAATCTGCATTGTTTATCCTTTTGATCTTTAATTCATAAAATTAGCAAAATTCTAACCTTTCATT
This sequence comes from Hypophthalmichthys nobilis, assembly GCA_037950665.1. Lineage (NCBI taxonomy): Eukaryota > Metazoa > Chordata > Actinopteri > Cypriniformes > Xenocyprididae > Hypophthalmichthys > Hypophthalmichthys nobilis. Next base: position 1,967,321 of record CM075484.1, read on the forward strand.
GAAGGAAAAGAATTGAAAGTGGGGGGAAACTCACATAAAGAAATAAATGTTTTTCACTAAAACATGTTGGTCACAATTATTGGCACCCCTAGAAATTCTTTTGAGTAAAATATCTCTGAAGTATATTCCCATTCATATTTACATTTTTTAGCACACCAGAGTGATCATGAACATGAAATTGTCCAGCCATGACTTCCTGTTCCACAGGAGTATAAACATGAGGAAACACAAAGGCCAAATTCCCCTAATCATCATCACAATAAGAAAAACCAAAGAATATAGTTCTGATGTGCAGCAAAAGATTGTTGAGCTTCACAAAATAGAAAATGGCTGTAAAAAAAATAGCTAAAGCATTGAAAATCCTCATTTCCACCATCAGGGCAATAATTAAGAAGTTCCTATCAACTAAAGATGTTACAAATCTGCCTGGAAGAGGACGTGTGTCTACATCGTCCTAATGCGCGGTGAGGAGGAAAGTTTGAGTGGACAAAGACTCTCCAAGGATCACAGCTGGAGAATTGCAGAGATTGGTTGTGTCTTGAGTCTCAGAAAGCCTAAGAAAATTATCAAACAGCACCTACATCACCAAAAGTTGTTCGGGAGGATTTCAAGAAAAATCCCCTGCTCTCATCCAGAAACAAGCTCCAGCATATTCAACTGTCAGACAAGACTGGAACTTCAGAAGGGACCTGGATCTATGGTCAGATGAAACTAAAACAAGAGCTTTTTGGCAGCAAACCCACCAGATGGGTTTGGTGCACACATGGATAAAAAGTACACCATGCCCACAGTTAAATATACTGCTGGATCTTTAATGTTGTGGGCCTATTTTTCTGCTGGAGGTCCTGGGCATCTTGTTCAGATGAGTGGAGTGAACTGAAGAGAAGAAGCACCAACATGGAGCTGGGAATCTGAAGGATCTGGAGAGATTCTGCATAAAGGAATGGTCTCTGATCTCTCGTCAGGTATTCTCCAAACTCATCAGGCATTATAGGTGAAGACTCAGAGCTGTTATCTTGGGAAAAAGACGTTGCAAAAAGTATTGAATAAAAGGGTGCCAATAATTGTGGCCAACGTGTTTTGGAAAAAAACATTTATTTCATAATGTGAGTTTCCCCCCACTTTCAATTCTTTTCCTTCAATGAAAGGTTAGAATTTTGCTAATTTTATGAATTAAAGATCAAAAGGATAAACAATGCAGATTTATTTTTATAGTCATCTTTGATCATATTTACCAAGGGTGCCAATAATTCTGACCACAACTGTATATATATATATATATATATATTTATTGTCCTAGCATGTTGCTAACATTAACATAGCATGTTTTACCACATTTCTAACATGTTTTAACACATTGCTAGCATGAATTATTAGGGCTGGGACAATAAATCATTGAATTGCGAATTGAGAAATCAATCGCGATCCATTCGGAAAATCTCAGAATTGATCCACGAATCGAGATGAATTGATTTATTGACCCAGCCCTATGAATTAGCATGTTGTTAACCTGTTATAACATTGCTAGCATGTTTCTAGCATGTTTTAACACATTGCTAGCATGTTTTAACATGTTGCTAGCATTATCATAGCATGTTTCAACACATTTCTAACATGTTTTAACATTGCTAGCATAAATTTACATTGTTATCATTTTATAACATTGCTAGCATGAATTAGCATGTTGTTTGCACATTTCTAGCTTTTGTAACAGACTGGTAGAATGAATTAGCATGTTGCTAACATTTTTCTACTTTTTGAACACAGTTAACATGTTTTAACATATTGCTAACATGAATTAGCATGTCGCTAACACATTTCTAGCATGTTTTAACATTGCTAGCCTGAATTAGCATGTTGTTAACATGTTATAACATTGCTAGCAAGAATAAGCATGTTGCTAGCAAGTTTCTAGTGTTTTAACACATTGCTAGCATGTTTTAACATGTTGCTAACATGAATGAGCATGTTGCTAAAATTTTTCTACTTTTTGAACAGTTAACATTTAACATATTGTTAACATGAATTAGCATGTTGTTAGCATGTTTCTACTGTTTTAACAGCTAAAATCTTGTAACACATAGTTAGCATACCATGTTGCTAGCACATTCCTAACATGTTTTAACACATTGCTATCATGAATTAGCATGTTGCTAACATGTGTCGACTGTTTTAACACATTGCTAACATGTTGCTAGCGTGTTTTAGCATTTTGAAAAATCAATATCGAGATTTTGTATTTTTAATAAGAGTTTACTTTTTCTGTTTAATCCTAATAATAAACAGTTTTTAGGATTTTGATTTATTTATTGAATTTTTAATTAATACATTTAAAACAAAGAAAGATTATGCATCTTTCTATGTAGATTACAATGAATAATAAACACTTCCGATCCTGCACTATTTCTAGGTCACTAATAATCAAACTGGTGACATTGATCATGTGACTCTGCACAGATGCTGGAGAATATGATCGTCAGCTTGTGCACAAACATGTGAAGTTCAGTATTTCAACTCTTCACTGAAACTGTGCTGATAATATCAACTGTATATTTATATATACAGTAATGACACTCCTAGAAAATGTCCATCTCTTAATAATGAAGTACTGCGTGTAATAATGTCAGTATTGCATCACAGTGAGACGGAGGATGACAGCGACTCTCACAGTAGGTCACTGGAGTACAGCGTGTGCAGCTGAACACTGCAGCTCAGCAGTTTTACAGCATCATGCCTGCCATCACCAGATCTGTAATCGGCACAAATCCTGACCTACTGACTGAACATCCCTCATATATATATATATATATATATATATATACATATATTTATTTATTTATTTTTTCCATTTATGTAGTTTTTAGTTTTTATTTATTTCCAGTTAATAATTTTAGTGCTTCAACTTAAACTTATTTCAGGCAACATTTCTAAGTTTTTCAACTGATATTTATATTTTATTTCAGCTTTAATCATGGTTTTAATAGTTTTAATTAACGATAACAACTGTTAATTTTGATATTTAATAATATATTTTTAAAGTCAACATTAGCAGTGTTATTTTAGTTTTATTGTTGGTTTATTTTATTTTATTTTTATATTTTTATTTTTCATGTTAATTTTATATATTTATTTTAGTTTATTTTTTTTAGTCATTTCCTTATGTGCTTTTTTATTTATTCATTTTTTCCATTTTAGGTTTTTAGTTTTTATTTATTTCCAGTTAATAATTTTAGTGCTAAACTTAAACTTATTTCAGGAAACATTTTTTTCAACTCATATTTATATTTTATTTTAGCTTTAATCATGTTTTTAATTAACAATAACAACTTAATTAATTATTGGTTTATTTTATTTTATTTTCACATTTTTATTTTTCATGTTAATTTTATATATTATATATTTATTTTAGTTTATTTTTTCAGTCATTTAGTTATGTGCTTTTTATTTTATTATTATTTAATCTTTTTTTTTTTTTCCATTTTAGGTAGTTTTAGCAAATTATATTTATATTTTATTTTATTTCAGCTTTACACGTTTTTAATAGTTTGCGTTTATGATAACAACCCTGAACATTAGTTGCACTGTGAACAACTGTATTTTTATTAACTAACATTAAAAAACATTAATGTTGATTTGCTTATTGTCAGTTCACGTGATCTAATGCATTCACTAATAATGAGACCTTGTTGTAAAGCGTTACCAGTTCTCTCATCCTCAAAACTAACTTTACCATGTGAAAGAGTTCAACGAAGAGGTTTCACTGAATTAACTCAAATAGTCTCTCTTTAACTTTACACTGATGTGGACTGAAAACCAATCAATGAATCGAGTGTCATCTGATTGGACCAAAACCCCTCAGAGATCCTGTATTTCCAGTCCAGAGAGCTCAAATTGGCGGCTGTTTTGAGCGTCAACAGTGGAAACAAGGAAATGAAGTAGACTTGATGTTGCGGGAGTGGTTTGTTGGTGTTCGCAGCCAACTGCAGATAAGGAATGTCTTTATATTTATTTACATACAACACTGCATGAAAGAGCATCTGAAAACTTCAGTAAAAATGATAAAAATGTGCAATCACTGCTGTCATGATTGTATCTAAATAACTCTCCAAGCCCAGTAGAAAGCCTTCTGTAAATATGTTGTTTTACGAAACAACCAGCCTTGATCAAGTGATTTGCAGTCGGCCTGCTTGTATTGTCGTTTTTGAGGATTTGACCTGTCAGTTATGAGAACCCATCAATAGGGTTTTAATCAGCATGCATCTGGATTAGACAGCTTGACCCCGCCCAGACAGAGCATCACTTAAATAAACCTGACGCTCCGGAGGTCCTGCTCAGTCTGCAGCGCTTCCCTCCCTCCACCTTCATCTCGTTCATCTCTCACTCACAGACCTTTCAAAAGCAGAATCCCTGGGGAAAAACAGTTATGGAGTTTTGCCTGAGTGAGAACTTCCAGTTTCTAAACCAGCACAAGTAAGTATAGGACTATTAATGTTCAAAAAGCGAACCAGTTATACCAGCTAAACTGTAGAAAATGTTTCATTATTATCTTTGTTTACATGCAATGACTTATAATTGTCACCATAAATGGTTTGAATTTTCATAGTAACTAAGTTGAGAGTGATTTAAAGTTTTTGTAACTTTGGCAACTCTTTGATTTGACTTTAAACTGCCAGTAATGTGCTTCAGTGTACTGTTTTAATGGGCTGAAATGTTTGTGGTGTGTAATATATGGTGTGACAGAAGACTGTTTGAACATTGCATGTCATTACAAATATGTAAATAATGCTCTATTTGTCATTAGGTATCATAAATGTGTAGTGCAATCAAAATGCAATGCTTATAAAACATCTTTCAACTGTGAAATGTATCTTAACTGTATATACTGGCATGATAATGTTTGTAAGATGTGCAATAATTCATTTCTAATGATTTTGTACTGGCTAGAATTTGTGCCTTATGCATGCTTTTGCATAATTCAGTTTTGCTGTAATACTTTCATAGTCATTCATAAATATATTTTTGTTTAACAGGTCAGTATATATATATATATATATATATATATATCTTAGCCTAATTCATAGTCATTCATAAATATATTTTGCTTGTCTGTAGTTCATGCAGTCTACATTCATATATCAGAATGGCTCATTTAAGATGTATGTCGTGAAAATTAATGACAAATAAAAGATTTTATACCTCTTTAGCCTCTTAGTTTAGTATAAATGTAGTCATAAACTAACTTTAAACTCACTCCATCCTTATCAGCCTTTTGGATCCGTCCACCTCTGATGACCCACCCTCCCCGACAGATGCGCCAGTCAAAGCCGACCCACTGAGCCCCTCGTTCGGCCTGGACAGCAGCGCGACCCCGTTCAGCCCCGGCAGTACGTCGGACAGCAGCGGCTACAGCGTGTTCTCCCGGAACCCGTCTCTGAACCCGGACTCCCCCGTCAGCTCCAGCTCCATCTCGAGCAGCAGCGCTCCGGCTCTCTTCCACCCCGTCGGTCACACAGAGCCCCTCCTCAGCTGCGACTACATCCCCTCGCTGAACCCCGGACCCAAGCGCCTGTGTCTGGTCTGCGGGGACTTCGCGTCCGGCTACCACTACGGCGTGGCGTCCTGTGAGGCGTGCAAGGCCTTCTTCAAAAGAACCATTCAAGGTGAGGACTGCCGCCTCAAAACATTATTATTATATTCATATGAGCGTGTATAATTTTAATTAATGACTTAATAATGAAAATGGAGTGTGAGAGAGGGGCTTATGGTGCATTTCAAAGCAGCAGTGCTGTTAATGAATGTGATGATCAATAACACACGAGCTGTCTGACATTGATTTGTGTGTGAAGACCCAGTGTGCTGTTTTTATCAAAGCACCTCAGAAGCCTTCGTCAATACATTTGACATGGTTTTGGTTATTCAGGATGGTATTTAAAGTTAAAATGAGTGTTTTATGTTATTATTATTTGATGAGGAACTACAGAAATGTTGCCAATGATTAATAATTAACAACTGGAATTTTTATTAAATATTTAAAAAGTTTCTATTGTAAGAAAATACATTTTTACAACTATAATAATGGCAAGGATAATATCAAATTAGTTGCATATTGGTGCATATTGAATATAATCTGGCTCTGATATGTTACATGATTAGGTTTCTGACAGATGGAGCATTTTTATTGGCTTTGGCCTTGGGCAGACAGAGCACAAGTGTAAGCAGTGTGTGTTAACATATCAATATATTGAAAAAGTGCTCAATCACATAATGGAGGCTCTAATCACACAGTCTTGTCCAGCAACGTGTTTTACAGAAATCTATTGATCATAGTTAACTGTGGAAGTGGGGAAAAAATGCAGGATTTGCTTCTCCGGGCATTAATGGGTGTTGAACAGTCGTCAATACGCTCGCCTCTGGGAAAGCACAAACTTTCTACCTCTTTCCATGATTATTAAATTAAGAGGCAGTGCAAATCAATAATTGAACTCTGTCTGGACTCCTATGGATTTCTGTGTGAAAGCTCAGCGTGTGAAGCGTGGAACAAATGGACTTTATGTTTGATTAAACAAGTATGGTAGATATATCTGACTCAGTGCTAGTACTGAGAAAGGAGGAAGATTTCTGCTTTTTCTGGCTTTTTGAACAGGGTAAAAATAAATAAAGTAAAATAACTTTTTGCAGCACTGTGAACAATGTAAACAGAGTTTGATATGTTGGTGTTTCAGGAAACATTGAGTACAGTTGTCCTGTGGTGAATGACTGTGAGATCACCAAGAGACGGAGGAAGTCATGCCAAGCCTGCCGTTTCCAGAAGTGCCTGCGTGCCGGCATGATGAGAGAGGGTGAGCTCCTGTCAAACCTGAGATCGCTGGAGTCTTTTAGGTTTTCTAAAACTCAAAGCTATTATTTGACCTTCATTTATCTTTAGATATTTGCTTTGCATGGGTAAAAATAACTTATGCCCAAATACTGTATGCTTACAGTGGGCTCTGAGACGACTAGCAGAAAAGTTTCTGTATTCCTGTTTAATACAATTAGTGCTGTCAAATCAATTAATCATGATATATATATATTGACATTAACTTTTTTGCTCACCAGTCACTGTGGTTTTACAAAGTTACTAGCTGCCCAGTTTTCACTGGCCACAATTTTGACATCGATACCATGGGGAAAAACTGCCATATAGATATGTTTAATATTATCATTATTACATTAATTTGGCAGCAGGTTTATTAGGCTGCTGTCACTTTAAGACCTGATGCACGGATCCATTATACTGTTACACATGCATTTTCTTTCTAAACTGTTTACGTTCACTTAAAACATAACTGACTGTGTTTATATGAATACATAAACATTATTTTGACATTATTTTGTGTGTTTTTCACTGTTTAAGCGCAATTAACAGCGAAAAAGAACTCAATTTAGCACTGAGAGATGGGTTTATTTTTTGGGTTTTATGTATTGAAACACTAAATTGCACTTAGTTTATTATTTCAGATGCCTTTTAAAAGACTACAATTGAAAAATGTATATAAAATTCAGTCAATCAATAGTAGGATTGACTGCGTTACACACCGGCGGGTGTTAATGTCAAGCCTTTATTATTTACAAACTTTTATGTTACATGCGATTAATCGATTTGACAGCACTAAATCCAATATTTCAAAAGATATTAGCAGCATAACAATTTGACTATCGCACGTGTGCTTATATGGTGACATCAGGTTCCATTCGTTAACATTAACTAACAATGAGCAGTAAATTTGATTCATTATTTATTAATTATTTACTTTGATAAATAAAAATACATTGTTAGTTCATGCAACTTTTGATTTTAATAATAAATAAATGTTAAAGTTAACATTAATTAATGAAGTTAAGATTAATAAATGCTTTGTAAGTGTTTTTCATTGTTAGTTCATGTTAACTAATGTTAACAAATTAAAGTGTTACTGCTTGTATTGAAATAGAACAATCTTAAATAATTACTCTTCATTTTATGTAATAAGGTTTCTTTGTTTCGCATATATATATATATATATATATATATATATATATATTTTTTTTTTTTTTCAGATTTAAATTAGATTTTCACTCCCAGATTTTCAATAGCTATGTTTACATCCACCTATTTATATGTGCATTTTGGGATATCGCATAAAAAAATGCCAGATGCAATTCTATAAAAAATGTATGCGCTCAATTTAGGTGGATACATTTTTTTATCCGATAAGAAAAAGTGCATAAACTACGATGGAAACACGTTTACTGAATAAATATCCTCGATGTGCAACAAAAAACTCGTGACTTTGCCTCAGCAGAGGCTGTGATTGAATAACTGGCCTAACCAGCGGACCGATCGCATCACAGCATCTCAAATGTTGGTTTGGTGGTTCTGAAACACCTGAGCCAAAGTCTGTCATCAGAATAATTTGGTTTAATTTCCTCCAAAAGCGTTTCACAGGATTGCGTTCACAAACACCAGCACCCAAATGAAAGAGAACATGATTGCGTTTGTTGTGTTTATTTATGAGGAAAAAGAGCCACAGTTTCTCCCCCGATTGCAGCAACTTTCATTTTTATTATAGATATTTTGCGCCAATTACCCAGGAAGTGACGGTTTTGTTCTCTTGAACACATGGGAGGGAAACGTTGCTTTATTTGCAAATGTTTTATGCGATATTACAATTTAAATGTGCAACTTTGTACCTGTTCAGGTGTGCGCATGGACCGCGTGAGAGGAGGTCGACAGAAGTACAAGCGCAGAGTGGATTCAGCACTTTCTCTCTTCACCAAAACACCTTACGCACATCCAAGCAAACCAATCAGTGAGTCTCACCACATACAGATTAACATTCATTAAAACAGCCTTTGCTAACCGTTTAACATTAAAAATACTGAAGGACCGAAGCACAACTCTGAGTATTAGAAACTGTCGTCAGTGGATTATGTTTGGTTGAGGATTAAACCTGATTAAGGGTTTAACTTCATCAATAAAGCATCATCTTTTCCTTTCCAGGAAACAAAGTGATCTCTCAGCTGCTCGTGTCTGAACCGGCTCCTCTGAGAGCTGCTCCTGACCCCTCGACCCCTGACAGTGACCTTAAAACGCTGCTGACCTTATGTGACCTTTTAAACAGGGAGCTCCTGGTTATGATTGGCTGGGCAAAACACATTCCAGGTACACAGGCGGTGCTGTTTTTGATGTTTTTGTGCTTGATACACTATTCATTCAAATACAGCTCTGTAACATAGTCTGTTTTTGTTGTTTCAGGTTTCACTGGCCTCTCTTTGGTGGATCAGATGGCTTTGCTCCAGAGCGGCTGGATGGAGACGCTGGTGCTGAACGTGGTGTGGAGATCTCAGGGCTCGGCCGACGAGCTGCAGTTTGCGGAGAACCTGTGTCTGAACGAGAGCCAGAGCAGAGCCGCGGGACTGCATGATCTCTACACGGCCCTCAGACATCTCACCTCCAAATACCAACAGATGGGCCTGAACCAGGAGGAGATGCTCGCGCTCAAAGCCATGTCTCTGGCGAACTCAGGTATATATACTGGATATGACCCTCTTACACTACCAGTAATTCATCCACTTCAGCAGCTGGTCTGAATGTCAAGGGTAGAGTTGGCTTAAACTTAATAATCAGTAAAAATAAATAAATAAATACAAAATGTATGTTATATTATAGTATATTTTAAATATATATTATATTATATTATTATACAAAAATACTATTAATTTTAATACTAAAAATGACCAAACAGTGATTATAATGTAATAAAATAAATTGATATAAAAACACACAAATATGAATTATATTATCGTACAAAATTAAATAATGAATGTAATATAATTAATTAATAATAAAGTAATGCTATTATATATAAAAATACATGAATATTAATTATACTATTATGCTACACTAAATGATGAATATAATATAAATAATGAATAATTATATATTATATGCATTATTATATATATATAATGCATATAATATATAATTATTCATTATATATATATATATATATATATATATATATATATAATGCTACACTAAATAATAAATATAATATAAATAATGAATAATTATATATTATATGTATTATTATATTTTATATATATAATAATAGAAATTCATTATTATAATTTTATTATTATACAAAGCTAATTATAGATAATGAATAATAAATTCACAAAAATATGAATTATTATACAAAATTAAATAATGAATATAATATAAATAATGAATAATAAAATAATGCTATATTATATTATATATATTATATAAAAATACATAAATATTAATATAATATTATGCTAAACTAAATAATTAATATAATATAAATAATGAATACTATTTTATTATATATATATAAATAAATAAATACATAAATAGAAATTCATTATTACAATTTTATATTATACAAACCTATTTATCTAACTATAATAATTAATAAAATTGTTGTATTTTATTTTATTGTTATATATAAAAATACACAAAAATCTATTATATATATATATACATATATATATATATATATATATAATAGTAGTTATACAAAACTACATATACTACAAAACTATTATATTTTACATATATTCATATATATTCATAGAAAATCATTATAGCACTACATTATTTTACAAAACTAATTTGAAGCACTGTTATATATAGTTAGGTATAAGGTTATATATAAACAAATTCAGCATGTCAGAACTTTTAACTGTAGTTCATGTAAGAAGAGGTTGTGTGTTAATTAATTTGTGTTAATTGTTTTGCTCTCCTGATTCATACGGTTCTATTGAAGTGTTCCGGGATTGCTTAAACTGTCTATATCTGGTTTATACGATGAATTCATTCTACTTCATTTTAGTTCCCATTTTTAGTCTCAGACTCATTGGCCAAGAAAAAAACAATCAATATGGATTCAGCAGTCCAGAGCACAGATCAATAAACCATTAGTCTCCCAGCTTGCATCTGACCACAGGGCAGTTTGGAATCAGACAACACTGGGAAAACTATTGTTTTTGCTCTTGACACAGAAAAATCTGAAGAGCGTAACCAAATAGATGTGCTCGGCCAGTCCATTAAGCATCAACAATGAGAGTAGATGCGGTTTTAAGTAAACACAACAGAGTGTTTAACACTCAATCGGATGTCATAAATGACCTTGCCGATCGTTTCCTTCCAGACGCAGAGAACGTGGAGGGCGCAGACGCCGTGCAGTGTTTCCAGGACGCGCTCCACGAGGCCCTGCAGGAGTACGAGAGCGGCCAGCGGCCGTCCGAGCCTCATCGCGCCGGGAGGCTCCTCATGACGCTGCCGCTGCTGAGACAGACGGCCCACCGCGCCGTACGCTGCTTCAGCCGGCTGCACTCGGAGGGTCACGTCCCCATGCACAAACTCTTCCTGGAGATGCTGGACGCCAAGATCTAGACTGGGACAGCGTGGACTGAGATGCTGGATGATGTTGTTATAAAGCAGCTGAACCGTCACGTGGAGATCAGGGTCACGTCCAGAGTGACGTTTAACGCAAAAAGCAGCTCTTCGGAGTTTGGCAGCTAAACTGCACTTGATGACGAGAGGTTAAAGTGTTAGTTCACCCAAAAATGAAAATTCTGTCATTAATTACTCACCCTCATGTCGTTACAAACCCTTAAGACCTTCGTTCATCTTCCGAACACAAATTAAGATATTTAATGTTGAACCCGGAATCGCTGCACCGTTTATAACAGACAGGGAAGAGAAGAAATTGTTGAAAATAGTCGTTATTTTTGTTTGTTTTTGTGCACAAAAAGTATTCTCTTCGCTTTATAACATTAAGGTTGAACCGCTGTAGTCACATGGACTATTTTAACAATGTCTTTACTACTTTTCTGGACCTTGAAATTGGTTATGACTCTGCTGTGAATAGGGAGATCAGAAAGCTCTCGGATTTCATCAAAAAGATCTTAATTTGTGTTCTGAAGATGAACGAAGGTCTTACGGGTGTGGAACGACATGAGGTGAGTAATTAATGACAGAATTATCATTTTTGGGTGAACTAACCCTTTAATATCACTCTCTGTCTCGCTGAAGCACAATCTTTTACTATTTATTTGATTTGTACGAGATTCATGGAGATTACCGTTTTATAAGGTGTTGGCGATAGTTTAGAAGTTGCTTTTTTTTTTTTTTTAGCATTTTACATGATATATCAATATTTTTAATTTTTTTTTTATTCTGTAGATTTTATTTTCAGTCTAGATTTGGGAATTTGGTTATCAAAGATGCAATATATTTCTGCAAAACAGTTCCAGCGATCAGCATCATAAACTCTCTGTAGTCTGCAGCACATTGTCAAGCTATGGAGCCTTTCTGTTTATCGTCTAATTTATTACATCTGCTGTTATTTATATGAAAATAAATTATTTTTTTGGAAATTATCAAGTGCTTTTTTCCTGGTGTTGATAACTGAATGAGTGTATTTACATACAATAACTTAAAAAAAAAAAGTTTTATTCAGTGTTCTAGAAGGAATACAGTAAAAAAAAAAAGCAATTATATCTTATCAAATGGTTCATATTAAACACAAGATTCGTTGCATTCACAGCGTCCGAGTGTCAAACCAAAACATTTCGGTTTACATTAAGGGATAATAGCTATAACATAACTATAGATTTTCAAGCATTATCATAAACAGGGTGTGAGGTGTTTAACAAAGAAGCTGATGATATGAACACTGAACATTCAGAAGTACAGGACTGCAGCTTTCTGCATGGTTTGGGGTTCTTCATATACGGCCACAATCAAATTCAAGCAGACTTTAAGGTGTAACTGATGTTTTTACTACAGTAACAGCTCATTTCAAAGGCACACCGATCCTCCTACAGCAGTGAAGACTGTCCACATTTACCCACAATGACCTCTTTCACGTGTAACACACTGACAACTGAACGGGAGTCTGTGTTGGATTCACAGAAATTGCATTGAATGTTTGCTGATTATATATACATCGTGTTGTGTGTAACAAGAGCTGCTCAGTCACTGCCAGCAAGAATTCAAGCATTACTTACACTATTACTGTCCTCTTTATCTCACTGTTTTTCTCAAGCTGGATTACAAATGGTTTTGTTAGTTATTGACACGTACAAATGTTTTGTTTTTTTTTTTGTTTTTTTTTACATATTCAAATAAATTACATTTTTAGAAGAACTGCTTTTTCCACACATAATCCAATTGTTTGATATTTTATGATTATCATCATTAGACGATAAAGTATCTGCTCCAAATTTTGACCAATGGGACTTTTACAAATATTTTAAATGAATTTTGAGTAAGTATTGCATTAAATAAGTATTCATTTAAATTCATCTATGTTTTGTACATCTTATTTGCTACCATTTTATATATATATATATATAAAATGTAAACATACATATCCCTATATTTCAGTATCCGCATTGACTATTAATTAAAGCAGTCAAGCACTAATTGCATAACCCTGTTAATCTGAACAATGTTCACACATATTTGCAATCTGAAAGTTCATGCAGTAATATTAACCAGTGCGCAACTAACCAGTGTGACGTACTAAACAACAACAAAGCCTCAAGAAGGTGAAGAAGTGTGTGACGTCTGCGCCAGCAACATCACCAAATGGAATTGATAAAGTAATCAATAATTCAATGAGGCCACTTAGACACACCCCTCACCTGCCATTGGTTGGCTAAACACACAGCTAAACTCCCTCGATTGGTTGAGCCAATGTTGCTGGATCAATGATTTGACAGTGTACCGACTTTTCAGCCATTGTTAGTTGTTGTCTTCACATATGCTTGATAAGTATATTATCATGCAAAAAAATACACACTTCAGCTTTAAAGCCAGTCCATTTTTGCATAACATGATAAAACAAACCTGCCTTCACTTTAATATGACCCAAAAGCAGTAAATGTTCACAATGGAAAGTACTTTTTTTTCTTTTCCATGGAATGTGAATGTTTTCCCTCATTTACATGCGATATTCATATTCTCCACATTCAATATTATAAGGCACCCTGTGATACTGAGAACACTGCTCTAAAAGAAGGAATATATTTTGAAATAGAATACTATATATGTGTGTGTGTGTGCTGTCAAACAATTAATCGCATCCAAAAAAAGTTTGTTTACATAATATATGTGTGTACTGTGTATTTTTATTATGTATATATAAATACACACACATACATGTATTTATTTAAATATTTACATGTATACATGTATATTTATATATAAATATTTTATATATAAATATATTTTTGTTAAATATATACATGCATGTGTGTGTATTTATATGTGCATAAATATACACAATTTACATATTATGTAAACAAACTTATTTTGGATGAGATAAATCGAGAAATTATTCATTTGACAGCACTATTTTTTATATAAATGTATGTATTTATTGATATATTCAGAATTTGTTGTGGCTACAACGTTCAATCAAAACGTTTTCTTGCTGAATTTCCTCTCAGAAGCTGGTTTCATTCATATGAGGTTTGGGGCTGGTGGAAGATGGAGAGGCGGGGCTTTCTTGTCCACCTACATTCTCATTGGACGGGGTGTCGCTGGTCGGAGAGGTGAGGGGTCGTCTTGGAGACGTGGGCGTTTGCGATCTGGCCGGACTGAGCGGTGAAGGAGCTGTGTTTGGTGCTGCAGCAGCTGGTCTTCTCATGGATGATGCAGCTGATGATGATGATGATGGTGGTGTTGACAAACATTGCGCTTGCAGGGCGGAGAATGACGATGGCATTCTGAGGCCGAGTCGAGCCTCGAGCTCACTGCACACAGCTAAACTCCGCCTCCCCGCGTCCAGGCCACCCGTGTCCGAGCACTTGGCTCTCTCCTGACAGCGCTCCACAAAGCTGCCTCTCCGGATGGCTCCGAGGCCGTCCCGGTCCTTCTCACGCTCCAGAGGCGCCCGGCCGGGGTGCGGGCTATTGCTGCCGCTGCTGGCGAGAGAGGACTGGCTGAGGCCGAGGTGTGGCGGCAGCTCACGGGGTTTACTCAGAGGAACCAAAGGCGCCTGACGAGGCAGACTACCAGAGAGTGGAACCGGGCCCCGGAAACCAGCGGCAGCTCGATTGCTTTCACATAACTGAGACTGAAGACTGCGGGGAAACACATGAGAGACAATCAGAGACTGTAAATAAGCAGATAGTGCCACATACAGGACATGGAGAGAATGCAAGTTCAATACTAGAACTCTATGTACAATTTTAGTGGTGGGGCTACTTTTCTAGGTCAGCTGTAATTACAATTATAATATACCATATTTTCTGGAAAAAAGTCACACTTGAATATAAGTAGTAGGGTTGGGCATTGTCGGCATTATGCCACTAATGCTGTCAAAAGAAAAGTGTGTAGTGTGTTTGAGGGTGTAGGACCAGAGACAAGAGAAAGAGAGGTGTGTGTACCTGCACATAGAGTTGCGAGACGAGTGTGTGAGAGAGGCGGCAGGACTCATGTCTGGTGTTCGGGTCAGTGCCAGATCACACTGGTCCAGAAGCTCCAGCAGCTCCTCTTCAGTGGGACCGCCGAGAGCTTTAACACACAGAAACAGACAGAGTTATGATTACTGCACATATGCTGCATTTCACATTCATTAATTCTTCCATGCTCACCTTTGATATCCACTTTCCCAGCGATCTCCATCGCCGTTGTGAGGTCCCACATTTGGATGCTGCCGTTGCCGTGTCCGCTGAAGAGGTACCGGCGGGGTCTAGAGCCGATGCGGCTGGATCCCTCACACTCATGCACCACAAACGACGTAATGGACGTCCCGTCCACTGAGCGCACCTCACATACCCTTCAAAGGAGACATCACGTTTAGCACCTCTCCCAAATGTCCAAGTGTTGCTCACTATGTTGTTTTTCTAACCATTCACACCAGTTAAAGGAACTAATCCTTTAATTTAAGCAGTCAGATGCTTTACTGTTCAAATTTGCTAGGAAATGTAGTTTGTGTAGTATGTAGATAACAGTTTAATGGCAGTTATATTAACTGACCTCTTCCCATTGGAGGAGAGCCTTACGTAGAGTTTATCAGTGTCAGGAACCACACGCTGGATAAACACCTGCTGCTCGTCACGCTCCCCATACGGGCCTGCAGAAACAAGCATCAGTCAACCCAGTAAAATAAATATATATACACTACCGGTCAAAATATTGGAATAATATGATTATTTAATGTTTTTAAAGTCTCTTCTGCTCACCAAGGCTGCATTTATTTGATCAAAAACACAGTAAAAACAGTAATACTGGGATTATTTTTTACTATTATTATCTATGTGAATATATTGTAAACTGTAATTTATTCCTGTGATGGCAAAGATGAATTTTCAGCATCATTACTCCAGTCTTCAGTGTCACATGATCCTTCAGAAATCATTCTAATATGATGATTTGCTGCTCAAGAAATATTTATGATTATTATCAATGTTGAAAACAGTTGTGCTGCTTCATATTTTTTTGTAAAGTGCATCACAGTTTTCTCAACTTAAAAGTTTGGGGTAAATAAGGAAATTGATAACTTTATTCAGCAAGGACACATTAAATTGATCAAAAGTGACAGTACAGATTTGGCGCCGATAGCCTAGTGGTTAGCGCGCCGACATATGGCGCAAATGTGTTCACGGCGACCCAAGTTCGATTCCCGTCTCGAAGTCCTTTGCCGATCCTGCCCTCCTCTCTCTGCCCAATGCTTTCCTGTCTGTCCTCTCCAAATAAAGGAACAAAAAGCCCATAAATATAACTTTAAAAAAAAAAAGTGACAATAAAGACTTTTTAATGTTACAAAGGATTTGTATTTTAAATAAATGTTGTTCATTTAACTTTTTATTCTTCAAAGAATCTCCAAAACTTTTCAACATTGATAATAATAAGGACCATTATTAATAATTAAGCACTGATTACAAATGACAACTGAGCAGCAGATCATCATATTAGAATGATTTCTGAAGGATCATGTGACACTGAAGACTGGAGTAATGATGCTGAAAATTCAGCTTTGATCACAGGAATAAATTACACTTCACTATATATTCACATAGAAAACAGTTCTTCTAAATTTTAATAATAATCAAATAAATGCAGCCTTGGTGAGCAGAAGGGACTTCTAATTAAAGATCTTAATTATTCCAAACTTTTGGTCCTAAAAGAATGAGGCTGTCTGCTTCATACTGTATTTTTTGATGATCACTCCATTTTACCTATTTCAGTGCCAGCAGCACAGCCTCCATGGCCGTCGATATCGTCCAATGAGAGGATCTTAAAGGAAGTAAGGGGGGTGGAGCCAGGCTGAGTGGAGATCATGCCTCGGAAACGTGTCACCGTCCACGTCCGGACGTGATTGTTGTCTGCACACACTGCACGGAGGAAGATTTTTAGAAAACAGTAGTGATTTACTAGTGATTTTACACCTTTTATTCCCACTATATTCTGAGTATAAATGAGTGCATATGACTCCTCACCAGAGATGAGATGTTTCTCAGACAGCATGATCTTGGTAACAGGGCTGCGGTGGACAGAGAAGGTCTGGAAGAGCTGTGGACCGGATCCCACCGTCTCTGGATGCTGCACTATGACACGCACTGTGCCTGAACTAGTGCCGTACGCGATCTCGATCCAGTTCCCACTGTCACCTAAAGAGCACAAACATTTATCACATCCATGATACAGTGAAAAAGAAGTGTGCTCAAATGTACCGAATTCAAATCTTAAAAATATATTTTTAAAAAACTGTACTTGCAGATAATATAATATTAATGAAATCACTTAAAGGCATAATATGTCATTTTCGCCACTAGAGGTCACTTATTCAAAACAAAGATGTAGCTTGATGACACCGTGAATGAGCGCGTGAATCAAGGAAATCATGTTCATGGATGAGCTAATGTATTAAAGTTTTACAAACTTTACGGTGGTATGAAGCAGGATGGGTCGAGAGCTGTGGGAGTGGGACGAGGCCGCTGGAGTGAATGCTAATGACAGACACCAGCGGTGCACACTGATCTCAAGTCCAGCGGAGCTTTTATTATGCTTATGCTGCAGTCGGACACTTCCGCTCTTTTCGTTGCATATGTAGGGTAACGCAGCGCTGTTTTACATGGTTAAAACAATCATACTAAATACATTTGAGTGTGTTGAAAGCTATGTTATAATGTTACTCTGTGCGTTCGCTCGGTGGCTGCTATGAGAGACTTGTTGCACTTTGCAGTAATCTAGATCGATATTAGTAAAACTGACGTCACTGACAGGCGACTGGTTAAAATCGCTGATTTCTCTGGATTTAAACATTGTTGGAAACGTTTGGGATAATTTAAGTACACAAGTCAACAAAATACATAACATGGTAACAATTAATTTTAGGGTCTTTTAACTAGTTGCTTATTAACATGCATATTAATACAATATTGGCTATTTATTAGTACTTATGAAGCACATATTAATGCCTTATTCTGCCTGACCTTATTCTACATTCTTAATCCTACCCAATACCTAAAATTGACAATTACCTTACTAACTATTAATAAGCAGTAAATTAGGAATTTATTGAGGGAAAAGTCATAGTTAATAGTTTATATGTGTTCTCTATACTAAAGTGTTACCCATATCATTGTTCTAGTGGTTTTTGGATATTTTAATAAAAAAATCTTACATATTGTGCTTTTAAGTACACTTAAAGTCTGTTCACAGCAAGGACGATAATGATAAAGATAGTTCTAAAAAATATAAATATAATAGCAGAGAAGAATTTAGAATTTTATATTCTAAATATAAAAGAATAGCAGAGTTCACACCACAACTATAACGATAACGGCACAGAAGAACGACATCGTTGGAATCACTTTCAGAATGATTTTTTCCAGCTGATTAATGATAAAAACATTGACAGCCAATCAGAATCCATCATGCTCTAAAGAAAGTGGCAGACGACAAAACTGCAGCGCGCTTAGAATATTGTGAATGATATCGTCCGGTGATGTGGACGCTAATATAGTTATAGCTAATCATTCTTGGTTTCTTCCTGGTGTGAACGGGCCTTTAAAGCGATTACACAATTCATGACTGTGCACTTTTAAAAAGTGCATTTTAACTTTAAAATCATCTTTTGTCATGCTTTAAAGAAATACACTTATTCTGATGTGTTGACTAACATACTAAAGCACATGTAAAGTAATTGAATACAATTTTTAATTGCACACTTTCAAAGACAATATAAGTAATTATCAAATTACATTTAAAGATGTACTTAAGTTCAACTAATTGCATTTAATGTAAATTTAAAATATTCAATAAAGTGCCTGAAAACACAATTCATTTCGCACTAAAGTATATTCTATTAAAGTAAATTAATTTCGTAATAAGAGCTCTTTTAAAAAGTATGCTGAAGTGCACTTCTTTTTTTCAAGGGGTGTGTCATAATTGTGTGATCAACTGGTGCGTGATTTGCCTCTGGTCTAGGCGTGTGTGAGAAGATATCAGAGGCTGGTGTGTTACTTGTTTTGGGCGTCAGGTAGACACTCAGAGCAGTAATAGCATCTTCACTGGGATCTCGATACAGCTCAGTCACCAACAAATCATTATCCTTCATCCGCAACGGAAACTTCTGGACATCTGAAAGACACAGGCATGGACGATGTGTGTCAGTCATCAGCTTGATAAGCATCTGAACAATCATGAACGCACAGTAGAAGTGGGCGGTATTCTTTAATTTATCCAAAAACAGCTTAAGCAAGTATAAATCATGTTAACTGCATACAGTATATCACAATATTACTGTTTTAGCTTGAAATTCAACTATAAATAGTTTAATATTTTTATATTATATAATCCTGTAGCAATGCCTAAACCAATGTTTATATGTGAATAAAAGCCTAAATTAAATGTGTTCATCATATAAAGTGAACGTGTCTCTTCAGAAGGATTGGATTAAACTGTCATAAATCATATGGATTTATGAACGTTTTGAAGCGTCAGAGTTTTGGGTGAATAGATAGACCTGCAATGGAGGGAAAGAAACCTCTCAGATTTCATTAAAAATATCGTCAATTGTGTTTTAAAGATCAACTTGACAAACATAAAACTTAACATAAAAAAACAGATATTATTCAGGTCTGATCGTCACTTTACCTATATAGTAAATAGATCCATTATTACATCCCAAAATGAGGAAAGATCCGGCTGTGTCATAACTGTTGATGGGAACAACATCCTGGTTCTGCATAAAGAGAGGTGAAGACATCAGGAAGTGAGTGCTTCCCCTTGTTTTGGTACACCATGAAGAAATCAGTTTCCTTTTAAATGTAATGTGAACAAATGCAGAAAACGTCTAATTAATGAGCTCTCAGCTTGACGTTACCTGCCAGTGTTTGGTGACAGCGTTCCACACTCCCACTTTGCCCGTGTGGCTGGTGGCAATGAGCTGATTTCCTACGAAGAACAAAGCCTCCACCGGCACATTCAGACTGAACACACCTGCAGATCAGAACGAACAGAGCCTCGCAGATCAAGAACTTTGCTTTCCAGAACCAAGTGCATTATATGAAATGAGACCTTACCAATTTCACTGCCATTGCCATCAGGACAGATAGCCCACAGTATGATTTCCGTGCCCGATGCCACAGCAACCATCTTATCGTTGTCCCCTAACGAGCCGCCCATGACCTTGGCATTAAGAGCCACCCTGTCAATCACCCAGTCCAGCCGAGGGCTGGTAAAGACCTGCTGCCATCCAGTAGACTCTTTAACCCTGAGCATGAGTGATGCCATGTTTTAAAACATCCCATATGTGCATCCAAATCATTGCTATTGGTCACGTGTTCAAAGAGGAACCCTACCTGTAACAGACCACAAACTGGGCATACGCCACAGCAATCCAGTTATGATGACCACATATGATTCGGACCATGCCTGGATCAGAGACTGGACCTAAACAACAGAGCACATGATTCGAGAAATCATTAGAAATTACTATTTTAAATGAACAAAGGGTGTACACACGAGAACTGTTTTGCAGGAAGCAAAAAAATAGAATAGAATAAACCAGAGTTGAAATAAATAGAATGGTGTAAAATAGAGTAGAACTGATCAGAGCATAGAATAGAATAAATTAAACTGGAGTAGAAATTAATAAAGATAGTACTGAATACAACTGAGTAGAATGAAATGGAATAGAATGGACAAATTAGAGTACAAATAAGTAGAGTAGAACAGAGTAAAATTGAATAAACAAGGGTAAAAGTTATTTGAGTAAAATAAAATAGAATAAAACAGAACTGAGTAGAGTACAACTGAGTAGAATAAAATAGAGCAAATCATAGCAGAAATTAGGAGAGTAAAATAGAACAGAATAGTATAAACCACAAGAATAAAACAGAATAAAATAAACCAAAGTAGAAATTAGAAGAATTGAGTATAATGGAATAGAACTGATTATTGCAGATCTGAGTAAAATTGAATAGAGTAAATAAACTGGAGTTTAAATAAGTAAAATAGATTGGAATAAACCAGAGTAGAAATGAGTAAAATAGAACTGAATACAACTGAGTGGAATAAAATGGAATATAATGGAACAAAACAGAATAAAAATGAGTAGATTAGAATAGTGTAAAATAGAATAAACAAGGGTCAAAATTATTTGAGTAAAATAGAATAGAATAAAATAGAATAACCCAGACCTGAGTAGATAAGTAGGACTAAAGAGTAGAAATGAGTCAAATAAAACAGAACTAAGTAGAATAAAACAGAATGGAGGAAATCAGTCTAGAAATTAGGAGAGTAAAATAGAACAGAATAGAAGCAGTAGAATAAAACAGAATAAAATAATCCAGAGTAGAAATGAGAAGAATTGAGTATAATGGAATGGAACTGATTAGAGCAGAACTGAGTAAAATAGAATAGAATAAAATAAACTAGAGTAGAAATGATTAAAACAGAATGGAATAAACCAGAGTAGAAATGAGTAAAATAGAACTGAATGCCACTGAGTAGAACAAAATGAAATACAATGAAACAAATTAAAGTAAAAATGAGTAGATTAGAATAGAGTAGAATAAAATAGAATAAACAGGGTAAACATTATTTGAGTAAAATAGAACAGAATAAACCAGAGCTGAGTAGATAAAGTAGGACTAAAAAGTAGAAATGAGTAAAATAAAAAAGGAATTGAGTAAAACAAAATAGAATAGAGCAAATCAGAGCACAATTTAGGAGTAAAATAGAGCAGAATATAATTAACCAGTAGAATAAAACAGAATAAAATAAACCGGAGTAGAAATGAGTAGAATTGAGTATAATGGAATAACACTGGTTAGAGCACAACTGAGTAAAATAGAACAGACTAAAATAAACTGGAGTAGAAATGAGTAGAACAGAATGGAATAAATCAGAGTAGAAATTAGTAAAATAGAACTGAACGCAACCGAGTAGAATAAAATGGAATACAATGAAACAAATCAGAGTAAAATTTAGTAGATTGGAATAGAGTAGAATAAAATGGAATAAACAAGGGTAAAAATTATTTGAGTAAAACAGAATAGAATAAAATAGGATAAACCAGAGCTGAGTAGATAAGTAGGACTAAAGAGTAGAAATGAGCAAAGTAAAACAGAACTGAGTAGAATCAAATAGAATAGAGCAAATCAGAGCAGAAATTAAAATAGAACAGAATAGAATTAACCAGTAGAATAAAACAAAACAAAATAAACCAGAGTATAAATGAGAAGAACTGTGTATAATGGAATAGAACTGATTAGAGTAAAACTGAGCAGAACAAATTTGAATATAACAGAACAAAATCAGAGTAAAAGAGCAGAATTGAAAAACAGAATAAAAAACAGAACTAAGTAAAATAGAATAAAACAGAATAGAATAAACCACACTTAGAAAAGAGTAGAACTGAATAGGATACAATAAAAGTGAGTAGAGTAAACCTGAGTAATAGAATTTAAATATAATAGAAAAACAGAGAAGAAATGAGTAGAATCCAGCAAAACAGGACAGAACCAAGTATAGTAGAACGGAGTAAAATAAAATAGAATAAACCACAGAATAGAGTAATTCAGAGTACAATATAATGGAAAAGAACATCATAGAACAGAATAGACCAAAGTGAATCAGTAGAATAGAAAATAGAATAGCTAAAAGTAAATATAACAGAATAGAACAGAGTAGAATGGAATATAACAAAAAAAATAGTACAGTAAATGAGAGCATGTGGAACAGATCTGAATAGAGAAGTGTAGAAAACTGAAGTAGAACAGAATACTGAAAGGAAGTGAAGGCAGACCTGGCACTCTCTCCTCAATGACAGCTCGGCCCAGTATGCCAGCGTTGCCCAGGTTGGGCGGCATTGTGTTACTCCTCCTCACTGGGGCTCTTTCCACAGGCCCCGCGCGGCCACCCATGTACTGGGGTCCTGCCACGCTGTGCCTGTTTCTGCGCTTCACTGGGTACACTGCAACACACACACACACACTCGTCATCATGACTGAAAGAAGCGGTCTTTTCATACGGTCAGGGTTTGTGTTTTCTGTACCTGGAGGCGGCAGGTATCCATTGAACAACACGTTCCCGCAGGAGGAGCGATCCAACTCATCACACAACTGCAGCTTCCGCACTGGAGAGGGAAAGACCACGTTAATTAATGCCACAAACTACATGCAAACCTTCATTTCCTTTAATAAACATGAAGCAGTATAATATGTGGGCGAAAGCCATCAGAATAATCACCCAGCGGCGTGATCCCATAGAACTCAGCCTCGTGCATTAATAAGTGAACATCGATGGACCTGTCATAAAAACAGTTTCCATGATAAGAGACTTAATTTCAGTGTTTCATAATCTACACCACAGCTAACAGAAACATATATGTTTACCTGGGGTGAAGCTCTTTAGTGCGCAGAAAGTTCAGAATGGGAGCAAACAGAGACGGATCTCTGTCTATGAAAATCTGAAAAGACAAACATTACATTAAGAAGAACCTTTAAATGGCTCAAGGAGTAAAATCTTATATTATTATTAGCATATGAATCTTACCGCTCCAGTCTCATCTTTAAGCGTTGATATCCGTCCACTTAATAAACTAGACAGAAAAAAAAACTATTATTATGTACGCACCTATAGAAAAAATATAATATTAACCATATTATTGAATGTTTTAATTGTCCTAATAAGATGAGTATGGCCAATTATTATTATTATAAAACCTAATTTACCTTATAAGCCTTTACATGATCAACATACACAAAAGAAGGAAGGATTTGATCTATTTTAACTTTATCTGACACACAAACCTTGAGAAAAAGGAGTCAGGAACCCACGTCAGAGTCTGTCTGGAGGTACTGAACCTGTGTTTACACATTCAAAAATAAAAATAAAACATTTTTAGCCATAAGCTTGCAATAACAGAACATGACAGAGTTACACAGGCCGCTTGTATAGGTATGCAGATGTTTATTACTGTCTGCTGCTACTTACAGTAAGTAGGATAAATGAAAACAATACTAAAACGCTACTGTAAACTAGTTGCTATGAAGATCACAATAAAGTTCCTGATGTAAAATGAACAGTTCTTGAGTGTGTTCATAAAGTATGTGTCTTGTTTCGAGCAGGGTATGCAGTTGATTTAATACACAACCTTTTGCCCCCGACGTTAAGATGAATGATGTCTCCTATCCTCGCCATGGTGATCGATTTCAAGGCAAAACATTCATATCTTATCGGATATTTAAGTAGGTATTAATAATATTTTCATGATAAAAGCTATTTAATTGTGCTAGCCGTTGTAAGGAAACAGCGAAAGAGCGGATGTTGTAACAGAATATTTCTTGCGGAAGTGGATGAGCGCTGTATTTCAAAATAAAAGTCATAAACGATATAATATAAACCTCAAATACGCCTTAAAAATAGAGTATTTTTCGAGTATTTCAGTCAAAACTACATCTACAGCAATAGATGTACAAACAATAACATTACTATATATATATATATATAAATAATTAACTGACCTTATAGGTGTCTCAGCAAGGTGTGTGTGTTTTTTCTGTTGTCGTTTTGTTTTGTTTTTTTCTTGGTGAAGAAATGAATGCATCCAAGTGTATTAAAAGACAGTTTATTAGTATCAGCAGACTGGGTTTATTACATTTATTTTGCTCAGTGTTTCAAACTTCACAAAAGTGTAAATGGTGCAAAAGTACAATCCTATGAGCTTCATTGTAGTGAGAACGTGTGAGAAATTTACATGCATCCTGGAATTTATTTTAAGGTACAGTTATATATTAATGAGGGGATATTGCTTATATAAAAACACATGCCATCCATTTATGCAAAATACAAACCCATACTAAACTTGATAAAATACAATATATTGAAGCATATTATAAAATTAATATCAATATAGAAAAAAAAATCACCTCAGAGACATTTTCGTCCCAACATTTTAACTCTGTAAAGCCTGACATATGAAATAATAGTCAGAAAGTGTTGAATTTGTTGAAATTGAAACTCATTTGTTGCATATGTGTATGTTGAGTATCACATTTGATACATCAGGCTTTTATGGCTCATATAGTATGATATAGTGAGAATATGGAGCTCAAACTTGAGGAGGAAAAAAAAAAAAATCAATTTTATTGAAATGAACTAACTGAGCAAAATATGCAATGTGGTGCAGATTCTGGCCAAAAAGTAAGATGAAATTCTGATGCTTGTAATGTGTAATGTGAATCAATAAGATATTTATCACAGCAGTGACATAAAATGCATATAAAATATCAGTCATCACTCCATATCTGCCAATAATATGTCTTAGTAAGATGATATTTAATGCTTAGTTTTGTTATCAAAAGCTCTGTAGTTTTAAAACATATGCAATTCAATGATGATTGAGAGATGAACAAATAACCTTCCTTAATATCCTGATGATTATATTTAATAGCCTACTCACATTTCAACATGATCTTTCTAATAAATGATGTATGGATAATCAAGTAAACCTCAGTTGCTTCAGTCCAGTAAGTGTTGATCTTGGATTTAGTGCTGTCAAACAATTAATCGTGATTAATTGCATCCAAAATAAATTTAAAAAAAATTGTTTACATAATATATGTGTGTGTACTGTGTATATTTATTATGTATATATACATGCATGTATATATTTAACAAAATTTATTATATATAAATAACTATATTTTATGTTTATATATAATATAAATTATATGCATACATACACATGTATACATGTAAATATTTCTTAAATATATACATGTATGTGTGTGTATTTATATATACATAATACATATAGGGTGAATTCAGGTTGATTGGGACACTTTTTCCAATTCATCTTAATGGCAAAAAGTGTCCCAATCACTCCTGAATTCACCCTACACAGTAGGCTACACACACACACACACACACACACACATATATATATATATATATATATATATATTGTAAACACAAAAACTTTTATTTTGGATGCGATTAATCATGATTAATCGTTTGACAGCACTACTTGAAATATTAGCCTACTGACAAAATAAAAGTTACTCTTATGTTTACTTCATAAAAGTCATTAAGGATTTAACAGCAAAAAAACACACGAACCAAAAGCATTTGTAAACTAAAAGGACTTTACTTGCTAAAAAGTCTAAACTATCAATCAGACAACAGAAGCAGACTGTGTGCAAGAGGTTTTTCAGTCAAGTTTTGATCATGTTGATCATTTGGAGGCCTTGTGTATCAAATATGATAGCTACAGTAGGCTTTACTTACATATGTTACAGGTTATGATCCTCTCCTCAGTGCTTTAGCTCTGAATAAACCAGTGTTTAGTCTCCGTAGTGATAAACTCAACTAATTTTGCATATATTAAAAACGTTTATTGCTGGAGTCTCGTCATGTACAGTAATTACAGGCTGTCAGTTCACAAAAATAACAACAACCTTGTTCAATCACAGGTACGTGTTCTCAATAATCACATCTCTGATCTCATCAACACACGGTGGCGCTGGAGAGCAGGGTTTCTCCTCCTGGACACAGACAGGACTCCCCGTCTTGGGAATATGGGGATCATCCCCCTGCGGTGAGCAGCAGAGCTTCTCCGCACACTCCTGCCCGCAGCGCAAGCTGCAGACTGACCGCACTGCTCCCGAACCGTCACCGGGCGCCGCGTCGCTCCCGTCCGAGGCGAGGAACTCGGGTTGCACGGTGCAGTGCTCGATGCCAAAAGTGGCCAGCACTGCTTTGACCCTCGCCATGAGATCGTCGCACTCCGCTGCGCTCAGCCCGACAGGACAGTTCACGTGCAGCGACGCCACCATCAACGCGTCTGACAGCTGCCACACGTGCAGCTCGTGAACCGACAACACGCCTGACACTTCACTGAGGCAAAGCCGCACCTGATCGACGGAGAGATGCAGTGGCGGCGCCTGGAGAACCAGCAGCCCATAGCGGTGCAGCTTCGGCAGGGCCTCGGATAACAGCACCAGCACACCCACTGTGGAGAAACCTGCGTCCAGATAGACCAGGAGATGACAGTCCGAGTGCAGCCGATGGCAGTGCGCTTCAGAGAGCAGGAGAACCAGACCGTTAGTCACAATGAGGACTGAACACAGAAGGTCCCGGACCACACTGATGGAGCCGAGCTGCAGTCTTCTAAACCTGGATCCTTTAGAGATACACTGGGAAACTGTCAGGTTAAAACCAAATAAATTGGTGTTATATATGGTATCATTGTAAATGTGAAAAGTTTGGAATAATACAATTGTAAAACATTTTTGACAGTATCCCTTGCTCAGCAAGGCTGCATTTAATTGAATAAAAATGCAGTAAAAACAGTAAAGTTGTGGAATATTATTACAGTTTAAAATAGCTGTTGTGTATGGAAGCTTGTTTCCACCATGAAATAAAAAATAAAAAAGGTAATTGCGACTTTATCTCACAATTCAGACTTTTTTTCTCGCAATTGCAAGTTTATATCTCACAATTCAGACTTTTTCTCAGAATTGCGTTATAGTCAGAATTGCGAGATATAAATTCAGAATTGTGAGTTATAAAGTCAGAATTGCGAGATATAAATTCAGAATTGTGAGTTATAAAGTCAGAATTGCGAAATTTAAAGTCAGAATTGCATGAAATAAAGTCAGAATTGCGAGATATAAAATCCGAATTGCGTGAAATAAAGTCAGAATTGTGAAATTTAAAGTCAGAATTGTGAGATATAAAGTCTGAATTACGAGATATAAAGTCAGAATTGCGAGATATAAAGTCAGAATTGCAAGTAATAAAGTCTGAATTGCGAGTAATAAAGTCTGAATTGTGAGATATAAAGTCAGAATTGCAAGTAATAAAGTCTGAATTGCGAATTATAAAGTCTGAATTGTGTGAAATAAAGTCAGAATTGCATGATATAAAGTCAGAATTGTGATATAAAGTCAGAATTGCGAGTTATAAAGTCAGAATTGCGAGTTTTAAGGTCAGAATTGTGATATAAAGTCAGAATTACATGTTTTAAAGTCAGAATTGCGAGTTATAAAGTAAGAATTGCGAGTTTTAAAGTCAGAATTGCAAGTAATAAAGTCTGAATTGCGAATTATAAAGTCTGAATTGTGTGAAATAAAGTCAGAATTGCATGATATAAAGTCAGAATTGCGAGTTATAGAGTCCGATTTGCGTGAAATAAAGTCCGAATTGCGAGATATAAAGTCCGAATTGTGAGATATAAAGTCTGAATTGCGAATTATAAAGTCAGAATTGCAAGTAATAAAGTCTGAATTGCGAATTATAAAGTCTGAATTGTGTGAAATAAAGTCCGAGTTGCGAGATATAAAGTCCGAATTGTGAGTTATAAAGTCAGAATTGCGAGAAATATAGTCCAAATTGTGAGTTACAAAGTCCGAATTGCATGAAATAAAGTCAGAATTGTGAGATATAAAGTCAGAGTTGTGAGTTATAAAGTCAGAATTGAGAGTTATAAATTCTGACTGTATAACTCGCAATTGTGTTTATATCTCGCAATTTAGCCGGTTTTGATCAAATAAATACAACTTGGTAAGCATAACAGACTTCTTTCAAACACATATCTTCTTAAATTAACATGACATAAAATTCAGATATGTTGTTACTCTCACCAGTGTGTTCGGTGCAGGTGGAGCGACGAGGTTCTTCTGGAAGTTGCTCTGCAGGCTGAACGATTTCCTGAGAACTTTCACCGATCCTGGAATTGGACTCAGGAACTGGTTTAATGATGCTGAGGTTTGGTAACTCAGAAGAGCCGTCCTGAGAGCCTTGATCTGGATCCAAAACACTAGAAGCTTCAGGGTTGCAGAACATCAGTGCGTCGTCCTGGAGAGCACTTTCTACAACACAGTGATCATCATCACAGTCATTATGTAGCAGCAGACCCTTAACTTTACTGATCTTAATAAAATACAGAGGCACAAAACACCAGAAACTTTGGGTCACAAAGTGGACCTGATTGCATGGTACTTCATATACTGTATCACTAAAGGAATGCAAGATTACATTATCCATTATAGACACATTCTCATCACTGCACAACTGATCATCCCTTCCACTAAATGTTTTCATTTTTACATTCGGGTCTCTGGTGATTTATGGCTTTTGGTTTGTATTTTGAGTGAATTTAACAGAAAAGGCTGGCATCAACACATCTTTCCAACTTTGGTTTTGCCGTGAAGTTGAATGACCTTCTATTTTGATAATATTGCAACTAAATGTATTTTGTAGCTCTTTAAGCTGGAGGGTCATTTTTAATTTCAACGATAAGAATGAACATTGTTAAAAACCTGTGAGAAATTAAAATACCCCTTTTCACAAGATGTAATATAAGTCTCTGGTGTCTCCAAAATACCCCACAGATCATTTATTAAAGCTTGTCAAATTTGCCCCTATTTGGGTGTGAGCAAAAACACACCGTTTTTGTGTGTGTCCCTTTAAATGCAAATGAGCTGCTGCTTCCGGCCCCTTTCCAGAAGAGGGCGGAGCTTTAACAGCTCTGGCTTCGGTCGCTCAACAACAACAAAGCTGGAGAATCTCACGCAGCCAAAATGAGGATTGTCAGTAACGGTGTTCAGCCTTACATTGTTCAAACCGGAGTCGACACTGATGGAGAGACTCAGGAAGAAGTTACAACTTTTAGAATGAAACTGGACGTTTCTGAATGGTTAGTGGATAAATTTATGTAGTTGCTGTGGAGTTGATTCAACTCATCCACTAGCATGTGCCATCATGTTAATATTTTGTGCAAATCCAGTGTTGAATTGACCCTCATTTGTGAAGCAGTCGTAAAATGACATCATATCAACAACACTCTACTACAACAACTCTTCCTCTTCTCTAAAGCAGCCCAACATGGCCCCGCCCCCTTTGTTGCGTGATCTCGGGGGCGGGGTTTATGTAAATTTTAAATGTGACTGACCAAAAATAAATGATTCTATTCAAACATACCTTTGCTTTCTGATATAGAATGATGGTCGTTTCGCATCAGACACTTGTTGATCCCATCAGCAGCTTCATCCATCCCACTGCTCTTCCTTCTCCAGGCCAACACGAGTATATTGAATAACAGACTAGCTCCTCCAACCACAATAGACAAGAGTGGGTGTTGAATGGCTTCTGGCTGTACAAGGTGAGTGAGAATCTCCAGACTAATGGAGACGCACTGAGACGCCATTAACAGAGCTGAGATCAGGATGCCAAACGGCTCGAGACGCATCCTTCTGTAGTGCTGCTCATCATACAGAGGACTCGGGCCTTCAGAAGCGGAGATGTTTGGAAGGGAGGAACCAGTGATGATGGAGGTAGAATTAGGATGATGCTTTAATGCAGATAGAGACAAATGTATGAAAACGTAGAGCGTGTGGAAGCTGTCCACCGCGATCATTAGGGATCTGCAGATTCGGCCGACCACAATCTCACAGACCAGGAAGGTCAAGGTCAAGACCAGCATGCACTTATGAGTCGATATCCTCGCCATTGACCTGTACAATAACAATCAATGATATGTGAACTAAGTAAAAGTTATTATGGAAATATTATACTGTTATACCGATTTCAAAACACTGCTTTAGAGCTTTACAAATCGAATCAGTGAATCGGAGCACCAAAGTCACGTGATTTCAGCAGTTTAGCCGTTTGATAGGAGATCCGAATCACTAATTCGAAACAAAAGATTAATAAAGCAGTGTTTTGAAATCGGCCCATATAGATATTGTTGAAAAGTCATTATTTTTTTGGCGCACAAAAAGTATTCTTGTCACTTTATAATATTAAGATAGAACCACTGAACTCACATGAACTGTTACAAATATGTTTTAAGTACCTTTATGGACCTTGAGAGTTTGAATGGTTTTGCTCTCAAAATCTTAATTTGTGTTCCAAAGATGAATGAAGGTCTTACGGGTGTAGAACGACATGAGGGTGAGTAATTAATGACATTATTTTTATTTTTGGGTGAACTAACCCTTTAAGTGGCCTTTTATTTCATTAATATTAGATGCAAGATGTAAACTCACAATTGTGACTCGCAATTGCGAGGGAAAAAGTCAGAATTGTGAGATAAAAACACTTTTTTTAAATTTTTTATTCCATGGCAGAAACAAGCTTCCATACAAAAGGGTCTAGCGATGCCCCAGGTTAAATCAAAGGTAGATTGATATCCTGATGTTCTCCACTTCACACTGATCAATGTGAGAATTGTGTAGAATTTAGAGGAGATTGTTGTTGTAAGTGAAACACAGCACAGAGTCGACATGAATACTAAGTTTCAAAGATGTGTCTCCGTTGCTATGACCTCTATCAGGACTTCAGTCTATAAAAATCAATGGAATGCTCTTTCTGGACGCACTCCAAACCTACTTCAGCTGCACGACAATAAGCAGCAAGTGAAGGTCCAGCAGGGAAAAAAGCCAATGCAGCTTTAATCATTATGTGCTTATAGCTTGAATAGAGAGACAGTAATGCTTTTACGCTGGCTTAAACATGCATTAACACTTATATTAACTTGCACTAATAAGCTGTTGGCTTTATACACTGCTTAACAGATCAGAAGTTCAATATGAAAAAAATATATATATTATTTTCATGGCAATTTAATGCATTCATTCCCCCACATTTGTACTTACTTTACTTTTTGTTCATTTTAATAAAAAAAATTGTGTGAAGACACACACACACACACACACACACATATATACATATATATAGCTGGAAAGATCTCTCAGCCTATGTGGTGTGAGGTCCAGGCCGTCAGTGTGAGAGTTCAGCACTCATGAATCCACAGAGAACAGCTTCATCTCGGCCAGTCCTTCGGGAATTTGCCACTGGCTCTTATGTAGATAGTGTTTAAACATGAGGTATAATTAGTTTTGGGTATATCAAACGGGCCATCTTTGGTCTTATTAATATATTACTTGTTCCAGAGCTAACAGATTTGTCTTAATGGCTATATTAGGTTTCATAACTTTTTATTTAGATTGAAATTAAATCCTGTACTAACTAGAGCGCTGCTTGTGTTTATTTCCTATTTTACTTCTTATACTGTTGTAATGGCTATTGTTAATTTAAATATTATTGTTCAATAAATAATATTTTATATAAATAACATGCCGTATTTTTTAGTATTGAGAAATAAGTGATTTCGACTGTGAAAGTTACATTAATACGCCATTAGATGGCGACAAAGACTTTATGAGTGAGTCAGTCAGTCAAAGACCTTTATATTGAAATGGACTGAAACATAGAAGTTGTTTATACTTTAAATAACATCTTAGGAGATGCAACTGACAAATGCATTGACTAACGCTGTCATGGGAAATCTCTTTAAATGTTAAAAGGACAAAGGCAAAGATATAGCTTTCCTCAGCGGACATTTAAACTGATTTTGTGATTATGATGAATATAAGATTGACCTGAAGAATATTAGCTAGATGCAGGTAACACACTCGCTCAGGTGATCTCTCTCTTTCTTAATACTCCACATATTACAATGCATTTCAATGAAGCGACTCATTAATTCGTTACTAGTTTTGGAAATCAGCAATATAAACTCATATCAGCACGGCTGTGATTCGGCCGTAGGTAATCACAGCGTGCTGATATACAGCAATATCGCACGGCTACAAGTGTGATATTACGTTTATACAACAGTTTGACGGCACAAGTGTTTAAGTAAAAAGGAAACAACAATGAAATGTCTTTAAAAACCCTATTTTGTGAGGAACTACTTCCGTCACGGATTCAAATTTCAAGTTGACATTTTAACAGTTGAGCCCAAACTTCCTTTACTAAATATATTAGCTGTGACAATATCAGATTTTTCACTACACGGTTATCATGGCCAAAAGAATTAACAATAGCGATATATGGTAATATCTATAGAAATAGCAATCTTAAACTAAGTACATAATGCTGTCAGTCAAAATATATAAATAAATATATATTTTATAGTATTATATATATAGTGATAAAGGCTATGTCGATTAGCATTGCGTTATAAATAGCCTACATTATCCTTTGATTATCATTAAACACATTTCAGTCATCACTATATATCTGCCAATAATATGTCTTAGTAAGAAGCATTTAAATGCTTAGTTTTATGATCAAAGCTCTGTAGTTTTAAAACATATAATACAATGCAATACAATGATGATTGAGAAATGAAAATACCCGAGATGTCTTGAAGAACACTATAATACTGTCGCAATGGCGTGTTAATTCTCTTCATGTTTATTCAGCTACAGCGATCGCTGGATGTCCATATTAGGGATTTCCTGCATTATCCTATTCATTCGTCTCACTTCAGGGAAATTATGTGAGGGTTTAGCGCTCCATAATGCTCACAATAATTTGGGTAAAAATAGAACAAAATACTGCTCAAAAATGTAATCAAGGTTCAAAACTATTTTAATGTGCACTGATGATGTACATTATGTATTTAAATAATGTACATTATATCATTAAATGTTTGTTAAAGTTGTGTAAAATGAAGGTACAGCTCTTAATGTTCATTTATTGAATGATTTTCGCAGTTAAAATAATGGGATATTGTCAAAATACAAAGTTTATCACTCAAAACTGGTGTGTAATTCTGTAAAACAATATTTACCTGTTTGAGGATGTCCTGAGTGCTACAGAAAGTCTTCACACCAGCATGGGATGCTGTTCCCAAAGTTCCCAGAGCAGTGGAGTGAGTCCCTAACCCGCCGGAGAGAGATGTGTCTGTAAGCACTATCATGTGAGGGATCTTCAGTCCGCCGCTTCACTTCTGTGCTTCTCTCTGCACTGATTTCACCTCATTTTCTCACGGCTTGCTTTCAGAGCTCCACAACTGATACGTAAAAAAAAAAACGTCTACGAAGGGATTTCACATGGAAAGGCTGTGGCTAAAAAGGCTCTTTTTAACCCTCTCTGTGCCTGAGGGAATCTCCACACAGATCTGGCAGAGAACACTAGGCCAAAAACTAACACGTCACATTGAGTGTTTGACAACTGAGAGGCTCTTTAAAGCACTAAACCAACAGCCGGACACAATCAAAACACAGCATGAATGCGGTGGACGGAGCTCTTACCTGAGCGGAAACACACTGGATGTCGGAGAGCTCGTGTTTGTTCCCCGTTTACACACACCACAGTCCGCACACTCCAGATTTAACATTAGCCTTCTCATGTCAGGTTGATCAGTAATGGTGTTGAATGACTGTAATACTCTGATCAGTCTGCAGATATTAATGACTAACAGGGGGACAATGTACAGTTTCCCATAAACGTTTATCCTTTATTTTTGCACCTCCTGTTCTCTTGATGAAACATGCCAAATGTGTGTCTAATTTTTTTTACCTACAAATGGTAGTAGCGGAACTAAAAATTGTCAATCAAAAACTGCTATCTATCTATCTATCGTTCTGTCATCCCTCTCTCCCTCCATCCATCAGTCTACCTATCTATCCATCCGTCCATCCATCCATCCGTGTATCTATCTATCCGTCCATCCATCCATCCATCCATCCGTCTGTCTGTCTGTCCATCCACCCATCCATTCATCGGTCCATCCATCCATTTATCCAACTGCCTATCCACCCATCCATCCATCCATCCATGCATCTGTCCATCTGTCTATCTATCTATCCATCCACCCATTTATCCAACTGCCCATCCATCCATCCATCCATCCGTCTGTCCATTCATCCACCCACCCATTTATCCAACTGTCCATCCATCCATCCATCCATTTATCCAACTGTCCATCAATCCATCCATTTATCCAACTGTCTATCCATCCATTCATCCATCCATCCATCCGTCCGTCTATCTATCTATCCATCCATCAAATCAGCCATTAAATCTACATAGACCGCTGAGGTCTCCTGTGCTTATGCAAGAATCCCCGAGGATTACATGGAAATTCCTTCAAAGTAGATTTATAATAATAGACTCCGAGTCAAATACCTCAGAAATCCCTTCTATATGCACAGAACATCCCAAAGTACAGCATGGCCGAATGACTTCTAGTTGACTGAGACATAATGATCAAAAAAAGTGTCAGAATCTCGATGTAGTTCTAATTACACCCCGAGACTCAAATTCCTGAGGATTATATCATCAGTGCTTTCATTCCCATCTCAATGGTGTGTTTTTGGTTGATTATTTCCCTCACTGGTCCTCTACTGTATTTCTGCATGTTCTTGTGCTCAGGGTTCAGAAGCAGCTTGATAATCTCAAACATATTGCTCTCCAGCGGTAAGACTGTTTGATAGTGTTTGCATACATCTCAGGGTGTGTAACATACCAGACCACCTGATGCGTCGCTTTCTTTCATGGAAACCAGGGGGTTTCAACCTGTGCAAACTCAGGGACTCTCAGAAAACCAACAACAGAAGCTAGATTTTTTTTTTTTTCCTTCAACACTTCATTATAACTTTACCATTAACATTATTATATTAAACAATTCTTAACTAAATTAAATTCCATTCATTTTCCTATTTTTTTTTTAGAATGGGCAGCATATAATTCCTGAAATATCAAATATGTTTTCACTTTCTTCCCAAAAGAATATTCAGAGAGTTACTGCATTTTCTTATTTTTCTCACATTTCAGCAATTTATACACTTGTATATATAACTGCTATTGAGACCAAAACAATAATTGTAATACAAAATGCAACTTTTAGATGCAAGACAAGCATTAATATCCAACTTATTTTTCTCAGTAACCAGTAAAACCATTTGCACTACAAACCAGTGTGTTTATGATTACAATAATAAAATAATATGATAACAAATACCAGTTAGCAATATCAAGCAACATGTTTTTCTACAGCATTTAACCTAAAAATAATAAGGTGGATGAGGTCACTTTTTAAATAATGACTTCACCCTGAATGGTAAAACAAAACTGAAAAATGCAATTAGTAAAGATATTTTATGAAAACATTTGCCACACATGCTACTTTTGTCATTACATGCATTTATTTGAGAGGGAAAAAGCCATACACATCTCTTTGTGTTACCAGTACAGTTTGATTAATTTAACAGGTAATTTTAAAAATGACTAAAAATAAAGCATTACAAACATCAGGCTGGGGGCACAGAAGTGTTGATTTCAAGGTCAAAGACGATCTGGATGTAGAGGCAAAGCTTCTCTGAAGCCTGGCAGATAGACGTCTGCTTTCAAAGTCAGAGTCAACATCAACCAGACGTTAAAGAGAAAGAGTGAGAAACCGAAAAGCACCAACCACAGAGCCTGGAATGGTGGCAAGTACTACATTTATCGGGTCAAGCCTCGCTTCGATGTCACAAGCTTCTCATTTGTCCAACGTTGGTGACATCTTTTGAGGTAAAGTTTAGTCTCTAGTGTCTCCGGCGGCAGTAGCTTCACACGAGTTTAGTGTTTTCTTCATGAAGTCTTGTGGTCCGGCACTCCTACTGCCTCATTGTAAATGGCGGCCTTCATGCCCAAACACACTCTTGATTTACATAATATACTCTCCCAGAGCTCCACCCCCATTTATATAAATCAACAGAGCCCCACCCCTTTCCCAAACCCCAACCAATCAAAATAGGAAAAACTTTAAACTTAATATTTGCTCTTTATAGAATCTGAAAATATACACCAAAGGGGGGATCCCACAACAACAGCTTAAAAAAAAAAAAAAAAAGACGGGGAACACGGGGAGGAAAAAAACTAAATCACACAACAGACTCGGGTTGTTTAAAATAAATATAAACTGATTCAGCCAAGCAGCCAGAATAAAGAGCTGAAAAAAGGTTTAAAGGCATGTCCTGTCTTCGGATGAGTACGTATGGTGACACACAGGGTTACCGATGGAAGACAGAATGAGTATTTGTGTGTGTGGGAGAGAAAGAGAGTGAAAATTGTACAATTCATTCGCCTGTTTTTTCCAAATCATCTGGATCATTCAGATGATTCGCTAAAGATCAACAATTATCGATTGTTCCACATGTTCACGCAGGTTTCAAAGCGCTTTCGCGGCTTCAGTGGTGCTGGTTGATGGAGGGAACCTGGTGAGATCAGAAGTGGATGTTTTGACCGATTCCTGAGCAGCAGCAGGAACAAACGGAAAGCGGATGCGTGTCACTTTGGTAAGTCCTTTTTTGTGTTAATGAGACAATAATAATGACAAACGCACACAAACACTAGAGTGCGACGAGGCACTCGCTAAACAACTTCCGCCTGCCCGACAAGATCTGAAAGCCAAAACCAATGCTTCAATGTCTTTGCCTAAAGTGTTCCAGCTGCTTAGTCTTTCTACTGCATTACAACCTCCAGTCCACGAGGGGGCGACGGTGAGCAGTGACGCGCCAACAGCATAGAGGGGTGGAACAGAAGAAGGTCGCCGGTTAGCGAAAAGTTTGTGTTTCTCCGCGTGTGTGTCTTTGGTAACTTTTGTTTTTGAAGAACACCATCGCTGAACGAACATACTGAACAACTTTACGGCAAAGTAACCAATCACAGGTTTTCCTAATTTCAATATAACGCCAATTTTTTTAAAGTTGGACATTTCAGGAAGTTCTCCGTGTTGTTTTGAAAATTTGTGGAAAAGACACAAGAAAAAGATGGAAAGAGTCCAGAGGAATATGAGCAAATGCCATGTGGCAAGAACAAACCGGCCCTTCTGGTTCTCACTACACGTGTGGATCCTGAGAAGAGACAAACACGGGTTAACTTAACCAGACTTCCTCTTAAAGCACATTCATGAGATATTATTCCAGGAATTCCTTCATAAACATGGGAATTTCCTTGCATTACCTAGGTTACAGCATTATGGTGCATCTCTGCTGGTGTCCAGACTGGCATCAAGGAGAAGCTCCTCTAAATCCTGCCCGCAGCTCAGCTCCGCAGTCACGCTCACTAACACACACACATATGAACACAGTGTCATTCCCTGTATGTTCAAAATCACTATCGAGAGGATATACTGTCTTTGTGCTTACACTATACTCAGGTTGAGTCCTGTTCATAGCTCAGTCCAACACAATTAAATGGTGCAAAAGTATCAATATTTCACCACAGTTGTTAGCTTGCAGTATTAGTTGCATGCAAAAAGATGAAAAACAAATATAGCTGCAAGCAGCAATTACGAGGTCAAGCCGACTAAGGGCAGAAAAGGAAATATTTGTGGACATCTGTGATAATGAGGTTAGGATAAAGCTGTTTAAATGACATCAGTAAAAGCACTTATAACATAATAACATGTTTTTAACTTCTGAGCAGTAGGTGGTGCTATGACGAAACTCTGCAGCGCTATGACGAAACTCTGTGTCTGTAGATGCTACATACCAAATGTCATACAAATCAGACAAATTTTGTAGGAGGAGTTTGAAAAAGTATGTTTTGAATAAAATTCAATATGGCGGACAGTAAGTATGGTAGAATATGGCAAATTTGATATCGTAGGACTCGGCATAAGCCAACAAATCTAATGATGAAAGTTAAATGACAATGTTCAATTTTTCATAATCATAAATTTCATTAAATCTCTTGACCACTATGGGGCGCTGACCTAAAACTTTACAGGTCCTCTCAGAACATGGCCTCGATGAATCATACCAAGTTTCGTAAGGATACAGCACTTTATGACAAAATTCAAAATGTCCGACGCCCCAAAATGGCCGACCAAAGAAAATTGAATATCATTCAACTCGGTATGCCTCAAGGAATCCTCTTCATTTAGGACAAGGCATTCAAAAGTTATAAGGAAAAATAGCCATTTTTCCAGTAGGTGGCGCTGTGACGATACTGTGCATGTAGCCCCAAGTCATGCCTGTAATGACATATACCAAGTTTGGTGTCAATACACCAAATCATCGCGAAGATACAGCATCAAATCCATTTTTGCGTGCTCGCCGTCAAATTCGTTGATGCGCTATACGAGAACGGATTGGCTGATCAAAAGTCTTTTAATAACTTTTTGCCTGGAGTGTGAGTAGATGCTACATACAAAATTTTGAGCAAATTGGACAAACACCCTAGGAGGAGTTTGGAAAATTCAAGATGGCGGAAAATTTTCATGACAGAAATGACGTCATAGGGTGCATTCAAAACAGAATGAGCCATGGAATCAGAGGGAAAAAGAATTTTGTTTCTAGGACTTATGCGTCAAACGTTATGAGCATAAACATGAGTGAATATTTGAACTGTTGAACTCCAATTGCTATGGTAACATTTCAGACTGTCCTCTATCTGTGTGTAAAATTTCATAACTTTTTACTATACGGTTCTATGGGCTGCCACAGACTCAATAGCGGAAGAAGAATAATAAGAAAACTTCTGGGACTGACCCCTAAATACGGCAAAGGACCCTGGTAACCCCCGTAAACAAAGCAGCTGCGCTACTTTCTGTTTTTGTATTTAAATGTTTCAAACAGCCATTTACATTTTAGAATTCACTAATCCTTAAATACTTAATAGGCTATTTGTTTTCAAATCTGTTTATACTTTAGGAGGCACAATATGTATGATTTTTTTATTAAAATATTCAAAAACCACTAGAACAATGTTATATATTTTGTTGAATTGCGTACTTGCATTATCCCAAACTTTTCCAACAATGTTTAAATCCAGAGAAACCTGCAATTTTAACCAGGACATGGACCGTGTCATTGCGTCGCCTGTCAATGGTACTGTCATACCTTCGATTTCCAGTTTTACTAATATCGATCTAGATTACTGCGAAGTGCAACAAGTCTCTCATAGCAGCCACCGAGCGAACGCACAGAGTAACATTATAACATAGCTTTCAACACACTCAAATGTATTTAGTATGATTGTTTTAACCATGTAAAACAGCGCTGCGTTACCCTACATATGCAACGAAAAGAGCGGAAGTGTCCGACTGCAGCAAAAACATCATAAAAGCTCCACTGGACTCGAGATTGGTGTGCACCGCTGGTGTCTGTCATTAGCATTCGCTAAATTTACATATTTGCAACAGAGTTTTCTTTAAAATATAATAAAATAAATACAGATACAAAAGGTATTTATCAAAAAATTCACGTAAAATTTTCTGGTGATACTCTATAATAGCGGTGAGAATCACCAGAGGCCCCACGATGTGACATCACGATTCTTAAGTCACAATTTGATTTAATTGTTATTTTAAACATTAAGTAATAATTATAATACTTAAGTCATAATCTGGCAGCGAGTAAATAATAAAGTGTTAGTTCACCCAAAAACGAAATTTCTGTCATTTATTACTCACCCTCATGTCGTTCCATTCTCATAAGACCTTTGTTCATCTTCAGAACACGAATTAAGATATTTTTTGATGAAATCCAGTCTCCCATAGAAAGCAACATAAGTACCACATTCAAGGTCCAGAAAAGAAGTAAAAACATTGTTAAAATAGTGACTGCAGTGATTCAACCTTAATGTTATGAAGTGACTAGAATGCTTTTTGTGTGCAAAAACAAAACAAAACAAAAATAACCACTTTATTCAACAATCTCTTCTCCTCTGTGTCGTTCTCAGATGCTGTTTATGTTCAGCGCTTCCAGGTTCTACATCAGAATTTCATCGGATTTCATCAAAAATATCTTAATGTGTGTTCCGAAGATTAACAAAGGTCTTACGGGTTTGATACGACATGAGGGTGAGTAATAAATGACAGAAATTTCATTTTTGGGTGAACTAACTAACTAACTAATATATATATATATATATATATATATATATATATATATCTCTATCTCAACTGTTATAAAGTACACCAAGACAGTCAAAAGTCTTCCTTCACACAAAACGAAGGTTTGTGGGTTTAATCAGACTGAAAAGATTGATACTTGGTGTCCGTGTATCAAAACAATATCCCCACGCATAATATCGCAATACTATGCTGTATCGATTTTTTCCCCCAACCCCTATTTTATAATGTCATCTAGTCAACACTGAACTGATTTCAACTGAATAATGACTGTTTATTATTGTCTTTTTAGAGCTGCTTTACAGCAGAATTTAATTCTGTTTTGCATCACTGAATAATTATTTTCATATTTATCACTGTAAAGCTGCTTTGAAACAATCTGTTATTGTATAAAGCTCTATATAAATAAAGGTGACTTGACATTGAAATTGGTGTGAACAGGTCTTAGGAACCATGCAAATGTCTTGTAACCAAAATAAATGTGCTACAATATTGTATTTTATAGATGAAGTGGAACATGAGGTAATCCAGTGATAACTCACCATGCTCCATAATGCAGCTGGCTGGTTTGAGTCCCTCTGGTTCAAGCAGGTGAAAGGCAAATTCTGGCTTCAGCCCATTGGGAAGCACTACTCCCGCGCTCATAACCGGACAACCTTCGGCTTCTTCGTCAGAAGATCCCGCTTGAGCACTACAGCCCTCCGTATCTAGGAGTTCATGACCATCTGCGACCTCCAGTGAAGGCTGCAGCTCTTGCTGCTCTTCAGGGTTTGGCGTCCCATCCCGGGATTGTCCTGACACTGATGGCTCTGTTTGGGTGGGACTTGATTCCTGGATCTGCTCGTTCTGCTGGTCCTCCTCACTGGTATTTTGTGTCTCTTGTGGTGTTTTTGTTGTTGTATCTACTGGTAACTGCTGCTCTAAGTGAGTCTGATCAAGTCTAATTTGGCTTTCAAATAGCGTAGCAGGTTCCTGTGTGCTTCCCGATATTGAAGCTTGCTGCTCAAACTGAACTTTATCAGCATGAGTCACGTTCTCCTGCTCATCCGCGAGTGAAGACGTTGACGTGTTGAGAACTTCAGCGGGCGCAGGTGTCGTTTCTGCATGTGATGTTAACGCACTGAACTCAGAATCTGTTGGTTGTGTTGATTTCTGCTCAAGCGGTTGTGAAGGCGCTTGTGTTGGTGTTGCATATGTTTGGCTCTCTACCGCCCTCTCACGGACAAATTTGGGCAATGCAGTCACCTGTTGCTGCTCCGGAGGGCTTTCCACACGTGTTACCATAAAGATTTTGTGTCCTCTGCCAGGGCTAGACACAGAGAAACAGCGGCCAGGAGATGATGGCGCTCCGGAAGCAACGTTGGCTTCGGTCACCGTAATTCCCGAAATGACGGCTGGAGATCCTGGTAAAGGCGGTGCCAAGGGCACGACCTTACAGGTGTTTATTGCAGGAATCGGTATGGGAGATGTGGTCTTTGCAGAAGCATTCGACGAATCCACTATGTCCTCATCCTCAGTGTCCGAGTCGGAGTCATCTTGCAGTGTCGCTTCTTGAACCTTGACTTCTTGATTCTCAGATACGTCCTCCTCGGTTGCATCTTTCTGAACGGCAGCATTTTCTTCCTCGCTTTTCTCAGCAGATGCATCTTCATCCTCCTGAGTTTGGTCCTCTGTGGCAATTTCTGGCATTGAAGCTGACTGTCTCATTTTCTGTTCTGTTTCTTCCTTCTCTTTGGCCAAGATAAAGTTCCTCTTGCAGCCATTCTGAATGTCTGCCAGCAGGGCGCGCTGTGTTTCAATGAAACTCTTCACCTGCAAGAACAGAGAGGGGAAAAAAGCGGTTATGCAATAAAAAAGATCAATGTCGCAGTTACATCTGCTGAACACTGTGGTCATTAAATTAACTGATAATTTTAATACAATAATTAAATAAGTGGCTCCAATATAACATTAAACTGCAATGTTTACCTTGATACTGCATATTTTGAAAACATTTCAATATATGAAAAAATCCCACGTGAAGAATTTTAAAGGATTAGTTGACTTCAGAATTAAAATTTCCTGATCATTTACTCACCACCATGTCATCCAAGATGTTTATGTCTTTCTCTCTTCAGTCGAAAACAAATTAAGGTTTATGAGGAAAACATTCCAGGAGTTTTCTCCATATAGTGGACTTCAACAGACTTCAATAAGGGTTTTATTTACCAAAATGATCGGTCATTTTCTAAAAAAATACAAATTTATATACATTTTAACCACAAATCAAATCACAAGTCACATGTGACCTTTCCAATGTGATTACATAATGCGTGGCACATCGCAGAGCAGTGGAAGACGAGCATTTGTGGTTAAAAAGTATATATTTTTTATTTTTTTTATAAAATGACCAATCATTTCTTCAGATAAGACCCTTATTCCTCGTCCGGGATCATGTAGAGCCATTTTAACACTGAAACTGACATTTGGACCTTCAACCCGTTGGTAGCCGTTAAATTCAACTATATGGAGAAAAATCCTGGAATGTTTTCCTCAAAAACCTTTATTTCTTTTCGGCTGAAGAAAGAAAGACATAAAAATCTTGGATGACATAGGGGTTAGTAAATTATCAGAAAATTTTAATTCTGAAGTGAACTAATCCTTTAAATTAGTCTGAACTCACAGAAATGAATAAAACTTACCATATCTAATGTCGTATCTGTATTAACGCTCTCATGCACATTGTATTTTGTAAAATAAAAAAGGATCATGAAACTCGTCTATTGACACTGCAAACGTAATGCCCGAAAAAAACAACACATTAAAACTACTGTTGCAACATTTAGCATATTAGTGTTGCAGCAGTAAAATCATTGTAAATATACTCAGTATTACTTTATATTAAGCTAAATCTTTCCCCTCCCCTTTAACAAACACTCACTGTCTCTTTCTTGGGCTCTCGGTCCAGGTCGAGTCGGAGCAGAGATGTGTTG
Organism: Hypophthalmichthys nobilis; assembly: GCA_037950665.1. Lineage (NCBI taxonomy): Eukaryota > Metazoa > Chordata > Actinopteri > Cypriniformes > Xenocyprididae > Hypophthalmichthys > Hypophthalmichthys nobilis. The sequence goes on from CM075484.1 coordinate 2,011,512, forward strand.
ACTTTAAAGGCGAGGGAGAGAGCCATGAGGCCCCCGGTCTTGATTTCATTCTCCCTCATGTCTAACCGGAGGATCCTCGGACTCTCCGCGATGAACTCTGCTATTGCGACCGCTCCTATCATGTGAACAAGCACACCGATCATCTTCACGCTCACACATACTTAACACAAGCTGACCTCTAGAATTCACAGTCATCCATCTTAGATGAAGCAAATTCATTGTGGTCTTATGTAACTTCACGATTACACTCCAGATCTCACCTTCACAGGAGAGTTTGGTGGAGGCCAGACCCAGCCTGAGGATGGACCGGTTTGCTACAAGTCCATCTTTCAGTTTGTGCACTCCCTCGTTCCCTACTGCATTATGGCCCAGGTTCAGTGTTTCCAAGCTTTGAGTGAACGGCTTCAATAGCAAAGAGCAAAAGAGACGGATAAGTAAAAGTAAAAGGGTGTAAATAGAAAGAAAAAAAAAAACAAAAAAACATATGAAGGAACTGAAAGTGGATGAAATATTCAGTGTGAACACCTTTCATTAAGACAAGATCTTCAAGATGAATGTGTTTATGACTGTTCTGCAAAGCTTATTTATCCCACGGAATAAAATAATAAAAAGTGTCTCAATTTTGACTTCACATATATATATTTGGACTTTCTCACAAAATTGCGAAATATTAACTCAGAATTCCAAGGAAAAAGTTCAACATTGCGAGATGTAAACTCAGACTTCAGAGAAAGAAAAAGTTCAAAATTGCGATATAAACTCAGAATTCCAAGAAAAAAGTTCAAAATTTCAAGATATAAACTCAGAATTCCAAGAAAAAATTCAAAATTGCGAGATATAAACTCAGAATTCCAAGAAAAAAGTTCAAAATTGCGAGATAAACTCAGAATTCCAAGAAAAAATTCAAAATTGCGAGATATAAACTCAGAATTCCAAGAAAAAAGTTCAAAATTGCGAGATATAAACTCAATTCTGAGAAAGAAAAGGTTCAAAATTGCGATATAAACTCAGAATTCTGAAAAAAAAGTTCAAAATTGCGAGATATAAACTCAGAAATCCAAAAGAAAGTTCAAAATTGTGATATAAACACAGAATTCCGATGTAAAATCAGAATTCTGAAAAAAAGTTCAAATTAGAGATGTAAACTCAGAAATCCCCCCCAAAGAGTTAAAAATTACGATATAAACTCAAAAGAATTTTTTTTAAAAAGTGAGATATAAACAGATTTCTGAAAAAAAAAAAGTTCAAAATTACAAGATATAAACTTAGATTTGCAAGATATAAACTTAGAAATGCGAGAAAAAAATTCAGAATTGTGAGAAAAAGTTGCAATTATCTTTTTTTTTTTTTTTTTTTTTCCATTCCATGGCAGAAACAAGCTTTCATAGAAATCTAGCAGGAAATACTGTATTTTTGCAGTAAAGTGGGTGGATGTACGCTCAGACTGCTTATAAACCACACAGCCTGCACTGCATGTACACACTGCAGTGCATTACACACAAGGCTGTGAGAATGTGTGTGTGTCTTTAGTCCTTAATTAACAAAAAGATGCCAGGACACACATAAACATAAGCGTTGCACGGTCAGCAGCTGCCAACATGCACAGCATCCTCTCAATCTCCATAATGACCATCTGACTGAATGGGGACGAACTCTCCTCCATCTCATTCTCATCTGTGACGGTGGACGCTCTGTATTGTCAGTCATTTTACAAGAAGGCATAAGGGGCTATTGTAAACCAATTACACTGCCAAAATTTTTTGGATTTTGTAATGTTTTTGAAATAAGTCTTATATGCTCACCAAGGCTGGATTCATTTGATCAAAATACAGTAAAAACAGTAATATTTGAAATATTTAACAATGTAAAAAAAAAAAAAAAAAAAAATATTCTAAGAAATTAATACTTTTATTCAGTTCTATTTCGGTAACACTTTATTTTAGTGACTTTGTTAAATGTACTTACTTTGGTAAAAAACGATAAATCATGCATAATTACAAGTAACTAACCCTAAACTAAACCCTAATCCTATAGTTAGAACATTGTTAATTAAGATTACACCATAGTTCATTGTATAATTACACTAAAAAGGACATCTTACAATAAAAGTGTAACCTATTTCTTTCAGCTTTACAAATTTGTGTAGAGCTTGGTGTGAATTTTGTGACAAAATCCGTTTTGCTTTGTTGTGTTGCTCTTGGTGTGAATAAGCTCTGAAGATATAGAAGTATGTGGAATTGTTCATGGAAACTTTTGTGACCTAATTGTGTGGCTGTTTACCAAAGCGGCGGTCAGGTAGCCCATGCCATTGTGTGTGAGCTGGTTGTTCCAGAGCACCAGAGTGACCAAACCCTTCCTCTGCTCCTTGAGACCCTCACATATATACGCCAGCCCTGAGGAAACAAGGAAAAGCAAATATATCGAGAGAACACAAAGAGCTAAAGTGTGCTACAGTTCGTTGAACGACAAGTACAAACATTTCTGAAGGAGAGAGGACAAGGTCAGACCTGAGTCTAGTATGTGATTGTTTCTCAGGTCCAGAATCTGGATGTTGTAGTTGAACTTCAGCAGATTCCCCAACTGAGCCGAATCCTGCAGACCATTCAACTTATTGTCAGCCAAATACAGCTCTCTGAGGTTCATGTTCATCTTCAGTGCCGTGGCTGCACACACATATGAAACAAGTTGCCTTTTAGTTGCTTCATTCATTTGTGTAAAAATGGTTAGCTCTATAAATCAGAATCAGACTCAGAAAGAGCTTTATTGCCAAGTGTGCTTGCACACACAAGGATTTTTTCTTGGTAACTGAAGATACATAATAAAATCCTAGAATAAAATATGAAAAGTATAAAGACACGGAATAGGCATATTTACAGATATGAACACATTTACCCTTAACAGTATTATGGATAATAAATAAAAGTGAATTGACAAGATACTGCACTAAACAGTGGCCTTGGGAGGCATTTAACTGTTCAAGAGGGAGATGGTCTGTGGGAAGAAGCTGTTCCTGTGCCTAGATGTTCTAGTGCCGTGTTCTGAATCGCCGGCCGAGACAGCTATAGTCAAAATGACAACAGAACTCATTCAGATCATCGGCCAGTTGTTGATTCCCAGTAGATTGAGGTGGCGATGTCTTGTAATTGGTGATGTCTTTGAGGCTTTTCCACACTGATGCAGGATTGTTGAATGAAAACTGTTTTTTCAGCTTTTTAGAGTAGCTTCTCTTAGCTACTTTTATGTCAGTGTGTTTTTGGCTTGTTTATACAAGACATTTAACATTTATGGTAGATGCGGAGATGTTCACATTGTAGGTATATCTAGCAAGTAACATGATTTTACAACAGCAAAAATATTACTATTACTAACTAGGCCTGAAACTATTAGTCAATATTATCATAAAAAGAACTGTCAGGATTTTTGATATCGAAAGTCAGTCAAAAAACCAATGACCTGAATAGTTGATTCATCTAATAGAACATTATTGAAAATAATCATTAGATGCATGATGATTAGTCAACTGTCATTAAAACTGATCTCAATTAATTTGATCGCTAATACAATATTACTAGTATTTCCAAGCATTTATATTAAGTAGTGGTAGATCATCTGCCAGATGTTGATTCCCAGCAAACTAAGGTGACGATGTCTTGTAATTAGTGATGTCTTTGCACACTGATGCAGGATCGTTAGATGAAAACTGGTTTTTCAGCTTTTCAGAGTAGCTTCTCTTAGCTATTCTTTTCTCTTTTGTCAGTGTGTTTTTGGCCTGTTTATACAAGACATTTAACATTTATGGTAGATGCAGAGATGTTCACATTGTAGGTATATCTAGCAAAGTACTTTTTTTACAACAGCAAAAATATTACTTGGCCTGTTTATACAAGACTTAGTCCCCACTTCTGTAGGCATCTTCTTTGGCTTGGAGAAGCTGTTTGAGTTTTGTAGTGAACCATGGTTTATCATTATTATATGCTGAGTAAGTCCTGGTAGGAACGCACACGTCCTCACAGAAATTGCTGTAGGATGTCACGATATCACAATAATCTCCAATCAGTGTAATTGAAACAGGCTTGTAGATCCCGCTCTGCTTCTTTGGTCCATCTCTTTACAGTCCTCACTGCAGGCTTAGCAGATTTAAGTTTCTGCCTGTAGGTCGGGAGAAGATGGACCAGGCAACGGTCAGAGAGTCCCAAAACTGCTCTGGGAACTGTATGTTTCTGTTTCTGGTGGGACATGTAATGTGCTGCCTGTATTTAAGTAGTTCACGGGTGAGGTTTGCCCTATTAAACGAACGAGGAAAACTCTCGCAGCGAATAAAAAGGCTTGCATTTAATGAAGAGAGCTTCTAAATGAGGACAACACATCTTCTAAAGCCTACTGAATCATATTTGATACATGGAATTTCTAAGGCCTCTAAATTATGAACATGTTCAAAACTTGTGCACAATCTTCTACATGCCTTCTGTCCTCTGATTGATAGTTCAAACTCTTTTACAAAGTCATAACTTTATGTATTGTTATTAATATTTCAAGATGAAAATTTACTGAACAGAAACAACTTAGGTTTACTTGTTTATCCATACTTACATTTTATCATGATTTTTTCAGGCTTTTTCAGACATCAGCCTTTTTTTTTCCTTCTCAATTTTATCAATATTTCATAACTTTTATATAGAGGAACAAACGGAGCAAAATATGCAATTTGTTGCAGATGCTGATATTTATATGGCCAAAAAGTAAGATGAAATTCTGATGTAATGCTTGTAATGTAAATCAATGAGATCTTTATAACAGTAAAGCAGACTACTTAAAATTAAATGCATATAAATTTCAGTCATCACTATATATCTGCCAATAATATGTCTTAGTAAGAAGCATTTAAATGCTTAGTTTCATGATCAAAGCTCTGTAGTTTTAAAACATATAATACAATGCAATACAATGATGATTGAGAAATGAACAAATAAATCCTCAAAAGCCTGATGGATCATATTTGATACTCGCATTTTAACAAAGGGTGTATGGATAATCAAATAAACCTAAGCTGTGTTCATCTTGAAATATTACTAACAATATAAAAGCTATTTTTACATTTATTAAAATCAGTAAAGATTTCATAGCAAAACGACATGTGAACCAGAACCTGAAGGAGGACAATTATACTAAAAGGCCTTTTACATGCTAAACTATCAATCAGACGACAGAAGGCATGTAGTAGATTGTGTGCAAGTTTTCAGCAAAGTTTTAATCATGTTTATAATTTAAAAACCTCAGAAGTTCATACGATACAGTAGGCTTTAAAGGGTTAATGTCCACTGGTTATCATTGGTTTTCCTATTCATTACCCAGCAGCATAAGCGGTCGTCCTGAGATGCCAGCGTTCTCCAGGTGCAGAACCGCCAGGCTGCCGCTGATCCGCAGCGCTCTGGCCACGAACGGAGCCGAATGGTCCAACAGCGGGGTGTTACGGGCATCCAAGTACTGCAGAGAGCTCGTCTAAGTGAGACACAAAGACGGATGAAGATGAGCACATCAACTGTTCCTAACAAGTGTGAAATGAGTGTCAGTCACAGCCTCACCTTCCTCATCATGTGTGCGGCGGCCTGCCAGCCGCGGGTGCCGATGTGCTTGTTGCTGGAGATGTTGAGATGAGTGGCAGATTCATAGTACTCTATCATATCGAACAAAGCTGATGCGCCCTGAGAGGCATAAAAAGAGACACTCTTATTTTTTTTTTTCTTTTATTCTGCATCTCAGACAAAAGAGAACAAATTAATAGCAGTCTTTTTTGTTTATTCTGGAGAAGGAGATTTTGAAAGGGACGTCTGCAAAAAACACAAACACATGCAGACAACCTGAGTTACCATGACAACAACCTGTTGCACCTGTTCAGAGACTGATGAGGGAAAACCATCTCTGCCCTTATTGCTAAGGCACCATATGTAAAAATATTATTAAACATTATTAAAACACTTATTACCATAGTACATGGGTTATTGACGAATAAAGTTTTTAAAAGTGTAAAAAAACATAATGGAGATAAAATTAATTTTAAAGATTTGTTAAGTGTTAACAATGAGATTATGTGGTTTTTATAATCAATTAACACTGCTTTTGTCATTTTTTACAAGATGGACAAAATGTGTCACCAAAAACGTCATTTGGTTTAACAAAAATTTCGGTTTTACCGAATGACACTTTTGGTTATACCGAAAGACGATATTTTCAAACAATGCTAACAGGCTGATATCTAGCTAGCTAGCTAGTTAGCTTGCTAGCTAGCTTGCAAAAGGACAATCAAACATTTATATTTAGTTATATTAAGTTTTTTAAATATTCCAACATTTTCCATGTTTTATAGCGGTTGCACCAAATGACCTGATGTTTCGGGACATGCGTATGAGCAAGTGAAAACATGAACTTTTCAAATAGTTGAGAGAGTTAGTTACTTTGCTTCATGACCATGTGGCCCTTTGCAGGTGTCTGAATGATGTCACATCCTGTCACATGATACTAACCGCATGACCTTTATATTGGTTACTCCAAATGACATCAATGAAATTAATTTTTCCGGACATTCTTTCTCATAACAAAACAACGACTTCTACACATAATTTTAATACCATTTTGCACTATGTTGATATATGATGTTATAAAATCATGCCAGAATAAAAAATATATACATTCATTACATTTTAAGATTTTTTTTTTATCACAAATGAAATGGCTGTATTGGCCTTTGGACGGTTAAACCGAATGATCTTTTGACATTTCAAAATCTTTAAAATACCTTTACATGTAGCAAAATATAATTAAAACCTTTTGGATTCAATAAAAGACATCTAGTAGTACTACCTTACATACTTTGGACATACTTTTTACATACTTTATTATTATTAAGGCCTTTGGACAAAAAAATGACCCGTCACGTCATTGACCCCCATACACAAAAGTTTGGAATAATTCATTTTATACTCAACAAGACTATTTATTTGTTTCAAAACACAGCAAAATCAGTTATATTGTAAAATATTACTAAAATTTAAAATAACTTTTCTATTGAAATACATTTATTCCTGTGATCAAAGCTGAATTTATCATCATCATTACTCCAGTCTTCAGTGTCACATGATCCTTCAGAAATCATTCTAATATGCTGATTTGCTGCTCAATTATTATCAGTGCTGAATTATGATCATGTGACCCTGAAGACTGGAGTAATGATGCTGAAAATGCAGCTTTGATCACAGGAATAAATTACATTTTACAATATGTTCACATAGAAAACAGTTCTTTAAAAAAGTAATTAACTTTTGATCAGTAGTGCATATAAAAAAAAGAATATATTTTTTCAAGGTAACATGTCAAATTGTAATTTTACTATATGGTAATATTTAAATAAATGTGATGACGACGATTAGTTCTAGATAAAAAGCTCAGACTATGTCCCACATGATGCTGTAAGTGCTGATAATTAGCCTGCATGTTTGTACATGTGTGCATCTCCAGAGAAAATATGGTTTTGATCTTTACGCTAGAGATTTACACACTATCCTCTGAGCAGCACGAGTCATTCACTTTTCACACAGTGACCTCAGACAAGCCGAGACACAACATCTGAAATATTCACTTGATGGACACAATGTAGAGCTCAGAAAGAGAGGGAAAGAAAGAGAGTGCACATCTATCACTTGTGATGGGACAAAAGAAAGAAGAGACAGACACACAAAAGGCAATACACACACGGTCATGCACTAAAACCAAACAAGCAGAGAAAATGACTGACAGGTGCTATTTTAGCTAACATGTGGAAACAAAAATTTACATGAAAAACAGCAACTCTAGACACCATAAAAGTTTTTCATAGTTTTAAATTTAAAAATTTCAACAATATGAATATGTATGAGTATGTGTAAACTGTCAAAAAGAAAATACTCAAACAGCTCCTTCTGACCATTTTAAAAGGGATATAGTTTATTCAAATAAAATTTTAGAATCCTATTATTTATAAATTATCAAGATTGTTACGTATGTTAGTGCACTGAATAATATGCGTGGGTGGGTGTTAGTTTGATGTAAGGCCTCTAATTCTAGTTGGGAAATAATCATTTTGGAACCAAATAATATTTGCATTAATTTGCATTAAATATATTGGTAGTCCCTAGATTCTTCACGTTAGTGAATAAATACACAGATCTGCTATTATCATTCGAATTCCCTAGTGGTAGAATTTTTGTTAACCGTGTCAGAGGTTCCAGGTTCTAATCCGCCCTCGCACAGGTTTTTTTTTCCTCTTTAAAATCAAAGATGTTCATCAATGATTGTATATCAAGAGCATGGACACGTTTGTGTGCATTTTGTTTTGTGATTTCACTGGAAAGAATATAGTCTCCGCAACGGCATTAAGCGATAGATTGACACGTTCTGTGTGTGCGTGAGTCAAAAGAGAACGTAAACCCTGCCTACTTTGATTTGATTGGCCATCTCTATCATTTTGACATTGACGAGCACTGTTATATCGCTGAGGCAGACCAGACTAAAAATGTAACTTTTAAACCTTTTTGTCATCCTAAAATTTCTAATGGCCATTTCTAATTAGTAGGGGGGGAGGCTCGTCCCACTCAATGTCTATGGTGTTTACGGCCCGGTGTTACATATCCCATTGGAAGAACAGTCACTCTTCATTATGGAAGATGATGTCTCGGTCCAAGCTGCTATCACCTTGCATGTTCCTGTTTAAAAACTACTATACTCAAGTGAAAGCTCTATGTTAAATTGGTGGGTGTAGAGTGTAAACTTTGACCAACTTGCATTTGTTCTCTCTCTCCTCTCAAGTCTCATCATGTTGTATATTATGTGTGAGGCTGTGAAGGAGTGAGCAGTATGTCGCGTGACAGGATGTCTCGCTGTATTAGACACTTATGAGTGAGTGCCAACCCCCTATTCATTTTGTTTGCATGGAAAGTAGGGTGTTTTTTTACGAAGAAGACTTTTATTTTCTACATTTTCTTTTGTTAGTCAGCTTATTGTTAAAATCAGTTAGAGGTAGTTTTGTTCTATGTATTTCTTTTGTTTAGCACCTCTCATGCTCTCGCCTTCCACCTTGTCTTGTTGTTGTACTGTTCTTATTCGTTGATTGTAAATACTGTAAATATTGAGTTCTCACCTTTTCACTTGGCACTGTGCACTTGGAAAAACAAACCTTGTAATTTGAATCATTACTACCATCTATATCCTCCTCTTTCACAGCCACACATCTATTTCAAGATTCACACACACACACACACACACACACACACTTCTTTTTAATGTTATATCCCCACATACCCCTAACCAAAAATTCCCAATGCCTAAGGGGCGTAACGAATGAGAAGTAGGTATAGTAATAACATTTTATTTTAATGAACACACACACACACACACACACACACACATTATAAACACTAAGTCTGCATATAAGAGTTCTCACAGAGGAGGCGGGACAAGGCTCAATGTTTCTGGAGGACCCAAAAAAACAAACAAAACACAACCAGTTCATAAAGAGGGTTTAAAGGTAAGGAAGATTAGGAGAGCAGCAAATGCTTATAGACACAGAAAAACAACAAACATGCTGATTACAGTGCTGAGAGTTTAAAGAGGTGCAGCAGGGGGACAAAAACTTGCCATGGCCAATCAAACATCCAACAACACTTAAAGAAAAGTTGGATTTGAGTCAGAAAAACTGACCAGCAGTTAAGACTAGAGCAAGTAAAAATAATAATAATAATGCACACAAATAATGTATAAATATAAATAAATAAACGCACATTTATTTATATAGTGCTGTTGACTACACTGTTTCAAACCAGCTTTATATATATATATATATATACATATACACACACACACACACACACACACACACACACACACCACCAGTCAAAAGTTTGGACACGGTAAGATTTTTAATGTTTTTAAAAGAAGTTTCGTCTGCTCACCAAGACTGCATTTATTTAATTAAAAATACAGTAAAAACAGTGATATTGTGAAATATTATTACAATTTAAAATAACTGTTTTCTGTTTGAATATATTTTATAAAGTAATTTATTCCTGTGATCAAAGCTGAATTTTCAGCATCATTACTCCAGTCTTCAGTGTCACATGATCCTTCAGAAATCATTCTAATATGATGATCTGCTGCTCAAGAAATATTTATGATTATTATCAATGTTGAAAAAGTTTTTTTCAGGATTCCTTGATGAATAGAAAGTTCAAAAGAACAGCATTTATCTGAAATACAAAGCTTTTTTTAACATTATACAGTACTGTTCAAAAGAAATTAAAGAAATTAATACTTTTATTCAGCAAGGATGCATTAAATCGATCAAAAGTGACAGTAAAGACATTTATAATGTTACAAAAGATTATATTTCAAATAAATGCTGTTCTTTTGAACTTTCTATTCATCAAAGAATCCTGAAAAAAAAATATTGTACACAAATATTTTGTACAATTGTACACAATAAATGTTTCTTGAGCAGCAGATCAGCACATTAGAATGATTTCTGAAGGATCATGTGACACTGAAGACTGGAGTAATGATGCTGAAAATTCAGCTTTGATCACAGGAATAAATTACTTTATAAAATATATTCAAACAGAAAACAGTTATTTTAAATTGTAATAATATTTCACAATATTACTGTTTTTACTGTATTTTTAATTAAATAAATGCAGCCTTGGTGAGCAGACGAAACTTCTTTTAAAAACAAAAAATCTGACCGATTCCAAACTTTTGACTGATATATATATATATATACATACACTATTTATATAAGGATGATCTGTCATCCTTTGGCTAGCATTACAATATGATCACGCTCTTATTCATGCAAATGCTTTTAAACCATTTAAGGGCGCCAAAAGAGAAAGAGAGAACACACTGTCTATGAATGTCCTGTCACACACACAGCGCACAGAAAGACACGCGCCAGTATCGTGCGCATGGACGGCACGCCAGAATCAAGTTCTGTCACGTTTGAACGAACAATAACACACACAATATTGCCAAAAATGTCTGTTTTGTTGAGTATCCTCATAAGAGCAGCCTTGAATGAGTTAAATAAAGCCTTAAACGAAAGTAAAGAGTTGTAAGAAAGTGGGATGCGTGTGAGATCTGCGTCATGTGCAGCAGCAACTCCTCTCAAAGCGACAGCAACCAAAGTCATTGAAGATAATGAAAGAACAAAGGTAACAGTGAAAATTACTCACTGCTCTTAACTAAAGAACTTTTGTAGCTTTAATAATCATTCATCCATATTTAATTTAGGCTATAAATCATGCAGTGTATATCTGTTAGACAGGCAGGAAGGGCACAGGTAGCCTAAATATGACATTTATTATGGGTTTATGTGAGAATTGTTCTAAGTTCACTTAAATTAAATGTTGTTATATTTTTGAAGCCTAATAAATGTTAAAAATGATAGCTTTCAATTACACTGTAATGTTGAATGGCTATAATTCATGTTTAAAATTGGGGAAAAAATTAATTTCAGCGAGACATCAGTAGCTGCATTAGTATCAGTGATACTGGCCTTCATTCATAAAAATATGCCATTAAACAAGTATTTAAAATATACTGTCTTTATGTTGTTTTAATTTGAAGATTAACTGCAAAATTATTACATTATAAAATATATTAAAAACGTATAAAAACTTAAGTGTTTTTAATTGTGATTAATTGCAGAAAAATGTGTGATTAATCAAGTTAATTTTTTTAATTAATTGACAGCACTAATATATATATATATATATATATATATATATATATAAAATGTTAATTATTTTAACAAAATAAGAGGGATCATACAAAATGCATGTTATTTTTTTTTTTATTTAGTACTGTCCTGAATAAGATATTATTCATAAAAGATGTTTACATATAGTCCACAAGACAAAATAATATAGCTGAATTTATTAAAATAACCCCATTTAAAAGTTTACATTCCCTTGATTCTTAATACTGTGTGGCTAGCTGGATGATCCATGACTATTGTTTTGTTTTGTGATGTGATGTTTGTGATGATCCCTCTTATTTTGTTAAAATAATTAACATTTTGCAGATTTTGAAAGGTGTATGTACAATTTTGACCAAGATTGATGATTAGAATATGTCTACATATATAGTTTCTTTTATTTCACAATAGCAAATAATTAATGAGTTAATAAAACCAGTTTCTCATGACACATCTCCCTGAAGTAGTGGGAGAGTATTTAAAGAGTAGGATGCTGAGAGATCCACCCAACCTATGGCAAAATTAATGCGTTAACTCAAAGCACAGTAAGTGGAGTCCAGGAGTGGCCTTAAGTAACCTATTAGAAACAGACTGAATTTATGTCTCCAGAGCTCCTTATATCCGTGTTTATGTTGGACAAACACAATCCATATCAGACCAGTCCACACACAGACACATGTGCTGCGACCAAACATACAACTGTGGCTGCTTAGCCTCCAATTAGATGCTATTAGAACGGCGGCAAACATTTTGATTGTGTTACAGCACTGATAACTGAAATCAGAGCACTGAAAAAGACATTACAGAAGCTCAGGCAGTTTTAAAGATGGAAAGAGAACAAAATGACTCTGCAGTCAGAAAGCTAGTCAGCATGAGATTGGTAAAAAAACTCAATGGAGTAAAAAAAGAGCAGCACTCACGTCCTCGTCCAAGTTGGTCTGTTCCAGATCTACTACTTTAAACTGAACCCTCTTAAAGATCTCCTCCAGAGATTCACATGATTTATAGTCCAGCTTCTCTCCTACGAGAATAACACAAAAGAGAGATATTACTTTCAACTTTTGCACTGATATGGCTCTTTATATAATTTTATATTTTAACAACACAGATCAAAGCCAAACACATGGCTAATCTTACACTCATGATGTTTCTGTTACTTTATTATTTACAGTAAAGTTGAATCATTAGAGGATGAGATCAGCTTGTCTATGAACACACACCCATTAACTACACAAACTAAACAAGCATACAAACCAGTCTTAACATGTTGAACTCAACAGAGGGTGTGTGTGTGTGTGTGTGTGTGTGTGTGAAAAAACGTGTGACATACAGGATCCAATTCATTTCCATGACCTTTTCTAGCTGTTTATAATGCATGAACTGTAATTACAAAGTACACTGGATTGAGATTTCATAGATATAGCATCCAAAATTTTGGGTTCTGTAAGATTTTTTTTAATAATTTTCTAAAGAAGTCACTTCTGCTCACCAAGTTGCATTTATTTGAATAAAAATACAGTAAAAACAGTAATACTGTAAAATATTATTACAAGTTTTCTATGGAAGCTTTTTTCCACCATTAAATGAAAAAAATTAAAAAGGTAATTGCAAGTTTATATCTTACAGTTCTGACTTTTTTCTCAGAATTGCAAAATATAGTCAGAATTGCGTGATATAAAGTCAGAATTGCAAGATTTATAGTCAGAATTGCGAGTTATAAAGTCAGAATTGCGAGTTTTAAAGTCAGAATTGCGAGATATAAAGTCAGAATTGCGAGTTTTAAAGTCAGAATTGCGTGATATAAAGTCAGAATTGCGAGTTTTAAAGTCAGAATTGCGTGATATAAAGTCAGAATTGCGAGTTATAAAGTCAGAATTGCAAGATTTATAGTCAGAATTGCGAGTTATAAAGTCAGAATTGCGAGTTTTAAAGTCACAATAGCGAGTTATAAAGTCAGAATTGCGTGATATGAAGTCAGAATTGCGTGATATAAAGTCAGAATTGCGAGTTTTAAAGTCAGAATTGCGTGATATAAAGTCAGAATTGCTTGATATAAAGTCAGAATTGCGAGTTTTAAAGTCAGAATTGCGTGATATAAAGTCAGAATTGCGAGTTATAAAGTCAGAATTGCGAGATATGAAGTCAGAATTGCGAGATATAAAGTCAGAATTGCGAGTTATAAAGTCAGAATTGCGAGTTATAAAGTCAGACTTGCGTGATATAAAGTCAGAATTGCAAGTCAGAATTGCGAGTTATAAAGTCAGAATTGCGAGATATAAAGTCAGAATTGCGAGATATAAAGTCAGAATTGCAAGTCAGAATTGCGAGATATAAAGTCAGAATTGCAAGTCAGAATTGCGAGATATAAAGTCAGAATTGCAAGTCAGAATTGCGAGATATAAAGTCAGAATTGCGAGATATAAAGTCAGAATTGCGTTATAGTCAGAATTGCGAGTTGTAAAGTCAGAATTGCGAGTTATAAAGTCAGAATTGCAAGATATAAAGTCAGACTTGCGTGATATAAAGTCAGACTTGCGTGATATAAAGTCAGACTTGCGTGATATAAAGTCAGAATTGCGAGTTATAAAGTCAGAATTGCGTGATATGAAGTCAGAATTGCGTGATATAAAGTCAGAATTGCGAGTTTTAAAGTCAGAATTGCGAGATATAAAGTCAGAATTGCAAGTCAGAATTGCGAGATATAAAGTCAGAATTGCGAGATATAAAGTCAGAATTGCGAGATATAAAGTCAGACTTGCGTGATATAAAGTCAGACTTGCGTGATATAAAGTCAGAATTGCGTGATATGAAGTCAGAATTGCGTGATATAAAGTCAGAATTGCGAGTTTTAAAGTCAGAATTGCAAGTCAGAATTGCGAGATATAAAGTCAGAATAGCAAGTCAGAATTGCGAGATATAAAGTCAGAATTGCGAGATATAAAGTCAGAATTGCAAGTCAGAATTGCGAGATATAAAGTCAGAATTGCAAGTCAGAATTGCGAGATATAAAGTCAGAATTGCGTTATAGTCAGAATTGCGAGATATAAAGTCAGAATTGCGAGTTTTAAAGTCAGACTTGCGTGATATAAAGTCAGACTTGCGTGATATAAAGTCAGAATTGCGAGATATAAAGTCAGAATTGCGAGATATAAAGTCAGACTTGCGTGATATAAAGTCAGACTTGCGTGATATAAAGTCAGAATTGCGTGATATGAAGTCAGAATTGCGTGATATAAAGTCAGAATTGCGAGTTTTAAAGTCAGAATTGCGAGATATAAAGTCAGAATTGCAAGTCAGAATTGCGAGATATAAAGTCAGAATTGCAAGTCAGAATTGCGAGATATAAAGTCAGAATTGCAAGTCAGAATTGCGAGATATAAAGTCAGAATTGCAAGTCAGAATTGCGAGATATAAAGTCAGAATTGCGTTATAGTCAGAATTGCGAGATATAAAGTCAGAATTGCGAGTTATAAAGTCAGAATTGCGAGTTTTAAAGTCAGACTTGCGTGATATAAAGTCAGACTTGCGTGATATAAAGTCAGAATTGCGTGATATGAAGTCAGAATTGTGAGATATAAAGTCAGAATTACGTGATATAAAGTCAGAATTTAAAGTTTTTTTGCGTGTTTATATCACAATTCTGAGAGAAAAAAAAAGTCAGAATTGTGAGATAAAAAGTCGCAATTACCTTTTTATTTTAATTTCATGGAGGAAACAAGCTTCCATAGTTTTCTATGTGAATATATTGTAAACTGTAATTTTTCCTGTGATCAAAGCTGAATTTTCAGCATCATTACTCCAGTCTTCAGTGTCACATGATCCTTCAGAAATCATTCTAATATGATGATCTGCTGTTCAAGAAACATTTCTGATTATTATTGTGGAACATTTTTGTGTAAACCATGATACTTTTTTTTTTTCAGGATTTTTTTAATGAATAGAAACAGAATGTATTTGAATTATTAATCTTTTGGAACAAAGTACAAGTCTTTAATTGATCAATGTATTGCATCCTTGCTGAATACAAAAAAAAAATAAAAAATAAATCAGTGAGATTCTGAGAAATTTTACTAAAATCGTATTCTTTTGCATGATAGAGTATACAGTGTATATAGAGAAATAACATATTTTAGCCAATGACATATTTTAAAAAGGAGACTAACAAGAAAAACTCACATTCACTAAAGATATTCCCTGATTGATTACATTTCTATGACTATTCCAGGACTGGAAATCACAATTTTAAAATTCTTTGAACTTTCAATGACTGTCCAAACACTGAACATTGTGATAAAGCCCATTTTCAGCTCACCTTTGAGGTCTAGGCACTCATTTCGCTGTGTCAGGTCTTTTAAGTCCTACGGACAAAAATAAAAAGAAAGAGTTTACTATTAAGAGATGAATGCTTATTGGATAGGCAGCTGACCAGCCAAGATCACTAATGTAACTCTCGTCAGAAAAGTGTGTGTGCAATGACAAGTGGTTTACCAAAGTAGTCTGTGCGTGCGTATGTGTGTGTGCAGTAACATGTCAGGGTTACCCTACACACTGGAACTAGAGGACTAAGTGCTGAAAGTATGCCAGTATAAATGTTGAATTCATATGTTTCAAGGCTGTGTAAACACTAGGAGGTCTGTGCTCTGAAACACCAGGGGGCAGCTGCCCTAAACCTGTTCTCTGATCAGCAATATATCCAAAGCATTCAGAGTCACCACCTGACATTTAACGCTGCCATGCAAACAGCATCTGACCCAGAGCTTTCTAATGTGACTTCAATGAGCCTTGTGTTTCTGCTGTTACACAAGCCACCTGCGGTCATCTTTTACTCACCAATCAGAGACTTGGGTGGTGTGCACTTGTACTGGGTGAGACTGGGTACTGGGTATTAAAGAGTTCCTATTTTGCTTTTTTTACATTTTCAACTTTCTTTAGTGTGTAACGTTGCTGTTTGAGCATGAAAAAGGTCTGAAAAGCGGAAGTTATTCTCTATATCAGTGCGCACTGTTTCTGAACTCCCTGAAAAGCCTCCATTGTAGTCTTGAGTTTTCTTCCGGCAATGAACATGTCACAATATTCCTCATTTAAATAATTCATATGCAGAATAAAGGGGCGGGGCCTGGTTGAGTAAGTTAGTAGTGTGTTGAAACTGGCGGTTATAGTAAGGGGCGGGGCATTTCCCAAACATGCTCGAAGCGCTTGACCAATCACAACACACTGCTCCAGCCGACCAATCAGAGCACACTGTACTTTTCAGAAGGAGGGGCTTCATAGAGACAGGAACTAAAAAGAGTGTTACTGACAGACTGGGAGGAGAGGAGCTGAACAATGGAGAATATGAGGAAAATAATCAACATTCAGGCAAGAAAACCTGTTCTAGTAGAGCCCAAAAAGAAAATCAAAGGCATAATATGGCCTCTTATATATATATATATATATATATATAAAAAAAAAAAAATATATATATATATACATATTATATATATATATATATATATATATATATATATACATACACACACACACACATGGCCACTTGCCATCTGTGCTAAGTAAACAGACATAAAGGGAGCATTAATCTTCTTAGTAGCTTTCTCTCTTTCTCTCTCTCTCTCTTTTCAGCGCATTTCTTTTACAGGCCTGTTTGTGAAGTCATTTTTCCAGGGGTGACTAAGCAATTAGGAGAGAGGAACACAAGAGCAGACTGAGGTGGTGGAAAAACACATACGTATACACGCACTCAGTAATGACCGGCTATTTTCTGCCCTGGGGACTCCCAGTGGAAATTTACCACGATGCCCTCAGAAGGACTGATGTCCTTCTGAACTACAGGTTACACATACTGCACCAAAAATACATTATATGAAAAAAGTACACTTGCAGAGAAAAATAAAGGAATGGGAAAAAAAAACAGATGGGAAATACAAAAGAAGCAGACTTGTGAACGGACGGAGAGAGGGGAGGAGAACGGCAGCATGTGCTGGTTGGTGAGTGATTGTGGGTGTTAGCTGGCATCTCTGTGCAAACATCAGGCCATGATAACATGATCTCTCTCTTTCTGTCTGTTTTCAGTGACTCAGCTAGGAGCAGATGGGAGAAACTGCTCTCTCTCTCTCTCCCTCTCGCTCCCCATCGATCTGTTTCAGCAGGCATGCACGTGTCCTCCCGTCTCATTATAACACCCTGCCGAAATCTTTCATGCATTTTTGAAGTCAGCATGAAATAAAAAAATCACCCTGTCTATTTTCTCCTAATGCATTCGGTTTCGTTTTGACCCGGAAGAGATAAAACTTGTAAAAAATTCATAGTTTTTAGAACAGAGCCGAACTTTGGAAATGTGTGAAGATTTTTTTTTTAAAGAGATAAAACAGTTTAAAAACAGTTAATCCATTACTGTAATTTAATTACTTTTCCCTTAAAAAAGTAAATTTTAGAGAGATTAATTAGTCCACTAATCTAATTACACTGTTGAAGATGTAATTAGTAGCTAGTAACTTATAACTTTTTAACTTACCCAACACTGGGCTTTACACATGATTTTATGGAGACTTATCTTTTTCATCTCAAAGTGAAAGTTACGCAACAAAAGATTTCATAAATTCGGACATTTTTGGGCAACCATGAGTTATTTTTCAAATTGAAATGATTTCAACTAGGGTTGATACTGGTAATTCTCAGATTATACATTCTTATACATTTCATATGATATATTTAAATACATTTTCTCTTTTTTTGGCATCACAGTGTTTTTTCTGTGTTCATGTAAAATTTGAAATTTCTGAAAAACAAAATATTAACAAAAAAAGTTTGACTTTCCTCCAACAACAGCCATAATTAGTTTTTCATGACCCATTTTGTGCTGCTGAACCATTAAGACTCATGTTAACGACAAAGTTTGTCCTTTGAAAATAATAACATTAGTAATTTTAATACATAATTGCTATATTTGTCATAGGAAGTCTATCAGAAAAATATTAACCGACAGAAAACAGGCACGTTCACGTTGAGCTTTAACAAAACCAATTTAACGCTACATGCAAATAACTGACTGGGAATTTGCCTGTGTGTGTCATCAGGACAGGAAGAAATGACCATTTGTTGAGTCAGTATGGTATGTTTACAACGCAGTGCCTTTAAGAGGCTTTCAGTAAGCGAGCTGCAGCCAGAGGGAGTCAGGAGGCATGTGACTGGTCCGATGCCAGAGGTTAGAGAGGTTATATGTTTGTGATCAGAGTACAAATGTAATCCAGCGCAACGGGTCAAATGGGGATACAATAGAGATTACTAATGTGCACGATCAAGCTTCCCTTTCTTCAGTGAGTGTGTAATTAATGGGAACTTGGGGCCAAAATGCTACCCAAATTCAAGATAAGGGGGCAAAAATGCACAATAAAAAGGTAAATCTATTACAGTCGCAATTACAGTGAAAAGTGTTGATTGCAACATTACATCTACATCTGCTCACTTTGCATCAAAGATTTATTGTTAGGGTTGGGAACTGAGAACCAGTTCTTATCCAGAACCGGTAGCGTTTTTCGAAAATTACCAGAATCGTGCAAAATTTCTAAGTACGGTTCTGCTGCGATGGGTGGACGAAGTATGGGGAGCATATACGTTAATAGAGACGTTTCACCTCGTGAATATTATAGCAATGAATGCACTGAAAAGCCCTCGCGCTACTCATATACGTCAGATATCAATGCAGAGAGAGAGAGAGAGAGAGAGAGAGAAGTGAACAAAGCTGCACAATTAATCTTTACAAGATCGCGTTATAGATTTCATCACCCATATGATCTAATTCCTAAATGACAACGATTTGCCCATGTATATTAAACCTTTGACAAAAATAAAATCTCGACATTCAAATTACATTCATGCTGCCGCTGATCTTGAGAGAGCAGTTGCCATGTTTAGATATAAACAGCTTCATAAATCTTTTTAAACACACAATATCATTAATTCTGTGTTACAAAAACTCCAGTTATCACAGAAGTATACAAAAGTTTATTAATCAGATACAAACACTGATGTCTACATTACTGATCAAAATATAAGAAATCACCTTTTGAAAGTAACTGGTTGCTTCAAATAATGACTGTATCGATTACATTGTTACGCCACTAGGTGGCAACAAATTACTGTTAAAAATGTCTCTATCACTGAATCATTCTTTCAGAAACAAGTGAAATCTTTATGAATCCAACTTACAAAAATATTCTGTTTCACCTGTTTGGATCTTACATGTGTGTTCAAGCATCTTATTTGTGTTGAATTTATGTATTAGTTAATGTATTAACTAACATGAACTAACCATGAGCAATACATTTGTTACTCTATGTGTTAATCTTTGTTAATGTTAGTTAATAAAAATACAGCTGTTCATATTGTTCATGTTAGTTCACAGTGCATTAACTAATGTTAACAAATACAACTCTTGATTTTAGTAATGTATTAGTAAATGTTGAAATTAACATTAACAAAGATTAATAAATGCTGTAGAAATGCAGTTCATTATTAGTTAATGTGGTTAAGTAATGTTAACTAATGAACCTTTTTGTAAAGTGTTAGTGAATTTGTTGAGATTAGCAGTCTGTTAAAATCATTTTACAAGAATAATAAACACAAAAAGGACTGTTTGAGTTGAGTATTGTGCATTATTTCCACTTACTACTGTTTTTTACTGGCTGTTTAATAATTTTAATAGAACTGATAAAACCAGAATCAGAAAAATTCTGATTCCCAACCATATTTACTGTACACATTTTTTTTGCAGTGTTGAGCATTATAACCAATTACACACGTTTCTGTTGAGTGTATGAATGCAATGGCCAATCAAAGATGTTTAGAATAGCAATTAAGCAATCATTGAAAACGGCTGAGTTTTGTTCAGTGAGCGAAAAACTCACTGAGTTTTGCACTCTTGCGAACTCTCTCATCTTAAACAAAAGTACAGATACGATGTAAACAAGACATTAATTTTGCAGCATAGACAGCTTCAGTGGAGTTTTTGTGAGAGTGCATAACTCTGTGACCTCGCACTAGACTTGGACCGCGTTCTTCGCTCGCTTTTTTGTATATAATTTATTCCCAGTTTGAATAACCTTTTTCTTTATGATACTAAAATACCAGAAAAATCAATGTTATGTGTTGATTTTCTAATGCATAAAAATCTAATTAATTCATTTGTCTGTGTAGCCTACAAGCCATTTCCCCACACATAATTTATGTATTCTATTAATCAACATTAACAATGATTATTACAACACCAAGAGCAATATTCTGCAATAATGATTTGTCATAATATTGTAATTCTGCCCTGCAAAGAATTACTGTTTTTTTTTTTAAATCATTTACATACTTTATGTTTGCTATTTACATTATGCAATTGTTGTGTAAATACATGCATGCCACCTTTGATCAGCATTAAACAGTCTGTATAAATAAACATACCATGTCAGATGCAGCTTCTGTTCCACCTTTGCAGTATAAAGATGACTTTTGTTCATGTTGATAAAATTGGTAACAGTCAATAGTATTCTAACTGATTAACTGCTTAAATAAATGTAAGTATTTGACATAAAAACAACACAGGGATACATTTATTATGGTAATCAAATATTGCAAATCAAATATTGCCTCTTAATGGGTAAAGCTACTTTCTGACCCAGGCGTGAGTCTACTGCTTAATGACTTTGAGGAGGACTTGAATGAATTTCCAGGATGTTTTTATAGATGTGTTACCTGTATCTGTTTGAGCACTTTTGGGATTGGTTTGCAGTTGAGCTTCTGGCATGCTTGTCTGTAGGCATTCAGAATCTCCTCCACCGTCACATTCTGGGCTGCAGAGACAAAACCGCACAAAGACAAGGTCAAAGGTCAGAGATATACTATACAGTGTATGCAATGGTTCATCATTATCAAATGAAAAACGGATGAAACTAATTCTGCACAGCATTAAATTAAAGCCTGAATCCAGCTCATCTCATTCTCCATGTTTTAAAACAGCCATTGCTCTTAAAATACTGCCTTCGTAGGCAGTTCGCTAGGCTCTGAAACAGAGCAAATCTGTAGCGTCTGGACAAGAAAGAGAGTTTGAACAATATAAAGAGCGAGAGAGCAAGCGGATCTGACCTCACTGAGTCTGGGAGGTGAACAGTGCGTGTACACTGATTCTTGAGCGCTCTCAGTAGGGCCTTTGTGTAGCACATGAACACACACACTCAAAGAAGCAAGCGGTCTAGACCTTCTAAGCGCTGTCTACAGTCATATGACTTCATACATTCAGACTTATTGTTTTGAGGTGACACATTCGTACATGCAGAGTGCAAGGTGGTTTAAAGCTAAGCTAAAATACAGAGAACATTTGCTTGCATTTGCACTGCAGTGATACTACAGTGTTATGCAAAGACATTAACCATAACATAAAAGTAGGCGACTGAAAACCTAAAGCAAAGGAAGCACCAAAACCGCATTTCAAAGAGATGCAATGGGATGTATTACATGACAAAAAACAAAAAACAAACAAAAAAAAGCCTTACTAACATTATAGGTAGATCTCAAAGAAAATAAAATAAAAATCCTCAACATAATCTGCTTAATATAAAAATTATAGATTTTTAAGTCATTCTGTTCAAAATTTATAACTGATATATATCCAATAACAATATTTGGAACCAATGTTTATTTTTTTATTATAAACGTAAATAATAATTACATATGCATAAAAATTATTATTATTATTAATAGTAATAGCAGTAGTGGTAATATATTATTATTAACTATTACTTTTATTACCTCCAATTTTTATATATTTATTATAATCTGTCTATTTACATTTTTAAAGATTTTTTGTGCATCAATTTCACATTTTAAGTGACTAACAAAACAGACAATTAAATCTTTAATTACAGTTTTTGTATAACAATTAATCGTCAGCCATAATATTACATTAATGGCAGATTAGACTGTTGTTCAATCGGTGGTACGACTACAGCCATTGTGTGTTCGACTGGTGTTTTTTAATCGCTATGGCTCTGTTTGGTTCATTCCTCCAGCATATTTACACACAGTGTTTACATGACGAAAGAGAGACACACATGCAGTGTACGGACTATAGTTAAAAGTTAAAATTCTGGTTTATTTTCACCCTGTTTATGTAAACCAGCTGTGCATGCTGTTGATCACCACATACACATTTACCACACACATCTGTGTGTGTAAATGAACGGGAAACATGTTTACAGTAAACACAATCACAATGCAAGCTTTGCAGGACAGAAGGTTCAAGAGTAAATGTGTTTCTGTTCATTCTTCAGTGTTTTTACTGAA
Source organism: Hypophthalmichthys nobilis (assembly GCA_037950665.1). Lineage (NCBI taxonomy): Eukaryota > Metazoa > Chordata > Actinopteri > Cypriniformes > Xenocyprididae > Hypophthalmichthys > Hypophthalmichthys nobilis. The sequence continues at coordinate 2,034,616 of CM075484.1, forward strand.
CTTCTTTACTACAAATGGCCCCTAGATTGTCATTTCCACCTTCCAGTTATCCTTGCAGGTATATTAATCAGAAGTATAATATTCAATCTTTTAATTAAAGCTGTACTGGTAAACTACTTACCAATTCTTAAATGGCCATGACATGATTTGAAAGACTGAATATAAATTTGCTAAAACATAATGCTTAAATAAATATATAATGAAATTAGATTTCATGTTGATGTTTTATAATAATTAAGGTTAATGTTATGTTTCCTATATCAGTATGGTTATAATGGTTATAATTAAACAGTGTAATATTAGCATGTTTTAAATGTTCAATTATTGTTAGGGATACTCCGACTGATTGGCCGCAGATCAGTATCGGACGAAAATCAAAATCTATTGATGCTTCCTCTTTTCCTCGTTCCTCAGTCCTCCAGCCTGTGACATGGAACAAGAAAACTACCTTGAAGGACATCTCAATTCTGTAATTGCACCGTGAGAAGGCGAGGAATGAGGAGTGAGGATGCACAGGTGTATACTGTATGTAAACTGTACACAGATGAGGCTTTTGTGCCACGTTTCACTTTGTAAAATCACGAAACATTAGTAAACCGCACTTTTTTTATTTATGTCAGGCTGTCTTGATTCAAACGAGCCCAAACACAACATAACATGATGTGTAGATCTTGAGAAAAACCATGACATGCTGCTTAGCTAAAGCTATAGGACTTCCGGGATTCTATCGAATCGTGAACAAGACACAGTGTTTTACAACATAATTTGAAAGTTCATCCAATGGAAACCGGATCTCAGATTTGGTGGGTAGGAATGATGTGTCGAGACCAATCGACACTGTTTTACAGCTGGAGCACTCTTGGATTGGATTGATCAATCAGATTGACAGGTCTTGATTTACCGTGTGCCAGAGAATAGGAGTGCACAGCTAAAAACAGCGCTGGAAGATTACTTGATGATACTTTGCTTTTGTTTTGTTTTTTGTAGAAGTTATAAGCCATTACTTTTAAGTATGCCACTTAGACATGAAACCATTAAAAATGCATTCTGCTTGTAGGACTGACCTTTGCATGGAATTGCCCTTATACACACTAGGGATGAGTTTAGGCCTGCCGCGATTGGTCGATATAATCGACTGCGTCGACACTGATAATGTCGACCTCAATATTTTTAATTGACAGATCATTTTATATTTTACCTTTTAAATTTCGTTTTCAAGCTTTGACTAAACTAACAGCCGTTTCCTTTCCTCCACACCACTAGTGTGAGCATGTTACGCGCATCACGTCAAAGTTTACAAGGATGGCGGGTGAAGCGGAGTCGAGTGCGATGTCAAACGAGCTTGTTAGCAAAAGTTTTCAAAGGCCGGAGGGCATGGGAGTACTTCAGATTAGCTGATAATAAAAAGGTGGTTTGTACACTTTTGCGCGTGCAAGTTCGTTATTTCAAATGTAGGCGCACGGCAAACACTCATAATAGAAGCGACGCGAGCCACTGCAGCTCATGTGACAAGAACCAACTGATCAGCTTCGCCCTTTCCGTAACAACATCGAAAGCTCAGCCAAACAGCTGATCATAGCTGTACAGGGTGGGTTTTTATTTCTCATCTCCATAAATACATCTAGTAGTAATGCTTTTGCAAAGGGTAGAAATCAATTTGTCCTTTGCTGATACTTCTTTGTCATTGTAGAGAGCGCAGTTCATGGTTTCATAGCAACGACAGACGCCACGGGAGCACAAGCGCTTTGGAAAGACGAAAACGCCGCGGCCGCGCTTTCCACGAGTTTTTAGACGCGACGTGAACGGCCCCAAATACTTTTTGAAGTAAGAGAAGTTGGGTCACGAGGTGTGGAATTGAGTACCACTGTAACGGATAGATTGATCTATGCCTGCGTTTGTTAATGTGCAGGCTTGATGTATCCAACCGTAATTAATTAATTTACTTCTGCCCGTTTTAAGGACATTTCATTGTGTGACGGTATAATAACAATGGCATAAACGACATAATGAATAACATTTAAAAATACAAATTTATATATAATACGTACGCAGTTAATAAATACTATTCATATACAATATGAAAAGAGTTTGCCAAGTTGTGTGACTGAATTCCTGCAAAGAAAGACCACTGCAGCTCTTACTGATAGTGTCCTGAATATGATTATCAAATTTATACTTTTTTATGGTACACTACTGAATGCCAAAGTTGCAAGTTAAATAAAATTGTTGATTTTTGTTGGAAATAAGTCGTTTAGATTAATCGATAAATTAGTCGATAGATTAATCAATATAAAAATAGTCGTTAGTGGCAGCCCTAGATGAGTTGAATTGACTATCTATGGTTACCGACAGCATCTCACATGTGGTGTATGGTTAGGGCTGGATGATTAATCGAAAAGTAATCGAAACCGAAATTTAGAACTTCTAACCGACATAATTTTCCCACGACGACATAATTTTCCCATGTTATTTCATTTTTTTTTAAGGCAGGAACATACCAAGCCGACGCCAGCGAACTTGTCGCACAAAGCAGACTGCGGGGTTGGCTTACGTCGGCAGCGGCTGTGTCCAAAGTTGGCCTGACACACCAAACCGACGCTGGACAGCCGACGGCCAAGTAGCACGTCCGTTCTGCGCCTGCTGTTCTGCGCACTTCAGCCGATGGTGCGGAACACACTGAGAAAACTTAGTCGGCCGATGAACAAAAACTGCCCGACGGCCGACCGTCGGCTTGGTGTGTTCCTGCCTTTCATCCTGTTAATACTTCCGCGTGTGTAGCCACATGACTCTACCCCGTCCAGTCAGTGGCATAAAAGCAATGGGGAGGTGAACGCCGGTTCAACACATAGTGATGGCATGCGAGCGGTGAGCCTTGCGTCGACACTAAACTTTGTTAGTTGTGTTTGTTTTAAGGTTTGCCAGTTTGGACATTCAAGCGATTTTAGACGAATGGATGTATATTATATAGAGCTACCGTGGTCGCGCAGCTGTATTGTGGCACGAACACTCATATAAACAGTAGCTGCGCAAAACATGAAGATCGCACACACAGACAGGAACGCAGAAACTAGTTGTCAGCGCTGTCATGTGATTTATCACTAAAGTAGCTTAGTAGCTTTATTATAGCACATATTTTTCTACTTTTGAACTATTTACAACCCACAGCTTCACAATTAATAGAGAGACGGTATGACTAATTTACACACGCAATCGCTCTCATTACGTACTGTGCTAATTTATATTTATCTGATTTACAACGAGCAGAAATCTGTGTGAAATGTTACAAAACATAGATGAAATAACTTCTGAAAGTGAGCTGTTATGTCAGATCACTCTTTCAATAGAAAAAAAATATCCCACCTTTAATAGTCAATCATAATTACAGTACAAACCTTGTCAGTGAACTATAAGGGCAAAAAACAGAAACAAAATAATCATTAATTAATCATAATTGAGGTAAAATGTTCAATTAATTGAAGTTTTGATTTCAGGCCATAATCGGCCAGCCCCATGTATGGTATGTATTAGATTCAAAATAATCTGACATATTCCTTGTATATGCAAAGTAAAAACATTGAATTCAAGAGAAAGACGATTCAGCTAAGAGTGCATAATTGTGTGTCTTTCGTCTTCTCCTCAGGCAGTCTAATTAAACTAAAGTCTGCAGTAAAAGATTTCCAATGGCTCATTCTCCATAAGTAGAGCTCTGGAACTCCTTCTGATGTCAGCAATACTTCTTTAATCCAGCCTAGTGTTGTCAAAAGTACCGGTACTTTGGTACCAAGTCGGTACTGAAATTTTGAAAATGTGACGATACCCGCATTTCTGTAGTACCGGTAGTACCTAGAATCCGGGTATATTCGGTACCCACTGACAGGGCTGTGCCAGTATTTCACGTGAATATGACACGAGTGAAGCACAAAGCTTTGTTTACAAAAGAAACATTTAGCAATTAAATGTGACATCGCAGCCATGGAAACATTTTGGTTCATGCCAAATGAGAGAGGTACGCGAGTCCATAAATATAAGCTTTGTATTCTGTTTTGCGAATCACAATCTGGTCACCCGATTAGCAGAGAATTTAACAATATTCCATTAGTTATTCCACTGAACATGGAATCTCCGTTTCTTTTCCCAAATCTTCACTCACGCAGGGGGTTGTAAACATTTCTTCCTTTCGTTCACTTTTAGGCCTATTATATTCGCATTCTTTACTGTGGTAAAGTAGAAAAAACACTGTAGGACAGAAACCTTTTTGCTTGCACGTCAATTTCTATTTAACACAGTTTATGCTTGTTATTAGACTTTATAAGGCGCGTCAAGTTATTTGTATATAGCGCGTTTCACACACGCCGGTAATTTCGCTTTCTCTGGCAGCGCAAAATCAAACATAGCCTGAATGTCTGAAGATAAAACTAGCTCTTCATACCTTTTACAACAAGTGTCAGTTGCTTGTAACATCAGGAGATAACATGAAGATATTATTAAAGAGAAATAGTCTCTTTTCTGCTCGTGTCCCACATCCCTCTCAAAGCGCAGAGCGGCTATATGACGCACCTTTGTGTGGAAATAATTTTTATTTTTAAATAATATTTAACTTTCTTATTATTTAGGTTACCATTATTTACCGATATTTATTTCATAGTTTTACAGGCTGTCGTTTCACTGACAGAATAGCTAAAATAAACACACACGTCTGTTTCAAAATGGATGTTTGAGCATTTTTTTTTTTTTTTTATATTTCAAAATTTATTTCATTGAGGTATATATATATACACACAAACATACACACACGCTCCAAATATTTATATGTGTGATTACCATATTTAATATGTTTTTAAAATAGGCTATATAAAATGGTTTCAACAGATTTTGCTGTGGTACTGAAATTGGTACCGAGAACCGTAAAATTTTTATGGTATTGGTACCGACTACTGGAATTTTGGTACCGTGACAACACTAATCCAGTCTACAGTATTTAATATGCAAGCAATACCAAACCAATGCCCAACAATTACAACAAAAACATGGTTAAAAAAAAAATGGTTACTGTTTACCCACAAATTTGCCATAATGTCCTATTGTCAGCCTGTGAGATCACCGATACACAATATTATTGCTGGCGGGGGGAGGTGGTGCAATAGTTTACTTATTTGATCATTCATTTACTTATTTAATCATTACTTTGTTTTGTTATCGCAGGAAATTCACTTTTTTATTTTTTCATTTTGCGAGCAAAGATGAAGTTGGTGATGAAGAAAAATGTCACGTCACATAGAAATACTTCACCCAAAAGTCAAGCCCGTGGATATCACACATGCAATTTGTAAACTTTGCACTCGAGTTATGTCGGTGAATGAATCTACCCCTTTTCCACCATCATGAACCGGGAGCTAGTTCAGAGCTACTGCCGTTCTGAAGTTGGTTCGACTGACAAATATAAATAACAAATGATAAATAACTGATTTGAAACTAGGCTCTGGCTCTGATCCAGCACTCAAACTGCCTTGGTGGGAAAGGGGTAACCACTGTCAATTATTCCCTGAAAGTGAAGTGAGAGCAAAACTGACCGAGCTTTTGGCATCTGACGCTGCATGGCACATTAATTCTCTCAGACACGACAAGAGCTGATCAGTGCTGATAATGGTATATCAACTCTCTTAATTTATTTGCTTAACATTTCTCTTGTAGACCACACATTAATGATAGTGAAAAAATGAGAAGTTCGGCACAACCCTAGTCCGATCAGATTGAGCTGTCAACCAGTCACAGAAGCTGATAAAACAGCACTTACACACTCAAGACAAAACTGGAGGAAAATAAAACCTTTTGAGTGCACTTACAACTAACCTCACAGGAAAAACATTACTTACTTACTGAACATTGCCCTGAGTGAAAGTGGTCATTACTTAACAGTTCAATTACACGGTTTTATCAGCAACATAATAAGCATGTGTTAGTACAAACTCCTCTGTGGTCCCCTTGTCTTCTGGAGTGGGGTGTCCATTCCTGGTCCTGGAGGGCCACTGTCCTGCAGAGTTTAGCTCCAACTTGCCTCAACACACCTGCCTGGAAGTTTCTAGTATGCCAAGTAAAACCTCGGTTAGCTGGTTCAGGAGTGTTTAATTGGGACTGGAGCTAAATTTTGCAGGACAGTGGCCCTCCAGGAGCAGGAATGGACACCCCACTCCAGAAGACAAGCGGACCACTTTCACATCACAGCAGATAATATGGACAACCCACAGTCAGCTGGTACACTTCGCACCATGGTCCTGATTATCAGTACTCCTTTGAAGTTGCAGTGAAAAAGACTAGGCGTTGTTTTTATTCCACTATATTGACTTTGTCAGTTAAATTCACTGTTAGATTAGATCGAATACACTAGCTAGATTCACAGGACATCTGCTGGTAAAAGCCGCATAAGTGCAACGGAAGTATGAATAAAATTTATCTTCAAAGACGACAACTCTCTAAGAGTGACGGATTCTCCCAACTCCTCTCGTCTTTTAAGGATCTTGTTTACCCAAAAGCGTCTGTTTTTCCTTTGATGTTTTTGTGTAATGTAAAGCAGCAGCAGGTCATCTGTTTTTTGCTACTTTGAAATCGGCAGCACGCGCTTCGCATAAAAAGACCCGTTATCATTCGTTGATGTGGATGCTAATACACACTACCAGTCAAAAGTTTGGAAACATTACTATTTTTATTGATTTTGAACGAAGTATCTTATGCTCATTAAGGCTGCATTTATTTAATAATAAATACAGAAAAAAAACAATAATATTGTGAAATATTATTGCAATTTAAAAGTATGGTTTTCTATTTTAATGTACTTTAAAATATAATTTATTTCTGTGATCAAAGCTGAATTTCAGCATCATTACTCCAGTCTTCAGTGTCACATGATCCTTCAGAAATCATTCTAATATGCTGATTTATTATCAATGTTGGAAACAGTTGTGCTGCTTAATATTATTTTATAATCTGTGATACTTTTTCAGGATTCTTTGATGAATAAAAAGTAAAAAAAAATATCAGCATTTATTTAAAATAGAAATATTTTGTAACAATACACACTACCGTTCAAAAGTTTGGGGTCAGTAATTTTTTTCTTTCTTTTTTTTTTTGAAAGAAATTAATACTTTTATTCAGCATGGATGTGTTAAATTGATAAAAAGTGATAGTAAAGATTTATATTGTTAGAAAACATTTTGAATAAATGCTGTTCTTTTTAACCTTTTATTCATCAATGAATCCTGAAAAAAGTATCACAGGTTCCAAAAAAATATTAAGCAACACAACTGTTTTCAACATTGATAATAACTGAGTATCAAATCAGCATATTAGAATGATTGCTGAAGGATCATGTGACACTGAAGACTGGAGTAATGATGCTGAAAATTCAGCTTTGCATCACAGAAATAAATTATATTTTTAAAGTATATTAAAATAGAAAACCATAATTTTAAATTGCAATAATATTTCACAAAATTATTGTTTTTTCTGTATTTATTATGAAATAAATGCAGCCTTAATGAGCATAAGAGACTTCGTTCAAAAACATTAAAAATAGCAATGTTTCCAAACTTTTGACTGGTAGTGTAGTTATAGTTGTTGTTCTTGGTATGAACAGGCCTGAACATTAAAATCTTTAAAACATGAACTTCATGTATATGGTTGTTTGGTTTAAACAAATTTAACTCTATACTGCAACCTTTCTTAAGTACACATATGTAGAGGCCCTATGAAATCTGTTTTATTTTTTCCCAAATTTAGTTAAATTTTTACCAAATTCCATTTTTTTCCCATTTTGATTTTTCAGCATTCCATTTTAATGGTTTATTGCCAGAGGTTTAATGGTTATTATTTTTTAATTATTCTTTGGGCCCTAAGAAATCAATTTTATTTTTTCAAAATTGCATGTTTTGCATTTTAACTTTTCTGGATTATGTTTTAAATAGGGATGTCAAAGTTAATGCATGTGATTTTTTTTTTTCCCCCAATATAACGCTATTAAACCATTCAAGTGCAATAAGAAAAAACCCTCAAATCAGTAAACAAACAGACAGCTTGCCAGCACCCCATCAAGTTCTCTTTCGCAATTGAACGGACAAAAACACACAAAATTGTCAAATTTCCCATTTTGCCGAGTAGCCTTAAATTAGTTAAAAAAAAGTTAAATGAACATAAAGAGTTGTGAGAAAATAGGATGTGTCAGATCCACGTCATGTGGATCAGGTCTTAAAGTGACAGCAGCCTAATAATCCTGCTGCTGTCTGCAATTAATGCAAATCAAAGGACAAACGACAAAGAGAAAAATCACTCACCGCTTTTGACTGAATAACTTTTGTAGCTTTAATAAGGATTAATCTACATTTAATTTATAATGTATGCAGTGAAGACTGGACTTCATGCTGTGTCAGACAGAGTCTGAGAGGAGCACTGAATGTGCTCCATGTACTCTGTGTACAGCATGTCCTTGGAAAAGCATTAGCTTGGAGAGTGCTTACAAAGTCTCAGCATGGGTAAACGTTCCCAGATAGAGAAAGACACAGAGAGACTATACACTCCTTAATATTTCCAAATGCACACAGATAAATGCCATTTGATTTTACGTGTTGACTAGACTACACCTCCAGCAGTTTCACAGAAGGCAGAGCAGCACTGGCATTGAGTATGAGATGAAATAATTTAGTCCAAGTCATCAAGTGTCTTCAAAGAAGAGATAAGAATGCATGTTTTCAAGTGCAGCCTTGTTCTTTTTACCAAATCTGCACAGCTATTTGGACACACCATCTGGGTAGGTTTCATAACCTTAAAAAACATCCAAACATGATTGTGGGTGTGTGTATGTGTTTACCACTTCCAGATTCCAGATCTACTAAGTTACATAGACCTGCACAGTGGTAAGATCTCATTCGAAAATGGTACAGTGATACAGATTAACCACAACACTAAAGTATCACAGTATCTCCCTCCTAATGGCACATCTACTACGTATATATAGATTATGAAATCACGAGAGTGGGGTGAATTAATGAAGAACTGTCTATCAGCAAACAGTCTTTGTGGAAACCTTTGGTTTGCATTCCTCTGAATGGCATGTTTCCAAAAGGACCATTGGAGAACACTTACTGAAGTGTGCTGCTGAGTTGGCCAGACATCTAAATTAAAGACTGCTCCTTCAGATTCAAACTCATTACACTTAGATCAATACACAGAGAGTGGTACTGCAGTACACAGTCCTAGCAAAACGTGAAGAAACATGAGAGCTTAAAGGGAAAGGGATGTACTTTCTGAGTAGGTGTGTCGATCTGTTCAACAAAATCAGTACATTTACACCAAACCCTATGGTTTTGAAGGTCATTCTCAGGAATGTTAAATACATCTTGATGACAACATAGAACACAAAAAGCATGTCCTGGAGCTAGCAGTTAAAGCTAACCACAGAATATCAATTGCCAGTGTAAATGAACTGTGCCACTTTCCTGTGAAATACATCCCTGAAATTCTCAGGAAGAGTCTACTTGCCTGCCCCGAAGCCTCTGAATATGAACTGCGCAATATATATTTATGTTTGTAGAAGATTAATAAGTGAGGCAACAAAGCCAGAGGCCATTTTAATCCAGCCCAATCCACAAACTACAAATACTATAAATACTTATTATAACTATAGTAAGTTAATGCAACCACAATATTCAACATCAAAACTACTCAAAAAAAAAAAAGTGATGCATGCAATAAAACAACCTAGACACTGAATATACTGGAATTGTTTTAAATTTAGAGTAACAATTTCTCTGTGAAATTCTTTACATAATTACTACATTTTCTTATTTAAACTCATAGCAAAATTGACGTCAATTTAAAAATAGTCCAACTTCTCAGAATGCTTTTGTTGCCATTAAATTAAAGTGCAAACCTCAAGGTGCTTTGAGAAACATTATTTACATATATTATAGATGTATTAGACATATAATTAAGTAAATATTAAACATCAGTAAATATTACACTTAGTTCAGTCAATTCACAGACAGTCAATTGCAAAATGTGTTTTAAAAACACATTTTAAAAACACATTTTGTTTTAAAAACACATTTTGAGAACCCTGCATTCCGTTCCATTCTGGTGCGTCTTAAAGTGCCCACTTAAGAAACTCATGTGATCAGGGTCGCAATTTTATATTTAAATACACAAAAGCATGCATTTTCCTCACGCTAGGCTTGCTGCGATAGTCAGTATTGGCGGTGTTACCGGTGTTCAGCCGCAACACCGGTTACGTCACTTGCCCACCGCGGCCAGATTTTTGGATTTTTTAAAAATATTTGGATTTAAACCCAGTGCTAATAAGGAACCTGCAAAGGATTAGTTGTGTTTTTCTAGTTGCTGTGTTTTTCATTAAGAATAATAACCCACCATTCAAGCAATTGCTGCCCCTAAATTGGTGATAATTTGAAAGTGAAAGTAAAATACGCATGGCCGCAAGGACATTAATAATGGTGCATGTCACTGTCTACTGGCACGGACTGTTTTCAGTTCATTCCTAGGGAAGCTCAACTTCCATAAGAAGTTACTGAAAACGCTCGTTATGAATGCCTGTGCGTGTGCATATTTTACTTTTGCTTTCAAATTAGCGAGGTGTAAAAGAGGGAACCCCCCCATCCCCAAATCCCGGTAATACTGGTATTATCACACGTTGATTGACATTTGATATTCAACAGTGCTTTGATCTGCCAACATTGACACTATTCTTTAAGAGCTGCTGTGCAGCCAAAATTATATACCAGTTATCAATGTAAAGCTGCTTTGACACAATCTGCATTGTAAAAAGCGCTATATAAATAAAAGTGACTTGACTTGACTTGATTAACCGCTGGGAAAATTTCCTCACCGTCACAACCCTACCTCACACATTTGAGACATCAAGACAAGTGGATGACCGATACACCGCAAAGACTAGTTGTCAACCGATATATCACGAAGGCCAATATATTGGCCAATATTTGGCATTTTTAAATATCGGCATCGGCCGATCTGTTTTTCTGTGTGGCTGATGTATTGGAAGTGGGACTTTTATTTTGACGCCATGCCAGACTTTCATCCAAAATCATTTACTCACCGTCATGTCGTTCCAAACCTGTAAGACTGTCGTTCAATCTTCAGAATGAAATCTGAGCGATTTCTGTTCCTCCATTGACAGTCTACGCAACTACCACTTTGACACTTCAAAAAGTTCATAGAGAGATCTGGACAGAAATCTCATATTTCATCAAAAATATCTTCATTTTGCGTTCTGAAGATGAATGAAAGTCTTACGGGTTTGGAACGACATAAGGGCGAGTAAATGATGACAGCATGTTCATTTTCGGGTTAAAGCACTGTTTATTTCATTTGTATTTTTGTTCTGTTGTATTCATTTGTCTTTTTGTTTGTAATTAGTTCATATTGTATTGCTGACTGTTTACTTGCTGTCTTCTGTAACTGTTTTGAGGACCTTTTACACTACATTAGTTAACCTAGTATTAGTTTTTGCTGAAGCCTATCGATAATTGTGAAATTTTACAGATATCTAAAATTACTCATATGAAATAAGACTTTGATCATATTGCCCACCAATAATCGTGTTAAATAGTCGTGATTTCAATATTGATCAAAATAATTGCGATTATGATTTTTGTCATAACCGAGCAGCCCTAATAGGCTTTATCTCTGTCATCGGCCACCCTGTTCTCTAAGATATCGGCATTGGCCATAAAAAAACACTATTGGTCGACCACTAATCAAGACGGCACAACACACAAGTTTATAAATGTGAATCCTTCAGGCAGGACGAAAATTAGGTCTCAGTTTAAACAGATTCTTGGAGTGTGATTGCCCAAACTTCAAACTGTAAAGCACAGCAAGCACTGGTCTTCCTCAGAGCGAAGATAATGACAGCTCATTTAAACTCTGCACTGCCGTTTGATAAGGATGATATGTAAACAAAAGTTAAATGTTGGCAATTAACGTGAGGTGCTGTCAGCAGACAGAATCAAGCTCCTCAGGGTACAGACAAAAACGCTCGCACACTTGAGCAAGACTGCATGGTGTCCTCCTTTTCCATCAAACAAGCCTAGACATCACCAAGTTCACTTCCTCTGAGCTGAAGGCATGAGACAAAACGCATCACAAAAGCTAGGGCCCTGTAGACACACTAATTTGTCCAATAACAATGTCCAACAGTGGTTTGTTTTCTTCACTCATCACATGTCTCATATTTCACCTCAAGCATGCTCTTCACTGACACAGTTATATCCTTGATAAACAATAACACAAACTTTTGCAATAACTTTATTAGGAGCAAAACTGCTCCTAATTATGGAACTGAATGAGAGACAGTCAAAAATTATGAAACTGAATTATGGAACTGAATTATGGAACTGAATGAGAGACAGTCAAAAAGCGCCATTTAAGAAGCAGCAGAAAAATAAATGAAGGCATGGTAAAAAGTTCCCAAGATCTTCATAAGGTGACCGTAATACAACAACACAAAAAACTGAAATCTGTTCAACCCCTCTATATAGAAGATATGTCTTGAAAAGTTCTAGAACTAATAAAGCTCCAATGTTTCAGACTCAGCAAAAATTGCTCCCAAAGTCGAAATACCACAGAACAAATGAGATTGTGTCATGAATTACAATCTCCTCTGTAAGCCTCCCAATAACTCACAGACCAACAAAGCGTAAAAATGAAAGCAATCTTCCATTCGTCCTACCTCTCTGAAATCATTGCTATTGCCCTAAACTTGTAGTGACAACGAAAGTCAGACTTTTATGATTAGGAAAGCCAATCATTTGGGTGGGCAAAAGGATGTAATAGGTTCATATTAATGATAAGGAAATGCTTTAATTCATTGGCTTAATCAGTCCCCTTTTTTTGTTTGGGAAGAACAAATTTGTCTGATTAGTATGGAAGCTCGTTTCCGCCATGAAATAAAAAATAAAAAAGGTAATTGCGACTTTTTCTCTCACAATTCTGACTTTTTTTTCTCACAAATGCAAGATGTAAACGAGTCATTGAAGAATAAGGTTTTCAAAAGTGTAAAAAAAAAAAAAACAATGAAGATATAATTAATTTTTAAGTTTTATTAAGAGTTAACAATGAAATTATGTAGTTTTTATTATCAATTAACACTGCTTTTGTCATTTTTTACAAGATGGACAAAATTTGTCACCAAAAAGTCATTCGGTTTAACCAAAATTTTGGTTTTACCGAATGACACTTATGGTTATACCGAATGATGATATTTTCAAACAATGTTAACAGGCTGATATCTAGCTAGCTAGGAAAAGGACAAACATTTTATACTTAGTACAAGTTTTTAAAATATTACATTTTCCATGTTTTATAGCGGTTGTACCAAATGACCTGATGTTTCGGGACATGTGTATGATCAAGTGAAAACATTAATTTTTCAAATAGTTAAAAGAGAGTTAGTTACTTTGCTTCATGACCATGTGGTTCTTTGCAGGTGTCTGAATTATGTCACATACAGTCACATGATACTGATCGCATGACTTGATCCAAAATGGTCCCTTTATATTGGTTATTCCGAATGACAATGAAATTTCTGGACATTCTTTCTCATAACAAAGCAACGACTTATACACATAATTTTAATACCATTTTGCACTAAGTTGATATGATGTTATAAAATCATGCCAGAATAAAAAATATATACATTTATTACATTTTAGGATATTTTAATGACAAATGAAATTATGTATTGGCCTTTGGAAGGTTAAACCGAATGACCTTTTGACACTTCAAAATCTTTAAATCTTTATATGTAGCAAAATATAATTAAAACCTTTGGGATTCAATAAAAGAGATCTACCTTACATACTTTGGATGTCATACCTTTGTTTTTTATTATTATTAAGGCCTTTAGACAAAAAAAAATGACCCGTCATGTCATTGAAACAAACTCACAATTGCGAGTTAAGTCAGAATTGATATAAACTCGCAATTGTGTTATAATGTCCAACTGTGAGGGGAAAAAGACTGACATTTTTTTCTCCGAATTGTGAGTTTATATCTCACAATTCTGACGTTATAGCACGCAATTGTGAGTTTAAATCTCGCAATTCTAAGAAAAAAAGTCAGAATTGTGAGATAAAAAGTTGCAATTACCTTTTTATTTTATCTTTTATTTAGTGGCAGAAACAAGCCTGTTAGGTGCCCTATAAATTATAAAACATCATACGAATAACACAACACCACCAATAAATCATGATAAAAGTATAAAACTTAGGGAGCAAAACCAAGCAAAAAAAAAAAAAACTTTATTAAGAGGCTAAAGCTCCAGAGCTTTCCAAACTTGACCAAAGTATTCTTGCAATAAGTATCATTCAATGAATGAATGATTTTTTTATCTCACTGTCAGATGTGCACGAGGGGCCCGGAGCTGTGATGTAGCTCTCAGAGACACCACGGGTCAGTAACATCTGAGCGACACGCTCCAAAATAGATCTTCACACCACCTCATGCCAGCGGACCTCAAAGTCATTCACACAGCAGTGCCACGGTCACGGGGGGCGGTGTGTGTGATAGAGAGAGAAAAACACACCCACGCCAGCCATGCCCTTTCCCTGCAGCCAAGACGCATCAAAAAGGACTTGAATGAAAGTGTTAAAAAGTGTCAAATCTCCCCCAGAACAAGACTAGATTCAAAAGCTAATATCTTTAGGTATTAGGGATGTCAATTTACACAAAATCCCATGATTGTCGTTTAAATTAATAATCAATAAATTGATTAATTGTTAGCCTTAATACTGCAATGTGTGTCTACTGCAGTGGCTTATAGCCAACAGCATGACAGGGTGTGCAAACGCTGCTCAAAACGCCATGTTCCTCACCAAATGAATGAGAATTCATTGCTCATTTAATTAAATTACTGTTTTAATAATCAAATTTAACGACTAATACAACATGTATCTGATATGTGGTATCAACATTGTCCTGTGCACTGGGTTACCAACATAAAGTCCAAGCCTATTCATTTCCACCCCCAATTTAATACCAAATTTAGCATTTTAATCAAGTTAATTTTTTTGTTAATCTTTTACCATATGTCTTGAAGTATCGCAATAATATCGTACCGTGATTTCAGTATTGTGATATGTATCGAATCGTGACATGAGACAATTGTACAAAATATTTGTGTACAATATCTTTTTTTCAGGATTCTTTGATGAATAGAAAGTTCAAAAGAACAGCATTTATTTGAAATATAATCTTTTGTAACATTATAAATGTCTTTACTGTCACTTTTGATCGATTTAATGCATCCTTGCTGAATAAAAGTATTCATTTCTTTAATTTCTTTAAAAAAATAATAATAATTCTTACTGACCCCAAACTTTTGAACGGTAGTGTATAATGTTACAAAAGCTTTGTATTTCAGATAAATGCTGTTCTTTTGAACTTTCTATTCATCAAGGAATCCTGAAAAAAAAAAAAATACACAACTGTTTTCAACATTGATAACAATCATAAATATTTCTTGAGCAGCAGATCATCATATTAGAATGATTTCTGAAGGATCATGTGACACTGAAGACTGGAGTAATGATGCTGAAAATTCAGCTTTGATCACAGGAATAAATTACTTCATAAAATATATTCAAACAGAAAACAGTTATTTTAAATTGTAATAATATTTCACAATATTACTGTTTTTACTGTATTTTTAATTAAATAAATGCAGCCTTGGTGAGCAGACGAAACTTCTTTTAAAAACATTAAAAATCTTACCGTGTCCAAACTTTTGACTGGTAGTGTATATATATATATATATATCTCCACAAAATAAAATAAATAAATAAGCAGCGCAAGCATTTGATTAAATTCAAATAGAAACAGTAGTAACAATTATTTTAAATATATTTTATTAATATTATAGTATTTTAGATCAGTAAATGCAGCCTTGGTGAAAATAAAAGACAAAAACATTATTAAAAAAATAAATAAAAATCTTACGGACCCCAAACTTTTGAACGGTAGAGTACAAATAAAGTTTCTTTTATCAGAAATTTTTATTCTATAATTTATTTATTCTAATTTATTATTATAAATATCCTTTATATTTTAAATTTTGCAAAGTCATCATTGTAAACACAACCAAATAAAAGAGAACAAACAGCTTGCTTTCAGATCCACTGGCATCTCTCTTGTGTGTCACTGATAGGAGATACACAAACACTGTAGTGTTTCCCTGAGACCAAAACTCTGGGTCAGAGGAAAGGGTGTAGGAAACCAAGCTACAAAAGTGGGAAGTTCAACCTCAGAATATAAGGAAATTATAGAATGTACAGTACCAGTCAGGTGACTTAAAGTACTTCCTCATACCTAAGTAACAAAGAGAACAATGTGCAACTGTAAAATAAGACCTGCCAACACCTGTGATATAAAAGCCACCATTCTAAGATCAGCTTTAATGAGATCACGGTTTACTCACATGAGTAATTATACTAACTAGTTACTCAGTTACTCCACTGCAATTCACCCTAGCTGCTCTAAGAACAATATTTGCAAGGACAGCTCTGCTGAAGTACACTGTGCCCTGCTCAAAGTCACAATAGTGGCGGAGCAGGATTGGGATCGCTGGAACTCTCTACGGACAACATTACTTGGAAATTAACCAGCAACCTTTGTGCTAGCTAATCAGATACCTAAACATTACAGGCTATTACCACAAACAGCCTGGGATAACTGGATCCTTTAAAATGTACATAAACTTTTCCAAGAAGAGGTTTACGTAATGAACAAGTAGACTGCTGACACCAAATTAGACAATGCATTTTTAATTTAGTAAACATAACTAATGATCTTTAAAACGATGTATAATGTACATGAAACACTTTGCAACTAGGTTGAAGTTGTTAAACTTAGTTAATGCATTACGTATCATGTAGGGATGCACCAATATGAAGATACTGGCCAATACCGATAATTATTTTTATTTGAAAGCCGATAACCGATATATTGGCCGATAAATCTAAATCCAAATTATATAATTTTTGAGAGCATTATTACAAAAACAAATGTCTCACCATTAAAAGCCATGTCCCAAGCACACAATTATAATGTTCTCAATTATTATAATATAATGTAGCCGATATGACAGACTTGCACTGTACGTTGCACAGTATTTTCATTTTTGAAGTGATTTCAATCATATTTCAAGCAATTCAAAACCATAAATGTGCATCTGAAGTGTCGCAGCTGAAGGAAATAATCCATTATTTATTGGCTTTAATATATCGGCCAAATTTTCTTATATACGATAACATGAAAAAATGAAAATATATCGGCCGATACCAATATGGCGGCCGATATATCATGCATCTCAGGAACTAACAATAAAACATTTTTACAGCATTTATTAAAGTTGGTTTACGTAAATGAATACTATTTTTAATGTTTGTTTCATAATAAAATAAGGTTTGTTTAAACAACCTGAAATGTTAAAAATGTGTCAGTATAAATAGATGAAATTAGCATTAACCAAGATTAATACTGCAAAATGATTGTTCATGATGTTAGCACATATTATTGTTTTTGTACAGTAAATTGTTACTGATGTATTTTAAAATTGTTACAATTTAAAGGTTCAGACTTTATGCAGCCTATATTCATATTTGAATGTAAATCAATTGCATATGTGTTCACCATTAAATAATGTCTGTTATTAATAAATGAAGTTCAAGTCAAGTGTCGTTTGACAGACTTCTAAAGATGACTAAATCGAGTTTGAAGTAGATTGGAAACAATAACATCAAAACTAGGCTAAACTACACACAAAAACAAATATTTTTAAAAATATGTTGAATTTTCCAACTGCCTTTATAATGCAGAACTACTAGGTAAACAAACAGCAGCTGTCAGACAAAACATTGCGTTTATTGTGTCTCGACGGCTTTGTTGTTTCAATTGTTGAGCTTCCACAGACACAAGCAGCGCACACAACACCTTGACCAGTGCGATACGCAAAGGAGATTCCCTGCAGGGTAAACAGAGACACACCTCAAAACCTTTGGCCTAGAAAGCAAAGAACGAGACTGTTATATTTTTGCTGGCTCAAAAACATCAGGCACACTCAGCCAATCAAACAGAACAATGAACCGGTACTCTCTGTCTACAAGATGCTGATATCTCTGAATGTGCTTTACGCAACACGGTCTGGAAGAGTTAGAGAACTTTCTCCAAATCTGTGAGACAGCTGCCTGAGGCGCAGACGGATCGCAAAAGGTTGTTATGGAGCCGTTGAATGACCATGGAGGACTTACGGATCAAATGCCACTTGGATCACCGAGTCTTTCAGGAAAAAGCCACCATCCTCAGAGCATAACAGGTAACAGAAGCCATGTTCAAAGCCTTGGCTTCAACTCAGCAGTCCGAACACAATTACGCAAACCATTTAGAGTGGAACAACAATGCAAGGAGATGAGCTCTGGATTTGAGATCATGCAACTCAATATTTGAACGCAACAGCCCAAGAACTGCAACGCTACATTCACACTGTCCAAATCCGATTATTTGTGTATCCGATTGGAATCTGTTGTAAATGATTGATTGTCCGCACTGTGTGTATCGCAACTGTTCCGATCCGATTCAAGTGTACGGTGGCGCTTCTTTGTTTTTCTGAAAATATTTGTTGGTTTCAATGGCAATGATGTTGTGTTGGTAGGCCTACAACATGGAGGGGTTTGCAATTATGGATGCACCGATATGACAATTTTGGCCGATAACTGATATATTACTGATATTTGAAAACCGATAACCGTTTTATTGGCCGATAAATCTAAATTTTAGATCATTTGAGAGCCTGATTACAAAGACAAAAGTTTCACCATTAAAAGCCATGTCCCAAGCACACAATTACAATTTTCTCGTTTTTTTCTCTAATTTTATTTGTGCTGTACGTTGCACTTAACTGTATTTTCCTTTCTGAAGTGATTTCAATCATATTTCAAGCAATTCAAAACCATCATGGTGGACAGTGCGCATCTGAAGGAAATAATACATTATTTATCGGCTTTAATATATCGGCCAAATTTTCTTATTGGGCCGATAACGATAGCATGAGAATGAACATATATCAGCCGATACCAATATAGTGGCCAATATTTCGTGCATCCATATTTGCAATGTTGTCTTACAATATGACAATGTGTAGCAGCGCCACCGGACTACTAAGTCCAATGGATCTCGAGTTCTGCAGTACAGACCATCTCGCTTTATTAGGCATGTGGATCAGCCAAAATCCAGGCTTGGATTTTTCTAGAAATGAGATTTCAAACCACATATGCCATTCACACTTGCTCAGATTCCAATCAGATATGCACAAAAATGGGATTTGGACTGACAGTCTGAACAAGGCGTCCACTTACCGTGTCTCCAAGGGTCCTTCGGCTCGACCGCACCAGAGACGATGTCCTCATCTGATGGAAAGGTCACCCTCTTTGACCCGTGCTTAATCCCAACTCCCTCGCCCGGTGTGGAAGCCGTGGAGACCGTCTCCGAGGGCACGTCGACGCTACGCTCCTCTGAAGGTGTCTGCGAATGCAGTTCTATGACAGTTTCTGATATTAGAGAGTTATCGCAAAGAGAGGCACTTTCCTCAGTTTGAGTCTGGGCTGGCTCGAACTCTAAAATGCCATTTTCATCCAGACTTAAATCCACACCGATATCCATCTCACTATCATCATCATAATCACCTGCTTCATTACCCCCATCTCCAACAGAACAGTTGGTCACTGGCGGTTCCTCAAACTTGTTCAGGTCACCGGCAGAACCATTAACAGGGTCGGCTGACACCGCAATGGATCCATTGTTTTGACTATGCGGTGCTTTGAGCTCTGTGGAATCATCATCCTTCAAATGGATGTCTTTTAACCTGGCCAGGACAGCAGCGTCCCGTTCCCCTTGGTCTCCATCCATCAGCAGGAGGCCGTCACGAGGAAGGATTTCATGTGATATAGTGTTATCAGGCACATTACACAAATCTATAGCATTGCACAAATCTCCAGCTTGATCCTCGCAATTCATTTTCTCATTTCCAGGGAGCTGGAGCACGCCACTGCCTGTCACACCCTAAAAACGATAGAAGTTCCCTTCAACCACCTACAATGCAGCTCAATCCTCTCAAACTTATGGAGAAAACGTTCAATATCTCCTTAGTGAGTGCATCACTAACTAAAAGTTCACATCATAGAAGTGCCTGTATTTATTTACGCACCTCGCTTCATTCATACGTCGCTGTGGTATTGATTTTAAAGGGTTGCATCAGGAAAATCACTATATATCCTAAGTGTTTTTTAGTATTTATGCTCCAATCAACTACAACATCTTTCACAGTCAAACTGAATCAGTTTTAGCCGCATTAAAAGAGTCTCACATGCACATCGTGTTGACATTATCAGCAAACATTGTGTTATTAATGTCCCCGTCCACCATTAATACTGTAAACTTCTTCTCATCGCGTTGAAAAATAAGTTAAGCACTGACAGATGTTTTTAAAGCAACTATAAACAAGCCGTGGGGTGATGAAGATTATGGTGATGATGATCAGGCTTTCTCCACTGGCCTGCTGTCCAACACCAAGACCATTAAAGTAGTAAAACGGACTCCTTAAGTCAATAATCTAAATGTTTGACGCTCCAGTCGTGTCTTTAAGCTGTCAAGATGAGGAATCCTGCACTGTCACTTTCCGTGTCGCAGTGAACACGAATAAACACAGGCGTCACACTCCGGAGCGCGCTCTCATCCCCAAAAACCGCCACGAACGGACCCTTTGCGCCGTGTAAACACTCTATTCCGGCCGCCTTGTATGAACGATGTTTTTCACATGTCCAAAGCGCACAGACAGCAGAAAAAGAGAGAAATATTGGCCCCGTTGTAGCTTCAGTCCGGACCGACTGTGTGCGTCTGTGTTGACTGTTCGGAGATACGTCATCACCCCGGTTGGAAACGCATCGGAGATTTCAGCTGCCGCACTTTCAGCGCTTCAGCTCGAGTGTTTGTTTACGAGGAAGTCTTCCCAATAAAATTACAGAGTTGCTGGTGTGTTTTGTTTCTTTGACAGATTTTCATTCGCAGCAACAGCGTTTGTAATTTATTTAGATTAGCATTTATAATAAATCACTATAAAAATATCAACGAATCAGTTGACATTTGATCCTTTCCAAACAGCTGTCACGTTGGATGGTTTATGACGCGTGTTACAGAGAAAAATGTATACATATATTTTTGAGAGAAAACAGAGAAAAACGTATATACATATGAATATATGTAAATGTAAAGAAATATATATTGCGTAGATATTAAGACTATTTGGGTAAATATTATATTGTATACATAGTAAAATGACACTTTTATGACACGAACCAAGTAGTTTATATTTTATAAATGACGTCGAAAAATATGTTAGTCTTTTAGAAAAAGAAAACTAGTCACAAACAGCACAGGAATTGCAATTTATTTAGAATATTTTTCTCTGGCAATATTATCGGCGTTAATGGGACTGTGCAATACTTTTTTTTTTTTTTTATGTAAGGAAAAAAATGGGTAACACTTTACAATAAGGTTCATTAGTTAACATTAGTTAACTACATTAGTTAACATGAACTAATAATGAACTGCACTTATACAGCATTTGTTAATCTTTGTTAATTTCAACATTTACTAACACATTATTAAAATGTTGTTAACATTAGTTAATGCACTGAACTAACATGAACAAACAATGAACGACTGTATTTCCATTAACTAACGTTAACAAAGATTAGTAAATACAGCAACAAATGTATTGCTCATGGTTAGTTCATGTTAGTTAATACATTAACTAATGTTTATCTAATGAACCTAATTGTAAAGTGTTACCAAAAAAATCTATGCAGGCTAATTGTGGTATTATAATGTACAGTAGGCTAAATCCTGAAATTGTAGTATTTATAAATACTGTTGACTCATTCTGCACTACACAGATTTTCATCCAATCACGTGCTTGCTACAACACGTTTGCCCCTCCCCTAATACCACCTGCAACAACAAGTAAAATCATGACTGCATCTGATAAAATTCTTCCTTCACAGTATGGAGTTATCTGTGTGATCGACTCGCTACCTTTATCTAAATGTAACTTTTCTTGTGAAAAGGTCACCTGACTTTAACTTCTACATGTTTACTGCATGGTATTCCCAGCTAAAATGATGTTTCTTGGGTGACATTATTATGTTTATGTTGAAAGTCTGACACAAAATGTGTAGCTCAGGTAATACATCACCTGAACTGTGTGAAATGTATATATATATATATATATATTGCTCTGCAAAATACTGTATGATGTTTTAAGCAACTGGCCATGCTACAGTGATGGTAATACCATAGTACTGAACAAATGGCTACTTTTTTCATAAACCTTGATATTTATAAGAATAGCATGGTATTACCATGCTGTCCAGTGTCTGTTCTCCCCACATCTTTTTAGTTTTCAGGGGTAGTTTATGGAATAGTTTTATAAATCCTTGCTCTCTTCAGCTGATAAAAATATTGTCCTTTTTTACTGTACAATATTTCTGAGTCTTTAAAAGAGATGGAAGGAACTTTAACACCCGAGTTTGTGTTGACTGTAACATCACATCACTCAGTTCATTCATCTCACCACTAGAGGTCATCGACACCTCAATTCTAATTGGAATCCAAATCGAATTCTGATTTCTACATGCCCACAAAAATAACAATACTGATGCTAAATAAACAGTATCCAAAATAGAAATAAGTTAATACTAAATTAATTACTAGCTAAAAATTTGTATAAGTATGAATGTATATGAATGAGGCATTCATTCATTCATTCATTCATTCGTGTGTGTGTGTATATATATATATATATATATATATATATATATATAACGATTAATAACATCCGAAATAAAAGTTGGTGTTTACGTAATGTACGTGTGTATATTAATGTATATGCATTATGTATATATAAATATACAGGCATGCATGTATATGTTAATTAAAGGTGCAATATGTAAGAATTTTACAGTAAAATATCCAAAAACCACTAGGCCAGTGTTATATATGTTGTTCACTTGAGTACTTACAACATCCCAAATGTTTGCAACTATTTGTAAATCGTGAGAAAATTTCAATTTTAACCAAGGCTCCGGGACGTGTGAGGAGTCGCCTGTCAATGGCGTCATGCCCGCGTTACCCTCGGTTTCCGGTTTTATTTTGTAGAAACCATGGAAACACCAAAGACGCTTTAATATTTACATGTTTTAATAGACAAGGGAACAACTGTTTTGATATATTTATATTTTCTCCATCATACAATACGTTTTAAAATTAATTGCATGCCATTTATCAACACAAGCCATTCAGCATTTAATATGATATTCTAAAATCGATCTAGCTTACTGCAGTGTGCAACAAGAAAATGACGTTATAACATCATTTTCAACACTCTCAAATGTATCTAATATGATAAACAGAGCTGTGTTTCCTCATACTCATGACCAGAAAAGCGGAAGCGGCGCCGGCGACTGTGACATAATAAAAGTTCCGCTGCTCGAGAGGCGTGTGTTGCGCAATCGCTCCAGCGTCCTCGTTCAGCTCCACAACACTCGTCCTGCTCTGCTTCATACTACAGTAACGTTAGTAATCACATCCATGAACATGATTTCTTCCCGAGTCCTATCCCGATTATTTCCACCGGCTGTGATGTGAAGACCACATGTCCCAAGATTCCGCACTCAAACTTGTTTTGAATTCTAGTGGGCAGAAAATATTACATATTGCAGCTTTAACAAAAATATATTATATTTATATGTAAAATATTTATATTTATATAAATTGTATGTTTGTGTATTTATATATACATAATAAATATACATAGTACACACATATATATTATGTAAACACCAACTTTTCTATTGGATGTGATTAATCGCAATAATTGTTTTATTATATATATATATATACAATTTATAGATATATAGATAGATATAGATAGATATATTTGACAGCATAATTAAGCAGGACAACTGTTTCCATAATTGAAAATAACCGAGAATCAAATCAGCATATTAGAATGATTTCTGAAGGACACTGAAGACTGGAGTAATGATGCTGAAAATTCAGCTTTGATCAGGAATAAATTATATTATAATGTATATTAAAATAGAAAAACATTATTTTAAATTGTAATGATATTTTACAGTATTACTGTTTTTTTTCTGTATTTTTGATCAAATAAATGCAGCCATAATGAGCAGAAGAGACTTCTTTCAAAAACATTAAAAATAGTAATGCGGCCACACTTTTGACCAGTACTATATATACAGTCAAACCAAAAATTATTCAGACACTAGATATAATTTTTGGTATATTTTTACTAGTGGGTGCAGGACACTATAGTTCATTCATGTAAGTGAAGATAGCAAAATAAATATACCCAAAAATTCTTCATACAGTGGACTACCAGTAAAATTGATAAAAATTTGGAACCAAAAATTATTCAGACACTTTGGCCTGACCATGTTTTGCTTAAGTGTTATCTGACATAATTAAGATTATTTTTTTCTGACATAGTTTAACTCTGAGATCTTGTTATATTGTATTACCATTTTCTAAACTATAGTGAATAAACTGTATTAATGAATGAAATGTTCAAGGTGTCTGAATAAATTTTGGTTTGACTGTATATATACATATATATATATATATATATATATATATATATGCCTTCATTCAAACACATGCATATATGTCGATGTAATTACATTTAATCCACCCGCACAAATCATAGTACTAGTTTGTTGTACAGTTATAATAGTAGTCACTTATACTTATACATAGTGGCCCTTTGTAGGCCCTTGGCTGCTTGTTCCCCATCCAGGGCCCATTCCCAGTCGAAACATCAACAAGCCTCAACACTCAAACTCTTGGCACTGTTGTATTCCTCCATTACAATTCTGAAGTTACTAACCAAACCATACACTCAGTTCTTCATAAAATGGCTCCAATTATTCAGGCCTGTCTAATGTGTGATTTGACCCTTCATCTGTGCAGAAGACAGAAACAATTACCAGAACACTTCAGCATCCCGGGACTCCAGCTATAATGCAGTTAACAGTGTTTTAATTTAGCGAGCGAAGACGAGAAACAGAGACCTCCCACAGGTGGCTGAAAGTAAATATTTTAACATCAAATGGGAGGCACTCGCTCAGCTTGTTTTTCGAAGTGATTTTTCTGGTTTCCTCTGCAGTTATTAATGGCTACTTGTGCCACTGCCAATTGCCCGGTTTGAGGAAAACCAACTGCATCCTCTGCACCTT